>CM031244.1:511509389-511629389 GCA_018340775.1 Taxus wallichiana var. yunnanensis
TCAAGGCATGGTTTAACGATACCTGCGTCGATAGTCACAATGTTGGGATGGTTAGATGTCATAGTGGATAAATGATCCTCCTTTCACCAACAAAGAGGTCTACAATTAGAGACAACTAAACAATAAAATTTTAAACAAGATGGATTGATGAGCTTCTCGAAAAATGTCGATTCTAGGAATCCAAAGGGAATTCCTTGGAGGATGTCAGCTCGTTTTTAAACAATCAAGTGAATCGATAATAATGATAAAATGATAAACAATGATAATGATAAAGATGGAGCTAGAATTCAAGGTGGAAAGGTAAGTCATGTTCCGCTTAGTAGGTAACCTAGGCTAATGCAGTGGCTATCTGGACGACTTCAAAATAAGCGCACCGGTAGTTCACTGTTTCTTGTTGGATCTTGTGGAGGAACTCGAGCTAGTTCTCGATATCCTCGATGTCAGGTGCGAATCGATGGCACAAAGTGTGAGCTCGTGAAGGATGTCAAATTGCTCCCACATAAAAAGTTCTTTAGAGACGATCGGGAGGTCTTAAATGCTTGTGATGAGGTCGAATGCCTGAAACAATCATTTAAATAAACCTACTGCGAGAGACAAATTAAATCTAGAGATGTAGATAACAATTTGACAAAATGTTATGATTGATTAAAAAGGTCTTGAGAGACAAAAATTGCGAGGTGATTCAAAGGAATTGTTGATGATTTAAGATAATCATAGGCGATTCGGAGGAATCGTTGACGACATCTTGTAAAATATTGATTTTCTTGAAAAATGACAAGTTTAAGCGAACATAGATCAAACTGATTGATTTGTAGATGTTATGCGATGTAAGGGACAATAGTAGACCAAAGAGACTTACCTTGTAGCGTAGATAAGCTACAAAGCACTTGCAGGTGATGATTGAGATTGATATATCGACTGTTGATCTCCTGGGAGGATTGTTGAAGACCAAACTACAAAGATTGTTATGTTGCAGGCTTTTGAAGAGGCTTTGATCTTTGTTCCTGGGCTTGGTGATCACTAGAGTGGTAGAGTTTTTCTATTTGGCTCGAAAGCAGAGATGTACAAATGTCGAAAGATTTCTAAAGATCCCCGAAATAGGAGTTGAAACTCTTATTTATAATCGTTGGCGATTTGTTGGATTTGTTGGTGATCCAGGAATTTCGGGAAAACGTTTAGAAGTGGTTGAAACCACTTCCTAAATGATATTTTTGGGTATATGGACAAGGGAAAATGGTTGGGAAGATGTTAGACGAGTTGGGGAGGTTAAGAGGTTGGGATAAAATGGGTTAGGGATGGTTTGGAAATGGTTAGGTGGTTTTTAGAGGGGTTAAGGTAAATTTAGATGAGTTAAATGTGGTTTATAAGGGGGTAAAAGTTGATTTTACGGGGTGAGAGGAATGACTTAGATAGTGTTTATAGTGCTATGTTTGAATAAAGTAAGTGGGTATGCGGGGAGTAGGTAGGGGATGAAAACCCGGTGTTTACAGGACTCACTCTCAAAAAATGAAAAAGTTAAAATACAATTGTAAAACAACTCCATTGGTCGGTAATTGTTTACGTGACAATTTATAATTTTTAAACTAAAGTGCTTTTTAAACTTTGGTATTTGGGCGCTGAGTCCATTTTGCTTTCACTAATGTTGCTCCGCCAAGCGTACATTGGAGTGTACACACATGGCCGGACTACTAATCTATTAAACAATCATTTCATTTTAAATGATATAAACAACTCATACTTTTTTAGCAAGATATATGGTTCAACTAGTTCAATTTTAATATTGTTATTATATGTAAATTTATTCTAACTCATTTTGGGGCATTTGCAAGTCAAACTGGAATTAAATCCATCGAAGTCCTTAACATACAAAATATTTTAGCTTGATCACTTCTACTCAAATAACTCAAACTTCGGCACTATTAGCTAGGTATATCATGTCCTTGTGTCAATATTATAATGCTTACAACTTCCACAAATGATTCATTGAACTAACATTCACAATGCTTATTCTTTCATAAAGACCATTTTTCAATTTTATTTGATAAAATTTTACGTCCATGAAATTCGGAAATAATTTCTTAAGATCAACCCTTTAAAAATTTTGGCTCGAGGAACTGATTTCGAAGCACTCTCTATAACCCATCTTACAATTTCCTGATAATGAATCAGGAACAATAAATCAAAACCTATCACTCAGAAATTCACCCACAAATAATCCTAGAAATCATTTCCTAAATTGAAACTATTGAACTCGTGACCCCGGTCCACAAAAGTAATCCATCTACACTAAAATCTCGCAGTTCTCACCACCCCGGAAAGCAGCGGCGGTGATTACCTCGCTGGAACTGACCAATAATATTTTTGATTTGACCATACGCGTAATTTATGGAATATTCCACACCATAGAATATTCCACACCTAGGTCTGTTCACTACACGTGTACATACATACATTGTTTTTTCAAACGAATATGTAAAGACCTGCACATCTCATATCGTCTTTCTGATTGGAAATTGCAATCAATCATACGCGCCATCGCTATCCGATCACGAAATTCTTTTCTTTTTCTTCTTGAAAAATCCTTTGAAAATACAGATCCCTGCCATCTCCGGCGACGAATCCCTTGCTAATGCAAATAGCAGAATGGACGACTAAAATTCAAATGCCTGGCAAATGCATCTCCTTACATTCTGTTGTAGCGTTTCTTCAAATATTTTCAGACAACAATCGGAAACAGAAATAATGCCCGTCTGTCCGCAACCTAACTGTTTGCTGCCGCCTGGGGCTGCAGTACACAGAAAATCTTCGTCAATTGACGGCGATGCATCGCCTAGTGCTACTTCTTCAGTTTGCAGTCTAGAGACGGCGGAAACGACGAAGGTGAATAATATTGCCGCAGAGAGCACTGCTGGTATTTTGTATAAATGGGTCAATTATGGGAAAGGATGGAGGACGCGTTGGTTTATGCTTCAGGACGGAGTTTTGTCTTATTACAAAATCCACGGCCCGCACAAGATTGCCGTCAATCGACGGACCGAGAAAGGCGTAAGAGTGATTGGCGATGAATCGTTGAAGCTCATGAGAAAGCCCAGGAACATTTATGGTCATCGGATCGAATCCAGGCACCATCGGAAACCTTACGGCGAAGTACATCTAAAGGTATGTTTAAAATTGTTACTTAATTTGTAAGTATCATATTAGCTTTAGGTCACGTATATGCTTTATCGGTGAATTAATCGAATATGATTTTCCCGACGGGCGTTGAGATTCGAACCCTTATCTTCCGATTGAAAGTTTAAGTGCAATTGTGCTTTGGAAGAGTGAAAACCTAAGATTCACATTTCCGGATTGATAATTTCTACTGAAACTGGGGTTCGGAAGAGTGGAAATCTTAGATTCATTTTTCTAGTTGGATAATTTTAACTGTATTTGTGCTTCGAAATAATAAAAAGTTTAGAATCATATTTCTGAACGGGAGTTTGATTTGTAATTGTGCTTTTGTAAGATTGAAATCTGTAATGAATATTCAGAGTTTAACGAGTTTAACTTTAATTATGCTATGGAAGAATGAAAAACTAAGTTTTTACATAGTTACCTAAGACTCTGAGACGTAGGGACGGGGTTTCCGGGAAGGCAGTTATAACTGTAAATTGTAATTGTGCTTTTGAAGAGTGAATATCTGACATTCATATTTCTAATTCAAGAATTTTAACTGTAATTGTGCTTTTGAAGAGTGAATATGTGACATTCATATTTCTTCTTCAAGAATTTTAACTGTATTTGTGCTTTGCAAGAGTGAAAGTCCAATATTCATTTTACAGATTGATAATTTCAACTGTAATTGTGCATTGGAAGAGTGAAAATCCAAGATTCAAATCTGCAAAGATGCATAGGATAACTGTACATAAAAAAACAGTATATTGGTATTTGTATAGGATTACCTTTATATGTACCTTACTTGTTCCTTAGACTATCGTAAAATTTAATTAAAGAAAAAAATTACAGCCCATAGGCTCAATGGACTTACTTAGTTTTCACCGAGATTCATATTTTGTGGGACAGAAAGATGGAAAATTGTACACCAAAAATCAGCATAAAATCCACCATGTTCTATCATCTTACCATTTTTCCTTATTTTTGGAAAATTTACTTGTTCCTTGTACTATCGTTAAATTTAGTTTAAGATTGCAATTCCTAGCATCTACCTTAGATTCATATTCCCGAGGATACAAAGAAGGTGAATTGTGAATGAAAAGTACTATAGGTTCCCCTATGTTTTGTAATGCTTACCACAGACTCAGAGTATATCTGAATCGTTATCTCATGTAAAATTTATGAATGTTTTGAAAAGTTTCTAAACGCTTGCAATAATTCAACATTGTTTAATAAATTTATCATATCCCATATGCCTAACGAAAGTTCAACCTTAATTCTTCAAGCTCCTATCAAAGATTCATATTCTTAACGCTACAAAATAGGACAACTGTACACGGGGATAGTGTATGACTATGAATCTCTATGTTCTGTTATCCTTACTACTCAATATTTCTGTTTTGTTATCTTTCTTAATTTGTTTAGGCTCTGTTGAAGCATTATTTGTTGTTGGACTATTAGAGAATTTATTTGAGGAAACATATTATATTTCATAAGTTCAATTAATTGAATTTCCTTAGCATTTTCCTGATCTCCACGTTCTGTTAACTTTAGCAAATTACCACAAAGCATTTCTCTAGGGTTATCATTTGCCGGGACTATTACAAGATTCATTTAAGAAAACCATAGCACTCCATGATATGCATGGAAGTTTAATTCAAATTCCTTATATTCTCTTCATAATGCATTGGACCGCCAAATTTATATTTATTTGGACAATGTCCACTTGCTTTTCCTATAAGGTTGCCTTTACAAAGTTTGCCAAGGTTATTTGTTTCGTGTTGGAAAATCACGAGCGAGTTTACAAGCCTCCTTTAACACGTGCTTGGATAAGATTCTTAATGTGTAGACATGGGTCACTTTGGAATAACAACATGATTGTTACACTACAACCTCATGACATGTTTGGTGGTGTTATGGCTACCTTATTGCAGTGGGGGAAACTGAACTTGCATTATCCTCTTTCGAGGGTTCCCATTACTATCACAGGAAAACCCTTTGGACCAAATTTTAGAATAAACATTACTGTTAACTCGTGGAGAACGTAGGGGTGGCTTGCATCCCTCATATAGTTGCCTTTGACCCTTACTACCAAGGGTCCCTAGGGCAACATATAAGGGTGGGCTCAGGTCTACGAATTGCTCTAAGTTCAATCCCTACCTCCAGGTGCACCCATGGCTACTACAAGCATGGGATGCCCAATATTATGTGGGAGTGAAATGGAGGCTTATGGTGTGAAACTCACCATTCCCCTCTTTGGGCTTGTTTTCTTGGTTTATTTCTTCTCAAAATTGGTGATTATATTTGTAATTGCCAATCTTCTTCATGCATATCTGAATCTCAAATGTGTTGATCCAAGTTTTTTATTGGCATTAAAAATGGTTGTCTCTTATTGCCATCAGTTCTGAGTGATACAAACTCAGCCGTATTTGTAGAGCTGTGAAGATCAATAAGTATTTGCAGTTGGATTTTCTGTTTTATGTTTCCAACTCAAATATTTTCTGCACACCATCTTGTGATTGTTCGATGAGATGCAATGGGATAGTTTTTTTTTTTGCTCCATACTATAACAGTTACGATGCCTTATGGCATTTTCCAAATAAAACACCTGTATGCTGAGATTGCTATTTTTTCTTAAGAGGCATAATGTAAGTTAAGCGACTTCTTGGAACAGCAATGTAACTCTGTAATCGATGAAGTTAATTTTACAATCATCCAAATGTTGATCTTGTTTACTTACACATTGTTTGTACACTTTTGCTTTATTCACAATTCGAAATGTATATAAGTGGGAGTTTAAAAGGAGTGAGAACAACATTTCTGCGCAATATCTATAATGATGTCACACCTACATATAAATTTTCTTTTTCTAATAGTTAGCAAGGAACAAATTGCTCTGCACATTCCTCCTTTTCTCTTTGAAGATACAATTTAATGTTAATTCTCTTTCTTTCTTGTGTTGCTGGAATGCATAGAATTGAACCCTAAAAAAGATTTTACTAGCATTTTGTATAAAGGGAAAATTTAAGTTAATTGTTATCAATAATACCTCAATAATAGTTATAGAATAATGAACTGGATAAGGTAGGATGAACTGTATTCCTCCAAACTCTGATTCTGACACTCATCTTCAACACTTTTTACCGTTAGATCTCCATTTAAGCCACTTTATTATAAGCCCCGGAAATTTCTTTCAGTTAGACATGAATGAATTTTCTTTCTTGGTTTTACTATTATTCTTTTTGGCTACCCCCTTTAGCATTGCTTTGATTGTTTCATTGTTTTTTCATGCTTTGTTCTCAGTTGCTTTTTCACCTCTTAGGGTTATTTTTATGTTAGTAATTTTCTACTGTAACTGAACTTTCTTACTGTCCCACTGACCTACTTCAGTGACTCATGGAGATTAATACAATTTTTTTCTTTTCTAAAATCAAGCTGTATTTGAGCGTCAACCACTTTCTGAACACAATGTATTTTTCAAATGGGGTAGGGGTATTGGAGTTTATATATATTATATGAAAAATGAGTATATAATATAAATTTCGAAATTTAAAATAAAGTTTTATAGACAAAACTGTTGCTAAAAATGAAAACATCTATGCTTTGTTTCCAAACTTAAGATTTTTTGAGGTTGTGAGCAGGATACACGTTTTAGGACTTTAGTAGTGTTTCCTTGGTTTTCAAATTATTTGAAAAGGGTAATTCGGTGCTCCCCTTGGAGACTTATGGGGAAGGCAGGAGATGGTCACAAACTTCTGAGGTGTCTCCAGTAGTATCACCACCTGAGGCATGTCTCTAGGCATCTGCCATCCCCAAGACGCATTTCCTCATATGACATGTTACAATGTTTTGGAGACACATTTTGCAGTTGCATTAGTATTTTACCTGTATCTTTCAACATCAATTTAATAAAGCAGGGTATTTATCATTCACCTTTGTCTAGCTGCCACATGATTAGATGCATTTTTGAATTAGACAACATACTATATGCCTATCTCCATAATGAACTCCTCTAACAACTAATGTAAAAGTGAAGCATCCTTAACACGAGCTCATCCTTGAAAGGATTTCACAAACATTGTTACTTTGAGTTAGGAAATCAGAAAAATGAAAGGTGTCCAAACCTTCTTCCACGCCAACCATTTAGCACAACCATGCTACCAATCTTCTTCCCCTGAGCTTCTCTATTAAGAATCAAGACTCCTTTTCCTCTTGTGAAATTGGTTCCTGTGATTCACCATAGATAGAGACCTTATGTCCAAACCCAACAAGAATCAAGCTTCAAACATGGTCTGGTAGAATAGGGTTTTTCACAATGTTGAAAGATATGCTACATCAAAAAAAACACCGGCACACGATCTTTTCTGCTACTTTGTTTTTAATTCTTTCAAAATGGATTGAAGAATGTGCCTTTATTGTAAATAAAATGGACAGTTGTACTAAGAAGCAGACAAATTTGCTCTGCAATGCTGTGACCTTGCACCCCTGCAACACCATCATCAATATCAAATCCACTTCTTGAAAATTGCTTTAATTATCTGTTCACCACCATTTTTAGATTTGTGCCATGTGTTATAAATAAAGGTGTAGTCCTGCAAGTTTAGGTTCTGCTCTTTGATATTTCCCCTTCTTCAGATGGTGGATTCCATGCCAACAAAGCACTTACTTACTCTAGCTGATGCCAGTTTAACATAGGAAAATTCTCATTGATTATGTTGGCCCCTGCCCCCAATAAATCGTGGTACCCAGACCAATGGGAAAAATGTTAAATCTTGCCAGTCTGTTATTTATGGATTGCGTAAATGTTATTATTCCAATTACGAGGATGTCAACTCTTTTTGGAGAGTGCTTTTGTAATAGTTTGTGCCTATATTTTTGCTATTTTATCTTATGGTAAGCTTGGTTTTAGTATTATAATTTTTTTTTTGTGCAATGGGGCATGCACTGCATGCTAGATGAATGCCTGAATATCCCTGTACCAATTCTTTGAGGACTAATCCTGATTAAAGTATTCCTGTGCAATATTTGAAACCTGTGAGCTTCTCTTTTTGGACATGTAAACTGTGGAGTTTTGACATTTTGTGGTATTGACATTTGAATTCAATGATAATAATTTTAGTTGAACTGTCCTTCAATTCACATGACTGGGTGCTGATTTTCATGCATATATTTTTCCTCTATTGATTGTTTTCTTTTGTAGAAGACATTTCTATGTACATATCAAACAGCTGACAATTCCTAGAGAATGAATCCGGGTTAGAAGTCTTCATGTATGATAAATTGAAAACCTGTGAGCATGTCGAATGAGGGCAGTAATATTATCTGGATTTCCCAAGAGCCTCTTCATGATTACACCTTTCTGCCTTTTTGTGAAGCTTTGATGTTTTGTGGTATTGACACTTCAATTCAATGACGATAATTTTAGTTGACCTGCTGTTCAATTCACGACCAAGTGTTGATTTTCATGCAAATGTTTTTCCTTTCTTGTTTGTTTTCTTTCATAGAAGATATTTTCATTTACATATCAAAAGGTTGTGGTCTGATGATGTGATACTTTATTTTTAGGTGTCCTCCATTCGAGAAAGTAAGTCAGATGATAAGAGATTTTCCATATTTACTGGTACAAAAAGACTTCATCTGCGAGCTGAATCCAGAGAAGACCGATCTGCATGGATTGAAGCATTGCAGGCTGGAAAAGACCTCTTTCCACGTATCTCAACAAGTGATCTTATGTTACCTGCAGAGACCATCACTGTTTCAACTGAAAAGCTTAGGTGCCGCTTGGTGGAGGAAGGTTTGAGTGAAGAAGCAATCAAAGAAACTGAGCAGATTATGCTGATGGAGTTTTCTGAACTGCAGAACAAACTGAGAGTTCTTCAGCAAAAGCAATTTATTTTGCTTGATACCTTGAGACAGCTAGAGGTATATGTGATTGCAACTATTAGTTAATTTTGAGAGGATCTAATGGTGATGTATAGTTCTTTCGAGTTGTAACCAACACTTCATTTGTGGCCCCATTTTTGCTCACTAGATCCTCAACTGCAACTTGAGTCGGTGACATTAACCGGCTTGAGAAAGGTGACAGGACTTGATGTTTTTAGTTTTTTCGAGGTTCCATTATTTTTCATGTATTAACTGCCTTGCCAATGATGTGCTTTTTTATTGTAAAAGATATCTCAGAAAAATCCTTTGTTTTAACAGTGGCATTTTGATTTTTGTTTTGAAACGCAACATGGTTTTTGGTGATATTGTAGGTCAGTTTGATGACAAATTACATGAATGGCATTTTGGTAAAAATATGAACCTTTGGGTTTGAGGTCAATACAGTGTTTCTTTGGTTTGGATATCTTTTTATCCTTCATGCTCAAACTACTCATTGGAGTGTTAGTGACTTTAGGTCATTCGACAAATACTCTAAACTATCAACTTCAAAAATAACTGAAAGCTACTTACACTGTCTTCTCGTGTTGTTCCTCACGCCGTCTTTCTGTGCTTTCCCTTCAAAGATGCTCTTATGTGTTTTTTTAAACTTTTACGTTTGATTTTGGCATGAATTTCACTCTTTATGGCTGTAGGGACTTGAAATATGTTTAGAGGGAATTGAAAAAAACTATTATTCTTCAAAGAGTTGCAGGCTTGTCCCTTGTGAAAAGGTATCCTTGCTGGGACAGGGACGAGACAGGACGATCCTTGACTGTCTACTGCAAAAGGGGTAAACAGGGAGGAAGGAAATCCTCACCTTATCCCTTAATCCGTGTCCCCATAGTGCTGCAGTACATAGATTGATGTCAGATGAGATGACAGATGCTTAGCTAGCTCTACTGTCTCATTAGTGCCTCCATACTATATTTCAATTTTACTTCCTGGGCTTGAACATGTAATCTACATTATTTAACAATCTTAGATTGTGGCAGAGTTTATAGTGGTTGAAGACGAGGAATTGACACCCCTTTGGTCATATCTATTATACCACATTTGTTTCACTGTTTGATATTTCTTCTAGGGTTTAAACATCAGACCCAATCTAGGTTGGAGTTTCTTAATGCTCTTCTTTGCTTTATTGTAGATTAATTAATTGCTTGCTGAAAGATGGATCTTCCTTGCTTGCAATGGATTTTATCATAGTCCTATTCTTAGTTCAGAATTTGGTTATGACATGTAAGGAGGAAACATGAATTATATCTTTGCCATTGTCGTTGGGTTTTGTCTTGTGAATGTTTTTTATGTTGGCTGACGACATGTCAGGATGTAGTATAAAAGAACCTCTAAGTACTATGGCAGTACACATATTTACATCTTAGTTTTTCAATATTATTCATAATTGATTCAAATCAAACTAAGCATAAGATATCTTAAATATATTCTTGTCAGAATTCTTCATCCCCTCAGCACACATATATGTCGAAAATAGCATTTGGAGTTTTGGTAGAATTTCCTTGTCAACAGAAGAAGATATTTTTAGCCATACATGATTATTTCATGTGTAGCAGTGTCCTGACTAAATATAAAAAGGCATACATATGTTCATAGGGTTATTTATGTGCTATTTTGCATCTCCTAGAGGTAGATTATCAGTCTTATAGTTTCTTGTTTGTTTCCATCTGACACTGTGTTACTTGATACGGCTCAGGTGTTAGCCATATCACATTTTCCAAAATGGGTATGGATACAGCCTTCATGCATATCAGATCTGTTGAAATCTGCTGTGGTGGATCTGTTGAATTCATGAAACAGATCTGGATTGCTAGATCCGTCTGTTGAGACTCAAAACAACCCAACCGAAATTATAGCATATCCATTATAAAAGAAAAAGGAAGAAAGAAAACCACCTGCCTTAATCTCACTTTTAAATGCCTACCCACTCAATAAAGCAAAAGAAAAAACATAAATTCTATTTTCCATTTTGCATGCTTGGTTTTGAGATTTCTGATTTCAGGGTGTGGCAATGGCATTGCTGAAGGAGTAATATTTTTCTAATGTTGCCGAAGAGCCTGAGATCCTCAGTGACATAGAGCTTCCGTATGATCATGATATGTACAAAATTGTAAGTCACAGGTGATGAGTATGATACATTGATATATGTTCTGAAAAGCTAGATATATGTTCATAAACTTTAGAGTTATTTTAATTTTTTTTTCGTACTTTGAATTTATATTTTATAATGTTACATTCTTTTATTTTTTTGCAAAAAGGTTTTTCCATTCCATGTTGTATTTGAGGATCCCCAAAATTCACTATCCTTGTGACTGTATTCGAATCTTTGTAAATTTGAAGTAATAACAATGCATAGTTCAAAACTGAAGTCGAAACACAGAATATGATTTAGTTCTAGTTCCTAGTGTGCTTTATAGGAACTTTGAAGTTTGGTCAACAAGGTTTCTAGACTTATGTTTCTGCCATTTTGGAAGAAGGTGCTATGATTATGCTTATGCCTTTCCCAAGACCTTTTAGCATGGATTCCAACATTTAAGCGCTCTCCATGAGGCAGTGATGTACATACTGTTTGGCTCATCTTTGTGCTCTCTATGATATCCCTGGCCAACTCTCCATCTTGTTTCTTCTCCTCTGCTCTTGCTATTTCTTAACCTTCAGCCTTATCAAGTGGGCATTTGAAAACTTTACACTAGCCTTTAGGTAGTTAACATGAATGGCTTCCAATCAGATTTTCCCAAATATAGTGTTTTCCCTTTGTCATATTTTATTTCTGCTCGCTTTGATGATGATGTTTATTCCTTTTTCCTCTCTCTTGGTCTTATTATGTCACTCACCCTATTAACAAACATCGTGATATTTCTTATCCAAGTAGATATAGGATTGTCATGATTTGTCTTAGATTTGATGAAGAGTAACGGTTTTAGAGCCAAAAGAAAAGCTGGCTCTTGGAATGACCGTCTATGTGTGATCACATCTTTACTCTTCAAGCAGTCATTGAGAAGATCAGACAAAGATCTCAAAAAGTTTGTTATTGTTCCAATGACATTAAAAAAGCCCTATGAAACTAATTGTAAATAATCTTCAAGTGACTTTGTGAAATTAGTCTAGTGGTGGCCCTAGTTTCATCTATCATGATACTCTACAAGCTAGTTGTGGGTAGGTTTGTATGGTGCACGGGTTTCTTAAGGATATCTCAAGTCCTCTTGGGGTTAAACAGGAGTGCCCTCTATGACACACAACTTTTGAGATTTATGTTGTGTTTGATGGAGACACATCCCTTATGGCGAATTTTCTAGGAAGTGGATCTCTAAGTGGATGAGGACGAGGTGTTGCAGTGGTAATTCTGAACATGTATTACTATTCAGACTTGGACGAGTCGAGGTGAGGAACTGCCAATCCAAGTTCGAGTTGCACTTGGCAAGGATGCAGATTAATTTCACCGATTCAGTGAGTCTTCCCTTGGGATTCACGAGTCTGGTTAGATTTGCGAGTCATGAGGGCAGATTCTCTGAGTATGCTTTTTTGTTTTTCAATGCATGTTTATTATTGTAAAATTTATAGGATAGTTACATGAGGGTTGTGTGCAGGAAGCAGAAAGTGTATTAATGCTATTGCGTACTTCAATTGACCCTCTTTAAAGGGTGCTCTCAAATTGATATAGCAAATGGATAACATTGTATAGTGTCGAGGCATTAACAACTCTAACCATCTGATATCCTTATATGCATTGAAGATCATATGCCATGTGCCCTTTTATGATATGGATCTGTGTTAAACAAATCTTACACAATAAAGGGTGTCGTTAGTTTTTTTAACAAGTTTGAAATACCTTGTATGTCCTGCAATTTTTGCATTCCATAAAAAAAAGTCTCTCAAGTCAAAAAATGAGAAAAAGACCTGGGCCTTGAATCATCCAAATGACCTTTTCAACACTCATTACTTGCTCATTCACTTTTCACTCGCACTCATTCTGATTATTCATATTTGCCTGAAAGTTGAAGGAGCCAACTGTTTATGTGGAAGGGCTGGATACACATTATTTACTTCTTGGTGTATGTTAGTGTAGGTTTTTATTCCATTGTATGGTTTTTCCTACACATGTATTTAACTTGCTTAGGTGTCATTGGGATAGATAGAAGTCACACTACACCTTTTTAGGTGGCGGTTATACTTTCCCACTTCCTAAGTAATTAAGTAAAGCCAATCAGATAAGACAATCAAGTAAAGCCACGTAGCAAGTAATCAAGGAATGAATTTGCATAAACAAGTAGTGACAACAACATAGAAATCAAGTGTGAAACAACAATAGTAAGTAACAGAGTAGCAAATATGCTAGCCTTGCACAAGACGCATGTGTCATTCTGTTGATGCGATAAGTAGCAATAAACACTACGTATGTAATAAAAAATGACGAGGAAGGCGTAAAGTAACATATAATGAAACAAAAGCACTGTATAGGAAGAAGAAATGCCCCCAAGAGAGTAGTGTAAGGAACCAAGCCAGCTCCGATCGTCGTCGTGGATCAACTGTGCGTGTCTTGCATCAAGATCAAGATATTGCTTGAATGTATGTGTGTAAAGAATAGATATGCTATGTATTAAATCAATGTGACAAACATCATGTATAAAGTAATTAGCCAAGCAAACTAGAAGGTCTTGATTTTGTATTTTTCTCATATTTGAATGTTTTTGCAATGTTTTGAAAATAGCTATGTACAGGAAAAGGGGGTAGCCCCATAACTACACGATGAGAGTCGATTAGTGGGGAAGGCAGACACACTGAATGGTGAAGGAGGCATAGGCCGCAAATATGTCATAGTAGATTAAGAATCGTTACGTATAAATTGTAAAGGAGTCATCGTATCATAGAAAACTGAAAAGGGATGGACCCATGAGAAATAGTATGAGTAGAAGACTTTGAATTGAGATTTGTGATGAAACCTTTGTGTTTTAAGAGATTGAATTTGATTGATTGTAATTGTGATTTGTTCATGACACTGTCGTGGTTGAGTAGATGTGATATAGTATGTGATAATTAGGGATAGTATTAGCAGTATTAGCAAAGATATTGAAAACATCACCCTTACCAATGTATCCGAGGGCATATATAGTGCAAGGAAACCTATTCTTGGAAAAGAAGGAAGGGATATCCGCATATGCCCCGGGTATTCAAGAAGGGATGCATTTGTGAGTGAATATAGCCAAGAGTTGAATATTAGGTGATGATTGATAGAGTAACGTGACTAAGTCCAATGATGTGTCATGATGGGCAAGCTAATCGAATAAAGGACGTATGACCACTCAAGGTCCCAAAGATACACTTGTGTTAATGATTCACGAAAAATGAAGTGTATTACTGAGTTGCATATTAGATTTTGTGTTTAGTGTAGCTAGGCGCTCAACGATAAGTTGTTGGGAAATGAGTAACACTTCTATTGAAATAGTATCATCTTCTTCATCAATAGGACCAAAATTGAACTGTTGCACTTGCTCATTAGACATATCAGGATGTTCATTGTCATTGTAATAATAATTAGGATCAAAATCATCTTTGTCATCAAAATTGACTAGTAGTGAGAAATCAGTGCTATCCGTGAAAATATTCTCCATGTTGCCCCCATTTGGCACTTGTTTGCATTCTAAATACTTTGTTGCCATGTGCAGTTGCTCTTGTGTCATTGTGATTGTTTCCTTTTTCTTTACACAATAGTATGATGTAATTCTATCACTGAGAGTGTCTCTTCCGAAGGATGGATTGGTTTCAAATCCACTTTTTGAATAAATGGCCCTTGTGGTATAAAAGTTGTATCATTCAATATTGCATTATGCTTGCTAGACATAGATGTATCAACTTTAAGAACCCATTTAGATTTGGGGACTTGAAATGACTGCATATTAGAATGTTGTGTATTGAAGGAAATAAAGCCCTTATGCTCTAGTTGTTGGATTCTTCGTTAAAAGCCTAGCAATCATTTTCATGATGTCCCTTAATACCATGATGATTGCAAAATGACTGACCTTTGATTTTGTCCAGCTGATAGGGAGGGTTATAATGAGTAGGTAACAATGTGATTAATTTCTTATCAAGTAACTCATATAAAATGTCATGTTGTCTAGCATTCTTGTCAAACCAAAGAGGTGGTTTCCACTGTGGTTGCTTTAGTATTCGAGATTGAACTTTTGGAACATACACATTGTTGCCTCTATGTAGGAATTTCACTTCACTTGTATGAACACATGTATCATGCATAACGTTTGTATCACATTTCTTCTCGGTAGCCTTAGAACTAGATTGGTCATGATGTATAGAGATATGATGGAAATGGGCATGAGAGGAATCCTTTAGATGTGCTGTCTCATTCTTGGGAGATATGACTTGAGTACTCATAGCTTGAATTTGTAAGTGAAAATCATTTTGTAATGCTTGAATTGATTGTAGGGTAGCCTTATGAAGAATATCATTGTTATGATCATTGGTAGATGGTGGATCAAAAGTGGTAGCAACATTAGGCATGTCAAGTTCCTTTTGAACATCATTGATTTCAACACGAGTGCTAATAACATGTTTTGACTTTGAAAGAGAGTTAGAAGATATACTAGCATTTCCCACCTTGTCATTGATGAGAGGCATGGAAGAAACATCAATAGGAGTAGCACTTTGGCATTTAGTAGATGTAGCAACATTGGCATTTTCGGGAGCACAAACAGGAACATCATCATTTGTAGTGGTGACACCATATTTGAACAAGGAGGGATTAGCAACAATGGTGTACACACATCCTTGATAAGATTATTTGTGGCAAACATGAAGGATAAAAGGAACAATGTCCATGGCATGTATCCAAGGACGACCTAGAAGGATGTTGAAATTAAGATCATTAGGCACAACATGACATATTGTATCAATAGTGTGTAATTTGTTCGAGTACGGCTTGGAGTATTATCAAAGCCACCGATACTCATATTAGGACCAAAGTCCTTGGCATGGATTCCTAATTGATTACGGAAGGATATGCCAAATAGTGAGGCCTGATCCATTGTTGACAAAGGCTCACTCGATCAAAGTGTTATGTATGTTGATTTGATCATATAATAGAAGATCACTATTAATGACATATTATGGTGGAAGCTCTTTTGGGCTAAAGGCTCTCGGCTTCGGTAATGAGATTTACAATAGTGAACATAAAGAGCACTTATTCTTTGGTTGCATTAAAATGGACTTGCTTGGTTTGTATAATTTGTGAAATAAGTGTTTACATGTAGGGTGAGTGCGGCTACTCTCAACATATATAATAGGGTCTTGGGGAAAACCCACGATGTACCACAATCAAGAAGGAGAAAAGGCTATGTTTTGAGAAACAAATTCGATTCAAGAGTCGGGTTCACCAAATGTTTACACCTAATTAGATTTTAGAATGTTATAATGACAACTAAAAAGGATGTAAGGGTTTGTAATAGGTAGACTATTATGATCTAATTAACTTCCAACATCAATTATACATACCTAGAATAATGCATTCAAACTTGAAATGATTGATAAACGATAAGTACTTGCTGAAATACTCAAGAGAGATAAAATTAGCTGTACATTGAGTGTAAGACAAAGGATCTAGATGTGCTGTGATATGATGAAACAAGTTGATATGAAATTGTAGATTCTATAATGGAAGTTACGGAACCGGAGGCGAGCGAGGGCAAGACCGTACAATTGTTGTATGGTCTAGGATGGAACTATGATCCTGACCTAGATCATGCAGTTTCGGACCCTTTGGAATGTATGGATCTGAAATTTTTTGTGTGCTTCGCTTGCTTAGAAATGGTCTTAATTGTATATCGCTCTTGCTTGCACAACCTTGGGATGACATGCAATAACCTACAACAAATTAGAAACCCAAGCAACCTGTAGAACCCTTCATCAAAGTATTAGCAAACCAAAAAGAGAAAACATGTGTGTGTGGTTAAGGTTAGACTACCCTTGACGGTTAGTCTCTTAACAACATAACCAATCCAAGTTTGACCATGTTACTTTGTCAATCGGATTTTGAATGTGAGCATTTGTCTTAGTAAGGGAACATGGTCAAACTTGGCACTACACAAGGACAAGGTACCAAATTTTAGTGTTTGCAGTATGTTGTAGTCTATAGCCTTGACACATTGATATATGTATAAAGGCACAATGTTGAATCTTTATCTATCGATGTTTTACTTCTATTTACTTATGCGAGTTCCTTTTGACTTGTTCTTGCATATACTAAGTATCAAGTGTTCATTGTAGTTCCAAAGAAAAAAATGATGGTACATCAGCAGATTTGCACAACAATAATAAAGGTCCTCTCTTCTATATCACGCTCAATACATTTGGCTATTATATATCCATTACAATAGCGAACCAATACCCTACTAAATAGGAAGACAAAACAACAAATAACCCGGTAAAGAGGATCGGGTATAACAAACTAACAAAACAAACTAACTTGTAACAATTAATTACCATGCGGTAATAATACATATCATTATTTAAATGGAGCACTAAATATTATGAATTCTTAACATTCCCCCTTAGTGTGAACATGGGAGAAAAATAATTGTACTTCTTCTATAGCTTGCCACCCATGCGTGCTCATGATCTTGGCTCACTGATGGTTTTGAAAAGGCTGACCAACAACCTTGGTATGAACCCCTGTTCATCAAATATGGACCCCTGTCCAAGGTATGAACCCCTATTCATCCTCTTCAAGTATCATGATGCTGCTTTTACCTTGTGCTTTCATTTTTCCACTATATTTTCACATTAGGAAAGTACATAGGAATAGACTTCAATCAGAATGGAAATGTAACATTGGTGTTATGTTCCCCACATTGTTGTTGGACAACGTGTCATTCTGTTGTCATTGATGTCAAGTAGCACTAATGTCAAAGGGTGTCTTGGTTTGCATAGGAGTCGGCATGTGGTGTCATGATGTGTTGCATTGGTGAAGTGGCATAGTGTCTTGGTGCATTTGCATGTTCTTGATGCATGGTTCAAGCAAGTAGGTGTTGTATATGAGCTTTAGAGGTTGTATGAAGGTTGGTATGGTGTCTAACATGTTTAGTAAGATGTGTCAAAGGTGTATATAGGGCCTGATGTGATATCAAAGGTCAGTTTCAGTATGTCATGGGTTGAAACAAGCCATTCTAGGCCTAGTCCTAGATGTAATGTAAGTAGATGGTATGGTAGCATGAGATATGAAGCAAAGCAGGACACTGTGTGAGCATGTGAGGAGTGTTTTGACATTGCATAACATGTGTGGAAGGTGTATAAGGTCATGGTTCAAGTGTATAGTGCATGTTCAAGGTCATATTGAAGCAAGACAATAGAAGACAAGGCAAGAAGGCATGGGCAAACCAGGTAGTAGGATGAGTTTTCAGAGGTAAGCAAGCATGAATGAGCATTGGAAATCATGAAGGTCATTTTAGAGGTGTGTGCAAAGTTTGAGGTTAAGATTCAAGACAAAGCATGAAAAGTTGTTTTGAGCTCTACCGAGCTCTCAAAACTGTCATTCCCAGCTCGATGGTCAATTTAAATGCTCACCCACACGTGTGTACTTTGCATGGGGACCTAGGATTTTTTTGGATGTTAGGGCATGGAGCTAAGAAGGTTTTCCAGTGGAATGGGTTCATTTGGTCGTTAGACTTTATGAACCATTGTTAAGAAGCTAAGTGGGTTTAAAACCCTTGTAAAACCCTAGTCTTGTAGCGATGGAGAAAATATGAAGGGTTTGGCCATGAAATGACTTGGGAAGGCTGGTATGAAGGTTCAGGCTTGTAGAGAATTCATCATAGCTCATTTTGGTGGTGGTGGCATGCTCAGGTGTGATGATAAGCTACGAAAAACTCATTTTGTGAAAATTTGTAGGTACATGTATGAGTTGCATGGTTCATGAAGTGAAACCAATTGATTCCTCAAGCTTGGGATGTGTTCTAAGTGCTCATGAAAAGTTTGGGGTAGGTTACGTGTAAGAAATTGATGAAATCCTTCGCTCCGTGTAAGATTTACATCAATTATGTACTCTAATAACTATATGTGGGTTTTACTTTAACTACGAAGCTCATGAACCATAACTAAGCAATTCTGCAAGTAAGTAAGCTTTTTCAGTAAAGAAATATTTGTAGAAGGGGGAATAGTTGAATATGGAAAGAAGAAGGAGAAGAAGATGTAATCCAACCAATAGTTTATAGAGTTGGTCTCATACACATAGATAAAACAAATAGATCTCACAACAATAAAATCAAAGGAAAGGAAAACTTCTAATCTAAATCTTAGACAATGCAAAGTTTATCTAAAGATCTACACAGAAGTAAGAAGCCAATGCACCGTTGACACAAAGTTCTCCGGAAATCCACCTCTGTTTAATTCCTCAGCTTTCAGAAAAGATATCAAGGGTTTCAACACAAAGTCTGGAACTCAAGAATGCTGATTACAAATTTTGATCCTAACCCGTAGGTTCTTCTTCTATTTATAGTGTATAGAAGGAAATTACAAATAGGAAAGCAATAATTGAACTGACACATGCGGAAGCTATAAAGAAAACAACTGACAATCTTTCCCCGAAATTTTCTCTACATGACATGCATCTGAAGACTAAATCAAAGCTTTGCATGTCTGCCACCTATTCTCAATTAAGGACCTTTTCAGATAACTAAAAGTAATGGCTTTTAACCAATTACTTTAGTTTTACAATTTTGTCCGAGAAAATAAGAATAAGAGAGGAAAGGGAAGAAGAAAGAAAATATGTCAGCCGTCATACTCTACGCTTTTTCTTTGTTCTGAAACTGAATATACTTGTCAAACATGTGACTCAGTGTCTTCCCATTTACCTTAGCAACCATTTCTTTCTCAGTTTTAAACCGCAACAATCCTCTGGACAAAGCAAAAAGTGTTAGCCTTTACCTTCTCCAAACCAGGCCCATACCCCTCAATATCTGCATGAAGCTTTACGAGTCTGCCAATTGAATCTAACGTGAAAGGCATGACGACTTCATCAATCTTCTTCTGCACAACCAAGAATAAATTCCTCATGGGAAGCAGGCAACTCATCTGGAATGTTCTCTGGTACTTTCCCCATCTCGTTTTCCAGCAACTACATCCTCTTCAACATAAGCTTGAGGATCTCCATGTGGAAGGAAACTGCTATCTCTAACTACTTCCCCTTTTCTATCAATCCGTCAGGTACAATTTGCTCTGCAATTAGCACATCCTCTAACAATGAATGTATCTTAGCTAAGGTATCCAAATGACTTTCAACAACTATGTTCTCATCTTCTATCCTTGTCATTAGTTCCTTTAGCTGAGATAATGCCCTGTGCATATTCTCCAAGCCAGTTGGTATTCCCGAATTGCTTTGAAGCTTGGTGAATAATTTGCTCTTTCCATTGAGCAATAGCTTTGACCTGGTTCCCTGCATCTTCAATCTCTTCAACCAAACGATTGCATACCTGTTCCTGCACTAACACGGCTGAGAAGAAGGTTTGGCAACCTTAGTGATGATCTCACATAACTGGGAGATCTGCATCTGAAGCCTATCTTTTTCTGCCTTCTCTTTGTCAAGTTTAAGGAATAAAGCGTCTATCAGTGTCCGTGTATCTTGCTTTAATCCTTCCGTGGTGATTTTCCCCAATGGTACTTTGGTCACCGATATGTCTGCAGCAGTTAGCTCTCCCTTTTGTTTCCTTCAGCTGGAATTGACAATTCAATGAACTTTGCCCCGATTCTTCAATAATCAACCTTGAAGTTATTTTAGCACTTTAGACCTTTTGCCTCTACCTCCCAAGCTCATAAGCAATTGCAAGTCTTCCTCTTCCAAGTTGATTTCTTCTCTAGCCTCTGGAACTGTCTGCAGAGCCAACCAAGATGAGAAATTGCTCTTTGGGGAATGAGAAGTCACCGAATGTACCACCATCTCATGCTCCAACTCTGCTGCATCCGAATTCACCACAGTGTTATGGCTGCCCTCTTCTGAATTGTCCAAAGACAATGCTCTTTCGAACTCTGCCATTTGTGCTTTCAACTTCTCCAGCAGGAGAGGTGAAGATCTGGGTGGCTGAGGAACAAATACGAACGATGCTGGATTCAACGGTGGAATAATAACATGTTTGAGGTCTGGAGCTATGCGAAGTGCTATGAGTTGACGCTGGAGAAGCTTCGTCTAAAAGTGGCACTAGTATAATGGATGTAGGCTTGCCTTTTTTCTCCAATACCGAGACTTCTTGTATACTTTGAGCTTCTCTGGTCCTTCGCTACTCTCACCTTCGTGTTTTCTCTTGCTGGAATCCCCTGCAATGAAATTCCTGTGATCTGGTTCATCAAAGCCTCGTCCAAGCAATACCCCTTTGTTAACAACCAATTTGAGGTGTTAACCAGATCGGAAGACCTCTCCTCAATCGTGTGACAACCACCCACACTTCTCCTGAAGAGCAGCTCTATCTCCTCCCATTTGATGATATGTGTCAAGTACCACATGCCCATCATCTGAGAGATTTGCAGGTATCCATGCTAAACCATAGTCAGAAACCTGTTGCATTGATAACCTGCTGAAATCTCCTTTCTGACTTCGTATTCGCTCCTGCACTTCATCCAAAAGTCTTCAAGTGAAGGAACATGTGAGTATTCTTGGGAGACTGTCCTCTTTGCTATCCCATATGGGTCAAAGTTCATTTGTGCTAGGAAGAACTCATGCTCATACCCAAAAAACATTTCTGCTTCAATTCCTCTGGCTTTATGGATGCTCTGGCAACTATAATGACCCACTGTGACTGGAAAGCTACCTGTAGACTTGTGTTTTTGACTGTAAGTCATGCAACTCTACGAGCTGCCTGCACAACTCCATGATGACCCACTTATCACTCGGGTATCTTGGCAACTTAACTGGTTCTCCTGAGAAACCACTAACCCTGAGATATGTGAAGTCCGCAAACTGGATGAAGATACAACCATGTTGGGAGAGACAACTTGCCAGCTTTTTGCTCACTCTGCTGGTTTTCAGATCACTATTTAATTTGCAAATGAATCCGTAGAAGAATCCATCGTTGACCACCCTGTAATCTTTGTAGCATTCAGAATGTCAACTGCGGGAAGCACTCATAAATAGGATCTTTTGACAATATGCCCCGTCTATCCAGTTTGGAAAATATCCCCTGAGAAGTTGCTGCATATACAAGGTATGAAGTCATTTTGAAGTTGAATGTCCGCCTCACACTTCGGAGTTGCTCATTGATGTTGTCACTGATGATCTCCGCCCAATTAATTATCGAATCAACTCTGTTGATCTCAATGGTTCTCACAAAGGCATACATCCATGAGCGGAAGTTATTGGTATTAGCTTCCCATTTATCCTGCAAAGCAATTTGGTGATATCATCAACTTCCTGCACAAGATTGGATCGTGGAAGAGTCCTCGGGAATTTCGATGGTGCTCTGGGCTTCTTCATGTATTTGTTGTTCATTATACCCACGCAATCTGCTTTATGCTTTTCCCATCTATTACCAACATCCTGCATGCTAATTGCAATCACCACTGGCCGTGCTAGGAAGCTTAAGGCAATAATTAATGAATTGTGCATCCAACCTGATTATTGTCTTCCCTGCAACATCTCAGATTGTCCTAGAAAGAGGATGATAAGACCTTGCACACTCCATAACAAACTCAGGCAATTGAGTTGTGACCGGAAACTCGAAGCTTGAATAATCCCGCTACTTTTTATTGCCCGCATAAGGGATGATCTTCGGTGGCTTTGGATCTGTCAATCAAATCAGTGATAGGTTCAGGGCCCATGTCTGTATCATTGATTTCGGTAAGCCTGGAAACAATGCATGATTCTGCTGACCCTTCTCTTTCATCATGCTTCATCATGCCTGGAATAATCTTTGTCTGAGTTCTTTTTCTTTTATTTTTGCTAGAAGATCCTGCAATTGGATCAATTTGTGCAGATCCTGCAATTCCTTCTGATTCAGAAGATATATTCAATGTATCTGACATTGATTTTGACTTCTTTTCACCAATATGAGCACCTGTGATGAATACCTGCAAATGATTCAGACAAATATGGAGTCCATGGCATGAATGCTTAATTTCTATCACCAAAATCTGCTTATAAAGCCTGCTGCCCTAAAATTTGAGACTTTGCTTGCATGCAAGCAAGCTAAAATATTATTTAATTCACCTGGGCACTTATACCAACATGCAAGATGCTCGAATAATAAAAAGAAAGCTTCTCCAACCCTAGGCGCCAAAACTGGAAGCTTCCCGACAATGAAAAATATTCTTTAATGCAAATCACTCCTTCCCTTGGCGCCAAAACTCTCCAGGGCAGCATGCTCCATCAAAAAGAATTAATTGTCTCCTCCTTATGGCGTCCCATGCTTATATAGATAACTGCATGCTATATTTAATAATTGTTTCTTCCTATTTTTGGCAATTATTAATAATAAGTTATGCTTTTCTCTCAATTTGGGTGCCCAAGTTTGCATGCTTTAGCTTGCTTTTCCATGTAATTCTTTTATTTATTTTTAGCATGCTTCTTTGTCTTCTCTTTGGCTTTCCTTCATGCTTTGACTTTCTTCCTATTTTTGGCGCCAATTTTAGCTAGGAATAAATAAAATAAATATTAATTAAAGCATGTATTTATGCCAAGGTGGGTCGCATTTTTTGGCTAGAAGACATGCTAAAAATAAGAAGGCAAAGCAATGGGAATTTTTACCCTTCCAGGCAGCTCCAAAAATCCCATCTTTCACTTAAGTGATTTGTCTTTAATGATGGGAAAAACAACCTTCCAGGAAGGCTTAAAATTCCCATCTTCCTTCCACCACCAAAATTCCCATTGGCAGCTTAAAACCTTCTTTCCAAAAAGTGCGACTTGCATAAAAAGAGCTTCTTTCTTAAAAATGTGACTTGCATGGGTGAATAAAACTTCCTTGATGGGAATTCTTACCCTTCTGGCAGCCCCAAAATTCCCATTGGTACTTTAAGTGATTTATCTTTCATAATGGGAAAAACAACCTTCCAGGAAGGCTTAAAATTCCCATCTTCCTTCCACCACCAAAATTCCCATTGGCACTTAAGTGATTTGACTTTAATGATGGGAAAAAACAACCTTCCAGAAGGCTTAAAATTCCCACCTTCCTTCCACCACCAAAATTCCCATTGGCAACTTAAAACCTTCTTCCAAAAAGTGTGACTAGCATGGAAGAAGCTTATTTCACTTACATCCTTCCTTCTTTGTCAGAAATTAGCACTCCATGATTAATTTCTCCCCTTGTCTGAGGCCATGGATGACTTCCAAAACTTCCAGGAAAATAAACAAGGCTATATAGAATGAATGAACGGATCAAGGGAATTTAATGATGATTATGGAGAAAACCGAAAACAAACACAAAAGAAATAAATAAAACGAAAAACGTTGTCATAAGTTGCAGACAATTGCTTTTTAAAATAACTTCGGATAGTTGGATAGTAAAACTCTTCCCTGGTGAATACCCTACTGAGAGGCGGGAATACTGGCATAAAAATCTTTAATAGGTTCAATTTATTTTTAAAGCAGTAACTTTATTTATTTTAAATAATTAAATAAACTTTATTTATTTAATAAATAATTAAATAAAATTCTCTCGGGAATACTTTAACATAACAAAACAATTTTAGGCAATAGAAACACAAGAGAGGAATAAAATGAAAATTTTAAAGCATGTGGGTATTTGTGAAATTGGCTTATATGAGGTGGAAGTCTCTGGAAGTTGCCCTAAAGATGTTGGAGGTTAGATAGCTCAAGATTGGTTCTTGAGACCTATATGCAGATTTGAGCAGTGTTAGAGATGCAAGCATTTTGGAGTGTTATGCTCACGAATTGGAGGTTCTTCTTGGTTGTGTGAATTGCCTAAGAATGAGAGCTTTCCATTGATGTGCCATATGTGTCATGAAGAGGTGATTTAATATGTGAACCAACTCACTTTTGAGGTGATAATTAGGTGTTTGAGACCTAATCAGTTATGCTTGCCTTATGGTGTGATCTACACCGAAGATGGATGGAGCAGAGTTGTTCAAGCATGAAGATGGAGTCTAGAGGTTATTGCTGACATGTTTGGAGCTGATGGAGTCATGATGGAGCTGCCTTGTGCCCTTGAAGTTCAAATTCCGACTGTTGGAAGAGAAGACTTGTTTTTAGGCCTAGTTGAGCATGTTTGCATTGTTTAGGATAATGTCGATCTATATGGTCTCTTAATGTAACTTGTTAATGTTTGTAATGAGTCTTATTATGTTGTTTATGACCGACCTTGCATGGTCTAATGGTCTTTGCCGACCTAGAGTGGTTTGTGGCATGAGTCATGTATATAAAGCAAGGTGTATTTGCTCATTTGAGTAAGTGTTGAGTATGGAGGTTTGAGTGAGCAAGAGGAAGAGTGTGAAGAGGTCGAGGGCTCCAGAGCGGAGCGAGAGCAGAGAGAAGAGGATGAGAAGCTGAGAAGGGCAGAGGAGTAGAGCTACAAGGTCATATGACCTAATCAACACATTTAGGTGCATGTATGAGTGAAGAAGGAGAGAGAGTAGTTTGAGTGGAAGGAGTTGAAAAAGTGATCACAATCAGTTGGTTGAGAACAAGGACATCAAGTGATCTTCATATTTAGGTGGCTAAGTGGGTGCTTGGTCATCTTGGGGGTTGTAGCCTCCTTGTAGAGTGGGTGCTCTACTAAATAGGGGTTGGTGCTCCTTGTGGGGTTGGTGCCTCACTAAAGTTGTAGGGGTTGGTGCTCCTTGTGAAGTGGGTGCTTCACTAAAGAAATCTCTTGTGATGTGTAATATTCACAGGAGTCCTTTGTGTTGAGTAATATATGCAAAGGTTCTAGTGGTTTTTCTTCCCTTGAGGGTTTCCCACTTAAATATGGTGTTCATGTGTTCTCTCTTGTTTTATGCTTATGTGGATGGTTGATATGTTGCTTGATGGTTTTCTAAGATACTTAATATTGCTCATATAATGGATAATGAATGTTGAATGGTTAAACACAATTGAAGTAAAAGTTTTAAAGGACTGATTCACCCCCTCAGTCATTGTGCTTCCAACAACCGTGAAATATCCATTTATTCACACCACATAGGAACATTGAAATTTGAAGCACACTAAAAAACTGAAAAAACATGCCACCAAACCTTCTTGCGGCCCCGTCGTTGGCGTTTGACGAGAGATTGCTGATTGACCTCCAGCCTCATGTGCCTCCGTCCTCCAATTGACTTGTTTCTTACTCAACGGATTCGAATTTGGAACTCAAATTTGCACCTCTTCTATCGACGCGGCTTCCCCACCAATTTTTGCTTTGGTTATGAAATTCCAAAGTGGGGGTTTGTGGGTGGCATCCCCCAGAAGTGTTAAGGCGCTCACCCCTTATAGGGTCTCCCGGTGTAGTGCCACGGGCGCGCTTCTGTCGCGGTGCACAGGCAAGGTTGAGGGGCGGAGCCCTTGAAGCTAGACACTTTTTCCTTCTTCGCTGTCTTCAAAAATATCATTAGAAATGCAATATTCCACATTTTATCCTCCCAAAATATGGACGTTGGGTAACACCGAACATGCTGTCCCTTTAAACCACTTAATCTTCCATCATCTCACCTACTTTGATATACCTGCCCGATACCAAATGATGTTACATCAGCAAATTTGCACAGCAATAATAAAGCTCATCTCTTCTATATCACACTCAATACATTTGGCTATTATAGAGCCATTACAATAGCGAACCAACTTCCTACTAAATAGGAAGACAAAACAACAAATAACCTGGTAAAGAGAATTGGGTATAAGAAACTAACAAAGCAAGCTAACCCGTAACAATTAATTACCATACGGTAATAATACATTTAATTATTTAAATGGAGCACTAAATATTATGAATTCCTAACAAAAATCAGAAAAGATGCAGGGTTCAAAGTCAAAAATGACGCGTTTTTTTTAGCATTGTGTTATATAATCATTGAGCTGAGTCAACAAAAATGACTCGACGAGTTTTGTTGACTAATTGCAAAATTACTCGATGAAACTCCCTGAGTTTTGTCAATCGACTTGGCTTGGTGAGTTGATACTTTTTCGTGTTTAATGCCTGCCTCGGAGTAATCGGCGAAATTCACCGAGTTTTGAAACAGAGCTTGGTACATTTGAGGTCAGTTCTAGATTGTAACTCTCTTCCTAGCAAGTTCGAAATGACTTTTGCAAGATTTGCCCAGCACTTTTGCTTCCAAAACTAACTCCCCTTCCAAGATTTTGACTTAATTTGACAATTATAGACCTTCTCGAGTGTCTCTTTGAACTCCCACAAACTTTAGAAATTCTCAAGGAGAGAACTCTAGTTGTTTTAGGCCGTTACTTTCTTTTTTGCACTCGTAGACAAAACCACTGCTTTAAACATAGCAGCGGTTTGTGGTGGCTGCAAAACCGTCTCTTTATGCATGCCGATGGTTGCAAAACTGTGCCTTTATGCATGCCGGCATTTGCGAAATCGCCACTTAAGCTAGACCAATGGTTTTGCAACCAAGCAAAATCTTGAAACTTTCTGGGCCCATAACTTTTGTATATGGCCTCGAAATTAAGTGCCATTTTTAAAAAACTGCATAACTTTTCAAGGAGAATCTAAGTACTCAATCATACCTTATTTTGATGTGTTCTTCATTCCCATTTTTCCTCTGTACCATAACCTATCATTTTTAGGCCTTCAACAGACATGTAAGCTCCCAAATTGTATCAGAAGTTGAATAACTCACCCAAATCACTTGGAACCATGTCGATGCCTGAAAATGATGTTCTCTGATGTAATTTCTGCTCTTGAATTGTTTGAATGCTAATGCTTCCCAAGGCTCGACTTTAACCATGCAAAAATAGCAAACACACTGCCTAGTCTACATGGAACACAAACCTGCTTGTTGTTTATTGGTGCAAATTGCTTGTGGACTCGGATGCTGCTTCATAAACACAGTAGAGATCTAGGAGAACTTTCAACTTAGAGATGTATTACCAGTTTATTTTCCTGAAGCAGATTTCTCCAGCCTTGGATGTTAGGAGTTCCTGCTTGTTGACTTTCTCATTGGCTATTATTAGGGGCATATTGACATCACTGAGGATTATTCTCCAAGGTTTCATCAGTTCAGGCCATTCTTGAGAAAACATTCTCTTGCATGCACTTGGTGCTAGCTTCACAGTTATTGCTTTTGAGGATGAGGATAACTAGTTCTATCCTCTTGCATCTTGAGGCAAAAATACTTTCTTGTTCTTCCACATCCCTTTTGGTCGGGGTTTACATTGCATGCCTCTTTTTCTCATCTTTCTTATCCTGTACCACTCGCACAATTTCAATTTGTAACTTTTGTAACCCCTCTATCTTTAATTACTTGTAGCTGTCTCCTTTTGGTGCTCCTACCAAATGTTATTCTGGGCCGTTTACTGCAGTCTTATTGACCAACTTTCATGTTTGTAAATGCAGCCATCTCACACTCATAAGATCAGTTGAACATTTAAGAGCTTTCTATTAGTTTCCGGAGCTCATAATATGTTTTTGTGGGATCGTGTTTGTGCATATGGTTTTTATTTTCTCGTACTCCTGCAAGCTGTTGCATATAAAGTTTTTGACCAGGTTTTTGTTTCTCTTGCAAATATAGAATACATGGAATTTTTTGGGATTGTTAATTAAATTGTCTGCATATAGCTATCAAATATCAGAACTAGCCTATAACTGAATTTTGGGGTCAACAAATTGTGATTGTTGTAAAGGAAACTGGAGGTTTGAGAGTTTTAGCTTTTTGTGCATCTTATTGAATGACAGTGTAATGGTGTTTGAAGACAGAAAAGGTTGATCTGGAGACTACAGTGGTTGATGAAAGTCAAAGTTATTCAAAGTCACGAAGAGCATCTTGTAGATCCAGACATGAAAAATGCAGTGGTAGGTTCTTTAGGCGTTATCTGCCATTCCAATGTTTTCCTACCTTAGATCTTTCTACCTGCATGCACGAGTGTCAGGTGATTAGTTTTTGGGTTTTTAGTTTTGGCCAACTAAAATTTTAAAATGTCTCTAGTGGTGGTTTAGTAAATATGATTTCCCTTAAGGATTTCTGGATTATGTATTTGCGACTAATCTTTAAAACGGAATAGTCTGTCTTATATCTGTGTAGTTTCTTTCAGTTTTCATAAATAAAATGGGCATTGTTTTATTTCATTGATCAATATGGGGGACTTTAGACTTTTGGTCATATAAGTTGTTGAATCTGGGATGCTGTGCAATTTACAGGTTCCATGATAGTTTGTTAATTATCGTGCTCGTCTCCTCTGCCTTTCCAAAGTGATTGTAGACGGTGACACAAGAATGGTAAAGAAAACATATAAAGTAAATATAGCAGCTAGTAACAATACTTCCTAGGATTCTTATCTAGCAATTCTCAATATTTTGTAACCCTGGGAAACTCTACCCAAGTCCAATCATGCTTGATAGTTGTTGGACCACTGGCTTGATACGGACCCTTTTAAGCACATTATTTCTCTGGGGGAATTCTCAATAAATTCCATCTCCTGTTTTCCTGTAAAGAGTATTCAAGATGCCATCACGAGTATGCTTTAATCTATAACATACAATGTTCAAGTTGTATATACAGTCATGCCCAAACCATCCTTTGATACAACTTATTGAGTTTAAGGTCATTTATCCTATTATGTTAGGTGTGTGATTAAACTCAAATAATGGGAAGCTGTATATTTCAAAAACGAACATGTATATTTTTATGCTCAAAAGTCTTGGTAAAAATGGGGCACCCTTTGATTCTGAATTTACATTTTATCTTGTTATCTATGGATTTACTTTGTTGCTCATGGAGCCTAATTTACTTTCATTGGAAATTTCTCTTCAGAAGATAGTGCCACAGAATCTGATGATGACAATGACAGACAAGATGGAGCTGATGAAGAATCAGATGAGGATGACAATGCTTATTTTGATACGAGGGATTTTTTATCATCTACTTCTTCACGGAGATCTGATCCTGGATACAGGCGGATATCAGTTGATTCAGAGGAAGGTTTGGCCTTCCCAAATAATGTAGATGGCATTGATGCAGGCATGGAAATGGTTGGATTTGGCTTCCCTAATGTGAAAAGACGAAAAAAATTGCCAGAACCAAAGGAAAAGGAGAAAGGAGTGAGCCTGTGGTCAATGATTAAAGATAACATTGGAAAAGACCTCACCAAAGTGTGTCTTCCCGTTTACTTTAATGAGCCTCTTTCATCCTTGCAAAAGTGCTTCGAAGATTTGGAGTATTCTTACCTGCTTGATCGGGCTCATGAATGGGGCAAAAGGGTAAGGATTTTCTTATGGAGTTATTTATTCTGCTAAACTTAGAAATCTTTGACATTTTTATATAGATAGGTAAACATAAAGGCTTGTTAATAATAACTACTTTCTGGTAGGCAGCTTTTCTAGTCTACCTACTGAGAGCGCCGTCAACACTGAACTTTGAATGGATGTATTTTTCATTTCATGTTAATGTTATGAGCATCGAGCTCTTCTTTGAACTCTAGTAACACTGTCACCTAAAGATAGAAAAGATCAATTTTTACATGTTTGATATCATTCAAATTATCAATACAAGATTTGTGAAAAATTCCCTTGCATTACCAAATGCCTAATATTTAAGGTGGTGGTAGTGTGCAACATGTCAATTTCAGAACAATTTCATAATATCAATTTTCTCTTTTCCAACACAGTGATTTTTACAATTTAATATTGTTGTTCAATCAATTCTTGGATTTAAAATGTTAATATTCACATTCTTAGTTATTGAGTTGTTCTGCCATCTTTGTTTGTTTTGAGGAATGTCTCTACTTTGTGGGTCTAATAACTACAAAGTAGCCCAAACTGCCTTGTGCATTAAATAAAAAATGTGAAATTTGAACCTTTACCTTATTTCTTCCATAAATCTGCCTGAGCTATCGTAGAAGGTTTATGATCTCGATTATTCAGGCGGATGAATTTGGTTGGTTTCAAAATATCATGCATATTTGTAACTTATTTTTTCGACCCAGATCTGCTTAATTATCTTAAATATTGTATTTTTAAAAGTTGAATGACTGGTAAGTCCCATCCAAATATGGAATTACTTGTTATAATGTTTACAGTAAATAGTGTATGTGATGTTTGGTTTCAGTATTCTGTAACAGCACAGTTTTATATAGCACATGATGAATCTAAAGTATGTCATTAGGAAGTCCACTATCTACAGGTGAGAACTAATTTCTGCTGACACACTGCATGTTTTGTTGCTATGCTATAGGAAACAGCCTTATGCGGATATTAAACGTAGCATCATTTGCAGTATCTGGATATGCTTGTACAGAAGGTCGAAATTGTAAGCCTTTCAATCCTCTTTTGGGGGAGACTTATGAGGCTGATTACCAAGACAAAGGCCTTCGTTTCATTTCAGAAAAGGTTAGTTTGACTTTATAAAATGCATGTAGAATCCAGACTTATCACACTATAATGGATAAATATTAAACACATTTAGAAAGTAAGCCATCTATATATTCATTGCATTTAGTAGCTTTGGTAATGTTCATGGGTGGTCTTCGCCTCTAGTCATGGCCTTCATTGGTCCCATCTTTGGCCACAGGTCTTCCGTTCTCATGGTTAGTTGTAATGTTTGTAATACATTCCATTATCGTTTGGACATCCTTAGGGTTAACCCACTTTGTGTTCATTCTCCCTTGTTAGCTAGGCTCGTGCTTTCAGTATTATTTTAGCTTGTAGCCTCTTTTTCTCCCCCATGCTATTTTTACTGGTATGTTTGGGTCATATTTACCTATTTTGGTCATTCGTGGACATCAATATGATTTTTATCTTTCTAAATATGCACAGCTAATATAGAGAATGGAGTACCATCTATATCCAGACTCTGTTCTAGTTGTTTCAATAGTTTCCACGTATCACTCAGAATTTCCTTAATTACAATTAGATATGTGGAAACTATTGGCTGACTGTTGGCGAACTGTGTCTGTCTGTGTTGCAGACTGTTGGTTTTTGTTTGTTCTTTCTGTTGGTTGTGTGGACTGGTTTAGCTCGAGTTAAGCCTGTTTAACTCTGTTTTTGGTCCTGTTCCTCTTTTTGCTTTGCTTGGGTGCTTTCACGATGTATCTCTTTTTGTAAGGCTGCTGGGAGCCGATCCTGCTTATTACCTAATCAAATAAAAAAATTAGATATTGTAATATTATTCATGATATCAAAAACAATTTAAGTGGCTTTTGAATATTACATTTAGTTTTTTTCAATTTTGCCTCTATTGCACAATCTTTAATTGGCTCATGTTGCTTTGTAGTGTTATACCATTCCTTGGATGGGGATATGCCAATATTGATAGCATATGCTCGTCTGGTTAATTTATTGCCCTAAAGCAGTTGCACAGAAGTTGATTTATCTTATAAAGAAATGATAATGGATTGCTAAAAAAGCATCTTGTGTGAACTGTAGACGAGGCTGGGCTGCAATAGAAGACCAGAAAAAGACCAAAAATTTAGTGCCGAAGTTGATCATCTTGTGCTTGACCAAGTGCTTCAGCCATAGAAATATATGGATAATGTAGGACTGGATAGACTATTAACTAATAAGTAAAGGATATTATGAAAGATATATTATACAAATGAAAGATGATGGTGCATGCCTAACAAAAATGAATATTGTATCAAGAGACATACGAAGGGATATGTGTAATATAGACTACTCTTGAATATGTAAAATATATTAAATAACTATATTGTATTATGCGAAGGGTGTAATATGTCTCCCCTTCGCAAAAGCTTCTCTAAAACATAACTGAGAATCTCACGACTTAAAAGACGCTACGACACCCCTAGGGCACCTGGTACTGGTACGAAATGTGCCCGGTACGGGTACAGCCTGGATACATGCCCAAACGGCCAGGCAGGTCCGGGCACATGCGTCTGCAGACACACCTGGCTGTATCCAGACCTGCCTGGCCATATCCTGGCCCAAAACTGTGTTTTTTTTTTCTAGTTTAAATTTAATATATCATTACAGCAGAAATTACAGTTTTCACAGCACCATTATTCTACAGAAGGTACAGTTTAAATTTAATATATCATTACAGCAGAAATTACAGTTTTCACAGCACCATTATTCTACAGAAGGTACTAAATACAAGCCATCATAAACATGGATAAAAATAGTATGTATGAGATAAATCATAAATGTAATAAACACCTCAACTAGATATGGTAGGGACAAATGAAATTATGAATGTATGAGTAGTTTGTTGTGGTTATTTAGCTTGTTTTGTTTTTCATATGCATAATATGTGGTTAATTCCTATTTAGTAGGCTGGAATATATATATATATATATTGTACGGCCGTATCCAATGCCGTATCCGGGGCCAATTTTTTTTTTTGCCGTATCCGCGTATCGGATACTCCGTATCTGTACCCATATCCAAAACGGACCCGGCTACTTAGACTTAAATATATTCAATAATCATTATATTATATTATATGAAGGTTACATAATGTCTCCCCTTCGCAAAAAGCTTCTACTCTAAAGCATAACTAAGAATCTGATTCCCACATTTCTCTGGTGAAGGTGTCAATGTCATTGTCAAGTACAGTACATTGCCCATAATGTACATAATCACAGAAAGCATTGTTTTGTGGAAAACTATAAGCTCTTATCATATATTCTGACCGGAATGCCTTTGATGCATTATTGGAAACTCATAGTTCTGATTCGAAGCAAACAATTGTCAATTAGGATGCTTAGAATGTAAATTGATATGGACAATTTCTATTTCTTCTTTAAGTCTGTCTAATCTATCACGAATTCCTTAAGACCTCCCAATCGATTATGAACTTTCTTCTTAAGGTCTTCAATGTCTTGACAGGTTAGCTGTTCAATCTTCTTGGTGATTCTTTTTGATGTTATGTGTTAATTCTTTGTTAGAAACAGCTCACATGTTTTCTTCAGAAATTATTATATTTGTATCATTTGTACGAGAATCTGGAAGTGAAAGATCAAGTGTCAGCACTTTCTAATCAGTAGAAATAAATTTGGAGGCACAAAAGCTTCAACATTTGTAATTATAGAGAATTTACTATAGTTACAAATTTTGTATACTGAAACTAGCGTTTATTGACTTTGCTTCCATGTTTATCAAATATTAGTCTTTCCAGGTTTATGCATGTTGGTTTTCTTGCAAACTTGCTGTTGATTAACCTGTGTTAAAACTTACAATCTCGTGGATTGTGATACTGCTGCCAACAAATCTTTGGTTGAAACCAACAAGAAATAATTTCATAGTATTTTGTCTAGGTGTGCTTTGCACAACTGCATTACCCCTACGTTGCCGATACGTTTTGAATACGGGTATGAATGTAGATACGAAGAATCCAATACGTGGATACAAAGAATTCGATATGTGGCTACGACAATTTTTTTTTGGGTTCTAGAGACGGCCCTACAAAATATAAAAATAAATAAATTTTAGCCTAATTAATACGAATTAACTACATATTATGAATATTCAAAACAAAATAACCACAAAACGCCACCCACAATCAAATGCCAAATGACAAGTCACAAATGTCAAGATAAATACTAGATTTAATTATTACATTAAAATCAATATTCAATATTTATTATATTACTTTTCATCGAGAGCATCAACATCAACATCACGATGTGGTTCATTAGAACCACATGGACTTGAAGCACTCCCACTACCACCCCAATGTGGTCTTGCGATGCCTAAGAAGTCTCCATGTCAAGTAATGAAAGGTGGGAAATGGAAGCATCCAAGTCACATTCTCGGGTCTACATCCCAATGCTTTGTCGCCCCTTCCTTGTACTCCGGTTGCTTGTAGGATAGAAGACACAAGTTGGAATGTATATAACCAACTCCTCGACCTTTTTTGCCCCTAGCTTGTTGTGCTTTTGTGAGTGGATGAAGTTGTATCCAGTTGCGCTTAGAGGAAGATGAACTCGCAACCTATTGAGGCAAATTCAATGCAAAATTAAAATTTATAAAAGTAAAAACTAAAACTTAAATTTGAAAAAAGTTAAAACAAAAAAGGAAAGAGAGTTAAAAAATAAAAATCTTACTTGTGACAAGATTTTGATCGCAAGAGGCTGCAAGCAAATGGATCTTCGGCCATGGAGGTACCACGGTATGAGAATTCCTTTTCTATTTGTCCCAAAGAGCGTGAAGACTATGATCCGTGGAGGCTATAAAATTTCCAAATTCGGTCATAACCAATTTTTCTACCTTTGGATTAGGGAGGAGCCTAGAGAACACTAACATATACTTCATTGACTTCAACATCTTTTTATGGTGGCACCTTCTCGAGGAAAAGAAAGGATCTTCGTGTTGTAGAATCTAGGAGTCAATGCAAAGGCAAGGAGATGCAATAGGGTAGTCATTTTGTTCCACCACTCAATGAGGTATGATTGTACTTGTTTGAAAAATGTTTTTGGGGATATTGTTCTTTTTCATTTATGGAATTTATCTTTCCAATCATTGAGTCGCTGCCATGTTATATTTCTCCCAAACATAGCTGGTCCGTGTCAGTAAAGAAGATCATACTCATAATGGGCTCAATAAAACTCAACAAACATTCTACATGCACTAGTCATCATCTAAGATCAACATCTTCAGTTTTCAGGTCCACTCGGTGTTTGATTGCCTCCATACAACCCTTAGGTTAATAACCATGCTGATAAATGACTTGCACACCTTCATTAGTCGTTTCAAGACAATTGTATGATGCGAATAGATTCTCAACAACCTTGTAAGAAATTAAAAACAAAAATTAAAAAACTTTCGAAAACTTCAAAAGCTACAAGTACTAGATCAAAAAACTTATACCATCATAATCAAAAGATATAGTTTCCCTTACCTTCAAAAGCTCCAAATGCGGGAATAATCTAAATATGCCTCATGACATGTGTGTGGGTTTGTCACAATCATTTGGATCTCCTTGCCCTCTCGCATACACCTACTTAATCCACTTGTTTTTGCTACACAATTTTTTCAACAATAAGTCGAGTGAATGGACAACACAAGGTGTCCAGAAATTGTGCCCATGCTTCGCCTCCACCAACATTCCAGCGGTTTTGTAATTGTTAGCATTATCCAATATAACGTGGACAACATTTTGAGGCCCCACCACCTCAATGGATTTGAATAATGTTGGTGATAAATTGGGGCATCCTTCACATGCCCCTCGTAATCAATTGCTTCTTAAAACATTGTCTGTCTAAGGCATACTGCAATCACATTCATTTAAGGTGGATTTCTTGCATTTTTCCATCCATAAAAAACAATGGACACTCCTATTTCAGCCCACAGATCCCTAATTATCTACAATGAGGATCTACATGTTTTTTTCCTTTTCCAATAGGGTGGTGTGGAGCTCCTCATAATGTAGCCCTTTGCTCCCTTTTGGGACCTTGTTGATCAATCTCACCATATCTTGTCAATATGGTGACTTGACAATATTGGATAACAAACCATTTGCATATACACATCCGTGACATGCTTATGCATGATATCTCTGCCCTCATTATGAAAGTATCTTTCCAATGTTACTTTTTCATCATTGTGAAAGAGGAGAATCCTCTTCTTGTGTGGAGGGTGTTGCCACAAATGGATGTATTGGGGCCACAATTGGGGAACCAATATAAGATGGAGCAATCAGCGGCTTCATTGATTGAGATGAAGATCCTTTTTTTGACAAAGGATGTCTGAATTTCATGGCATAAGTTGCACTTATGTCTTTATGCCCTTGATCTACTCCATAATTTTTGATGTTGGCACCTATACACCGGCCCTCTCCTTACAAGTTATGATGCCTTGACTTGGTATTGCACATAAGTGGGCTTTTACTTGACTATATGAGCTTTTGAATTTGCCATCGCAATCATGACATTGCCAAAGAAAACACCCACCACTTGGAAGCTGCTCTAGCATTGTGACATGCCTCCATAATGGTGAATGCAAATCAATTTTGAATCGGGGTTTGGCCAGAGGAGGTAGAACTTGTTGCCATTGTAGTAGTCACTTTAGCTACGCTTGCAAGTTTAAAATCCAACACCATAAGGGAAGTAAACAATAAACCCTAGGGCATAACTTGTTAAATAAATGACAAAAACATTTAAAAATGAAAACAATAAACATCAAAACAAGAATGAAGAAAGTATGTGAAGATTGAAACAAAAAGAAAATTAAAACTTAAAAACTTTACCTTTAATGAGTAATCCAAAAATATTCCTCCTTTCAAGCTCCTCAATCACCTTTAGCAGTGAATGGGCACTCGTACTAGCATACGAAAAATGAGAACAATATTTACTAATGAAGTATCAAATCTAAATGAGTAAAGAGAGCTTAGAGAGGTAAGTATGTGATGAGGGAATGAGAGGTAAGCATTTTAGCTTGTGTTATGCTTTTGTTTTAACTTTAATATTGTCTCTTTTGACTTTTTAGGGTTTTGTTGTCTTTGTTTTTGGCATTTTATATTTCTAATATTAAAAAATTAAAAATAAAAATCTGTTTTTTTAGCTTTGGATACACCTCGGATATGATTTTTGACGATCTGGATACATCGTAAATGGGGATACCCATTTCCAAAATGTACTACAACCGTATCCATGTCATCTACAAGGCGTATTCATATCTTAGTGTTACCCATAGACGAGTTTTGCAGTTTGTTACTCATGTTAGTTTAATAAATTGGTCCTCATATATAACTCAAATTGAAAAAATACCTTTCTTTTGAAAAGGAGGGTCTCATACTCCAAGGTGGCATGTTGGCTAGGAAGGGACCAAAAATGTCACCTTTAACTATACTGTTAACCTGATTTGGATAAGCCCCTGTTTCAAATTTCCAAAAGTATTGGCCCTTGGGCACTTGTATGCCCTTACCATAATGAGGATGTTAGTACAAAAGTTGACATTTTAGTAGTGAATGCCAATGAAAAAGTTTACTACAAAGAAGGAAATCCGTGGTTAAAACCATTGGACTTTACTTTTCATCTTCACCTTTGTTGACTCCTGCAAGTTTGATAACTTACATATCTCAAATCGGTTTAAAAAAGTTGGTATTGTCCCACATATCTCAAATTGCCTTTAAAACAAATCTATCTTCATTAGGCTATAAAATAACTTGTGAAGTACACTTTATTCGAGATAGTGCTTGAATTTCTATCTTTTAATATTACTTATCAACAAATTTAATAGTATTGACACGGAAGTAGGTCCAATTGATAATAAGTTGAAAGGTCTTGGACTCAAGTCACACTTGTAGCTATTTATTTCTTTGTTGACAATACTCTTTCTTTGATATTCTTTTAATTAATGCTTTGTATCCAACGAGATAGTTGGAACTTGGCCCAATGCAGGAATTTGACAATTGTTTGCACATCATTTGGTGTAATTGTCATATGACGAGGTAATTTGGTATGTTTTTATCGGAAGCTAATATTTTAATAAAATGTTCTTATATGGGTCTCTTAAGATAGGGGCTTAGTTATATTACTTGTGAATAATATAATATTAATTTAACTAAGGAAAATAATTCGATGAAGACCAATGACGAGAGATGAAGGTGGGTGGAGGCACATGTTCACATCAATGCTCAAAGTGGAAGGAAAACCAATAACATCTTATCTCCTACCACTATGGGACCAAAGCAAGATTTGATAATTTTGATAGGTTAATGTTCTAGTCTAAGGAGCCTTGGTTGGACAATCCTTGGAAAGCATGACAAATTCCTTGGGTCACTCCTAACATTGAAGTTAGATGAGTCTCCAAACGTGGAGATAGATCTGGTGATAAATGACTGCCTCAATATTCTGGGATGCGATTGAGGAGAACTAGAAGGCCTATTGTGCTTTGAGTAGAAATGGATCCATGACCATTGTTAAGTGAGTAAAAGGACTAGGATATCTTAGTAGTAGAGAGTGGAGATATACGTAGTCTCACTACTTTTTCATCATGCGTTGACCAGCCAAATCTAGGGGGTGCTTGATACCCTCAACATTTGAAATAGGCTGAAAAGAAGAGGTAATTTGCATGGTAAGAACAGATATCCCTTTTAATATACTCTATTTGGAAGTGACAACCTCTCAAAGAAAAAGGGTCAAACATCGGTAGTCGGGATAACAAAAGGTAGATAAGGAACAAATACCCTCAACATTTGAAATAGGCTGAAAAGAAGAGGTAATTTGCATGGTAAGAACAGATATCCCTTTTAATATACTCTATCTGGAAGTGACATGACCTCTCAAAGAAAAAGGGTCAAACATCGGTGAGTCGGGATAACAAAAGGTAGATAAGGAACCTCCCGAGTATTCATGTAAACAATAGTAAGCATGACATTTGAAAATATATAATCTGCCTCTACTTCGTGAAGAAGAGAACTACAACATAAGGAATTTCAAGGGTCTAGCTCACCTCCTGCTTCATGAAGAGGAGAAAACAAATCCCATCCTAAAGAATATTGAGGGTCTAGCTCATCTCATAATTGGTGGGAACAAACTCTAAGTGACCAAGAGATAGTCGGGTCACATAGAAGAGGTAAGTGAGGTGAATATACCATCAATGGATGTCCATGTTAACTACATATAACATCCTTTAGAGAAGAAGAGATGAAGGGGTGTCCAATAAGCATCCGAATGGAGAAAACTGATCTGTAGAGAGATGCCAATCGATTATAGGAACAATCTATCCACAAAATACTAATGTCTTTGGCATCTAATAAGATCCAAAGGCATAATTCTATTTAAAAAATAATGGCCAAGAAGGGTAACCTCTCGTAACTAGATGTTGAGTCACTTGGATATCTAAGTTTGTGAAGAAAGAAACCGAGGCCAAAGGTATTTTGTAAACAACATTAAGAGTATAAAACCCACCTTGTTAGGTCTCTTTGAACTAGTGTGACTTGTGGTGTAGCTTTAGGTTATGTGTAGGTTAAATTGTAACTTACAATTTTTATTGTGTTGGGGTTAGTGCCTTATTATAGGTTGGCCTACCCTTATTTCATTTGATAGATAGGTGTATAAATGGAGATTGTCTCGTATGCATGTTAAACTAATCTAAGTTAATGAAAAGAACCTAACACCAAGTAGATTCATAACTTAGTTAATCAAACAAAAACATCATGATAAAGCATAAAGGAAAGCTTAACTAATTGCATAAAACATTGATCTAACATAAAATGCAAACCTCCTTTGATTTTTGGATGTGCTTTTAGATTGTAGGTACTTCCTTTATGAACCGAACGCAACTATGCACGATCAAGGAATTTCTCCAAGGAAGAGGAAGAGATCTCACCAATATGGCTTGATTGTCATTTTGGTTCTTCTCTTACTACTCTTTGCCAAGTAGAAAAGGGGATTGAACAAACTTTCCAATAACATGAAAATGCTCTTCTCAAGTGTAAATGTCTTGCAAGGACATGGTGTAAATTGAAACATGGTGTACTAGGTTCTTTATATAGCTTTCCAGTTTTGGAGAAGCTTGTATCCTAGTGAATGTGGGATAAAGGTAAAGTAGAATTAGAAAGGGATAAGTATGATTAGAAGAGATTAATAAAAGATTAGCAACTCATGGGAGTTGGGGGTGATTTAATTAATCAACTAGGATTAATTAATAGACCAAGTTAGCTTATAAAACCATTTAGAGATGATTTAGAAGGAAATTAGTAGAATTTGAAGGGTTTGAAAGGGGGATTTAACTAATAAGAAGGTTTATTAGTTAAATACAAGATTGAAAGGCTTAATTAATTAATAATGGTTAATTAATTAAAAGAGGATTATAACTAACGAAGTGACGTTAATTGGCATCCAAGATGAAGGGAAAGCTAGTTAATTAACAAAGTGTCGTTAATTGTTAATTGACCGAGATGAAGGGGAATGTTAGCTAATTAGCGGAAAAACCACTAATTATTTTTGATTTGGTTACTTATGGAGAGGGCCCTAGCTCATTTGTGGCATCACTAGTCCACACCGACCATGGAACCACCGAATGATGGAAGTTTAAGCTCTCGCGAGCAGCCCACGGATTTAACCACATTATTGTGGTGTTCTAACACCAGGTATCCATACCAACGGTAGTAGGCCGCCTTAAAAAGGAGCCGAGATTTGAACCTTGGACCTCCTAATTACTAGGAGACCCAAGAATTGTTACACCACTACCCCGATGGATGGAAAAATGACCAATTATAATGAAATGAAAGGAAAGAGGATAATTAGTGCAATTTTAGTATTAAAAATGCATAGTTAGATTTAGGTGTCTACATTGTCTCCCAACTAATTAAGTAAATAACATTCAATTCATCGTAGTTGATTGGTTTTTTTTTGATTGAGTATAATTCTTTAGTTGTCTTTTGACACACGCTACATATCTATGTTCAATTCTTTCCTTTTGGAGTTTTATATTTGTTCGATTATGGACTTGTGTCATTAACATCACATATGAAGGGGGTGAGCAATAAACTTGGCCAAGACAATGCACTGCGCAGAGCCATCCTTTTCAATAGATCATATGATGAAGCATTATTTGAACCTTTTCAATATGTATCTAGTCCATAAACGAGTAAGTTGGGCTATTCAATTTGGAATGTTGAAACTCATGGGAAAAGGAGTCGAGAGTTGCCTCCCAAAGAACATGGGAAAGGAACTAATTGTTGGTTAATGAAGAAAGAGAACAATAATTGGATAAAAAGGTGGGAAGGATGGTTCGCATAATCAAAGGCATGCCAAGTATCAAAGTGGATTGTGGTGTGGTGAATATTGGGGGATCGAGCTAAATGTGTTGTAGGTTTGCAATTGTCTTCAAAACACATTATTGGTACATTCATGGTTTTTGAGCCAAATGCCTCAATTAAACAATAATGTTTTTGACTTGAGACACATGCTTTAGGTTTGCATTGTTGCCCTCTCAAAACAACGTATCAAACCATGAAGATAAAAATGCTCAAAAGAAGTCTAAGAAATTGGCTTAGAATCATTGACACAAAAAAACTTGTTGGGGTTGCCCCTTCACTTGGAGAGAGAGCATATGCTCGATAAGATTCGATCAACATAAATTATTCAAAAGAGATGGTACAATATATAGAGAGTTGATCTCCTAAAATTGAGGAGTCAAATCTCATCCAGAATCCATAATCTTGAGACACATGCTTTAGGTTTGCATTGTTGCCCTCCCAAAACAATGTATCAAACTATGAAGATAAAAAGTGCTCAAAAGAAGTCTAAGAAATTGGCTTAGAATCATTAACAAAAAAAAACTTGTTGGGGTTGCCCCCTTCACCTGGAGAGAGAGCATATGCTCGATAAGATTTGATCAACATAAATTATTCAAAAGATATAGTACAATATATAAAGAGTTGATCTCCTAAAATTAGGGAGTTAAATCTCATCCAGAATCTTCCCACAATCTCTCAACTACTCCCTAAACTAATGTGATTGTTATGAAAGTGACAATTACATTATTCACTCTACCGACTCCGATTATTATGTGATTGTTATGTAAATAAAAATTGCTTACATTATTTGTTCGACTTATTATTTCTCTCACAAATATTAAGTCTAATATGGAACATCAAGGTCCTTAACATCCATTTGAGGGCTATTCCTAACATTCCCCTATTGTGAACATGGGGAGAGGAACCACCTCTTAGAGCTGCATTGATGGCTGGCATTGTTGCTTGAATTGTGGTGGAAATTTGAGGTTCACCTGCTTTATACTCCCCACAAACTTTTCAATGAGGGATGTTTCGTACAATTTCAAAAATGATTACAAACTCCCCCCTTTTTTCAAAAAATGCACCCTCTACAAAATAGTTCAATACAATGCCCCTTTTAATAATCATCTTTTTAAAAATAATCGTCCCCTACTTTAAATATTCTACCCCATTGAAAATTCTTTTTAAAAAGGCTTTCAACCAAAAAGTAAGCTTAGGGTCGAACCCTTGACCTTCCCTTACCTTAGGGCCTTAACAAAAGCTTGTCTCCAATTGGGCTATCAAACCCACTAAAGATACACATGGAGAAATTTGTATTGGAAGCTTAAAGAGTCAACCTTCTTATATAAAGAATGAAATCTTACCAACTCGTGCTTTTATGAGTGATTAAGGTTCTAATGTCACCACCATGTTGAGAGGGAGAATGCAATGTTGAGAGCAGAGCAGGGGTTTGGCGAGTTGCCATGGAGAGGGAACTTGACAAGGTGATGACAGAAGCAAGTTGTTCTGATCCATGAGTTGGGAAGAGCTGGATTTGGATCAGGGTGCTTGCGATTTGATTAAAACAATGTGTGCTTGACTTGTGGAGTTGAGGATTGAGATTGGTGAGTGTCTAGTCAAAGTTGAGTTGTGGTACAAATCAGAGTAGAGCCGAACACAAGTCTTATTTGAGTCAGTCTATGTGCTTGCTGAGATGAATTGGGGTTGTGCAAAGGCATTTGCAAGAAGATCATTTTGTCTACTGTAGAAGGGATGTGACTGTTGTGGGGAAGTTGTGAAGGCTGAGTTGTTGAAGGCCTTTCAACTCGTGGAGATCACATCCACCAAGTAATGCCATGAGTTTGAGACATGAGATGAAGCCGCGGAACTCACCAAAACATTGAATGCCTCGACGTGGGCTTCAATGTTGAGCTAATACAAAACCGAGCTTGATGCACAATAGAGTCGTCTGCAAAGGGAGATTGCCAATACAAGGTTCAAGTCTAGAGAGTGGATCTAAACAACTCGCCCATGGAGAACAAAAAGAGGACACAAAACTTGCCAATGTAAAATAGCTTGCCTCCATGCAAAGCTCTTCAACAACAAAACAAACTCGGCAGTGACACTCAACATAGATTTGTTAGACAAATCCTTCAAACCATAAATGTAACCTTCAAATGAGGAGTTGCACTCAATAAAGACTGTGGTTGCGTTGCGAAGATAAAATTTCATTGCTGTTCTTCTTTCCTCATGCAGATCCAAATGAACCCAGAAACCCTGCAAAACCCAAAAAGACCAGATTTTGTTTGTATCGAAAGTATAGGGTGTTTACATTTGATCCTTATGTATACGAATGTTTTGGACTCAAATCTGAGGTCTGAATTGCTCCAAAATTCTGCAAGAAAAAGTTGACTCAAACAAGTGCACACACAAATACACCTAAACAATGAACACATCAGTTTAAACACGAAACTAGGCTAAACAAATCTACTCTTAAGGATAAGCATTGTGAAAAAAATGGAGTGAAAATTGTGGATAGGATGGAAAGAGATAGGCGATGCAAATGAATGGTGATTGCCAAGTGGGTTCACACTTGATCGAATTTGCTACACTGTCAACAAATTGCAAGAAGGGTGAACGAACCAACAATGGGGTTTGCACAAGGTCCGCTCTGCATATCCGTTGTTTGCACGTTTTGATAAAAACTACAAATGGATGGCACATAGACAAAGGAAAATGGGGTTGCACGAGTTTCACATTGCTTACCCGTTGCCATTGCCTAACTTGACAAACAAAAATGAGTGCGGAGGTCAGCGAGGCCTTTTTGAAACTTGTTCTGATACCAAATGTTGGGGTTGCCCCCTTCACGGGGGGAGAGCATACACTCAATAACATTCAATCAACGTAAATTATTCAAGAATGATGGTACAATATATAGAGAGTTGATCTACTAAAATTAGGGTGTCAAATTTCATCTAGAATCTTCCAACAATCTTTTAACTACTCCTAAACTAATGTAACTATTACTTGTGTAATAGTTACATTATTCTCTCGACCAATCCTATTATTATGTGACTATTACGTGAATAATAATCACTTACATCATTTGCTCCACTTATTATTTTTTCTCACAAATATTAATTCTAATATGGAGTATCAAGGTCATAAACACCCATGTAAGGACTATTCGTAACAAAACCTCCTAATAAGATAACACAACTGAAAGTGTGCAGCTTGCAGCAGTCCTAAGGCACAAAACTGGATATATATACATATATACATATGTATGTATGTATATATATATGTGTGTGTGTGTGTGTGTGTGTATGTATATATGTGTATATACATACATACATACATATATAAATATGTTATAAAGATTTGGAGACTTCTAGCTTCTCCAACAAGCTACCCAAAGGTAGTTGAAAAACATTTAATGCTGGGTGATTGGGATTCTGAAGGAATTTTCCAGATTACAAAATATCCTCCTTACATGCATGTACTGACATAATTAATGCAAATATACCTCCAAAATGGATTTCGGATTTCCCAAGTGGGGGTTATGAATTACAAATGGTTGTTGCACATTTAATGCAGGTGGTTGGGATTACAAATTCCAACATTCCCCCTTAATCACAACCATCTATATATATTGCTACTGCAATAACTTAAACTTGACAAAATTAATATCATTGCTTCCCCTTCCAATGAACAAAATATCTTTGTTTTTCTTCTTTTTTATTTTCATATTTCCTTGCCTGTCTGTGCCTCTGCTGATGATGTCACTGCTCTGATATTTTGAAGGGCCGAAAGTTTATTTAATGTAGGTATTACTGGGGCAATATGTTGTTGAGACTTGTAGTCGAGTTGGCACAGAAAATTTGAACACTTTTGCTCTTGAGGAGGTGTTGCTGGGGCAACAGCTTGTAGTGAAAAATTGTGCAAATGATTCAAAACACTTTGCATTTGATAAGGTGTCGCCTGGGTGACAGTTCGCTTTGTAGAAAATGTGGTCGCTACATTTTTCTTTGACAAACCTTTCCCATTTGAAGGTATGGCCTCAGCGTCTCCAGCTGTGCTGTGACTTAATTTTGAAAAACATTACTGCTTTGAAGTTTGAAGGTGTCGCTCAGCGACAACTTGGATTGTTTGTTGACCGAAAATTTGTAAGCGCTGTGCCTTTTGAGTCAATGGTTTTGGCTACGCAAATGTCAATTCAGCGACCCTTGGAAGTGGTAAACACTTGGCAGATCTCCGGTTGAATAAGACAGAGTATTGCATGAAGGTGTTGATGGCGCGCCCTTCATGGCATATGTTGACCTTAGAATAATCCAAACCTTCATTCACACCTGTCGCTGAAGTGACTGCTTCATGGGCTGAATTAACATGTTTAAAAACAGTGCCCATTTGAGTGGTCGGTTGACCATGGGCTATTGAACTATAAGATGAGGTCAGGCAAGATTTCGTGGGATGACTCACCAAAAGATTTAAGATCTGCACGACATTTTGATTTAGCATATGAAATAGGGCTCGATGGCTTTAGGCAAGATCTCACTTCAGTGAGATTTGATAGTGTGGTGCCGTAATTGTTGAAAGCTGCATTGGCTTTTTGATATGTGGGAGATCTTGCTTGTGCGAGAGTTAGCGGAGAGGAATCCACGCAGGCATTAATGCAAAGAGGGTGACTTTTAAATGAAGGTTGACTTCTAGAGGGAAACGTGGGGATATATTTTGACAAAGGCTGGCCTTGAGTACTTGCATAGCGAAACCTTGGCCACATGTGGATTTTAACGAGTGGGGATGAATACTCGCTTCAGCGAGATATGTGGCTTGTAGGGAACATAAAAAATCTGGAGTACTTGCTGCATTTGGAATACTTGTCGCGGCGAGTGCTTGAATGGAAAAAACCATAGGTCCTTCCATGGTCTCTTCTGAAACTTGATTTTTTTCTTCAAAAATTGGGCGTGTCAAGGCCGCCTCCACAGCTTTTGGGGATTGGCTGCTGCCCTTTTCTTGCAAATTTAAGTGGTCTGCTCCCACTTTTCCATCATCTTGACAATTGAGGAGCTCATCCTCGAACATATAATTTTCGTTCTTCATGGCTGCTTCCATATCAACCTTACTGCTCGCTTGATAACAAATTTGGGCTATATATGCCTTCTATAAACTCTCCCATGCTTCTTTGGACCTTGTTACTGCTGCAACCACTGGTCGCTTCATCCATAGCCCATTGAATAATGAGGAGTGCTTCAGCATCCTTCTTTCTGTTTTCTTTCAACAAATCTTTCTCAGTTTGTGAATGGCCATTGTATGTCACTTGATCTGTAGGTTCTGAAAACCTTTTTCCACTAAATCCCACAAATCTTTTGAAAATAACTAGTTTTTCACAATTTCCAACTGAAAGTTGGGGCCACATAATACAAATATCTGCCATCACTCAAATGCAATAAAGAACTGTTAAAACACTTAAATCTGATTGCCAACAAGATTTCTAAGGTTCTTTTGAGCCAATAACAAAAAAACCCACAAACACAATCACAAAATACTTGTTATATATGACATGCATGAACTGCTGTTCATTAAAGGACCATTGCACAAACACAAAAACAAGCATATATGCAAAATGAACTTTGATCTATAGACTATAGCAATAGAATACTGCTATATAACTTGCTTATTGGTTTCATCAATGGCATCTCCTTTCTTGCTTATCTCCTTGTGCTGCTGCACATTCAAGCTGGGCTATGACAGACTGCTGCTGCTTGCCGCCATTGTTGGACTGAGAAAAACTTCAAACAAATTGTGATTTTCTCCCTCTGCTGGACTTAAAACAGCTGAAAAAGCTGCTATTTTTGACCAAAATAGCCTGCGACCTGTGATTGATGCCTAAACCTTGGGCTTTGACACCACTTGTTGGAATGGAGGACGCAAGAGAATAAATCAGAAATAAAACTGCTGCTATTATATACAAAATGAGAGCTTCAGCTCATTTACAAAATGATTTTGTAGATCTTTTCTGCTTAACTGCCTTCATCCAAAATGAATACAAATACAACATATATATAGATGTTACAAATATCTGGAGATTGCTTGTTTCTCCAACGAGCTACCCAGAGGTAGTTGGAAAACATTTAATGCTGGGTGCCTAGGGATTTTGAAGGAATTTCCAGATTACAAAATATCCTCCTTACATGCATGTACTAACATAATTAATACAAATATACCTCCAAAATGGATTTCGGATTTCCCAAGTGGGAGTCATGAATTACAAATGGCTGCTGTGCATTTAATGCGGGTGTTGGGATTACGAATTCCAACAGATGTATGGTGATGGCTAAGAAGAGAATTCAATTTGATACAAAATCTACTGAATGGAAGGATCTCTATCTTCTTTTCTGAACACACGACTAACAACTTGGAATCATGTATGATCTGATACACGAGTTTAAACATTTCAGACTTATGAATGAAGATTCCTTTTTGCTATTTGTTTGATGTACCACAATGAGGCTGGTAATATCTACACATATAATAACACAAATATTCTGAATAATAACAATAATATGCAGAATATAATCAGGATGAGCGAAGAGTCAGCTTTCAGTTGTTGTTTGGGCTTTTGCTTTAAGGCAATGGATGTTTTCCATGGGTTTTCAACTGAAGTCTTCCATAAGTGTAGAAGAAAGAAAGGATGCTCCCTCTAGTGGTCTTGGAGGCCTAGTATCAGCCATCAAGCAAGAGCAGGCTTTGATACTTGAGGACAAGGAATTGCGGTATAATCAGATGGAAGAAATTCAGAAGGGACAGCAGGGTAAGGAATTGGTTGGGTTGATGTCCGAGTTGGTTGTAGGTACAATTGCATTTACTTTATCTGTGGACTGAATCACAGGTGCAGAAATAGCAGATCTGCTCAGAACCTCCCTGTAGCTGGAATTGACTGGATTTTGGAATGGAAGCAGTGAGAATGGTAAAGATTTTTCTGGAAGTTGTGATGCTGATGGCGAAGATCTGACTGTACACTTTAATCTTTTCATTGCATTCACTATAGGATTGCGCGAGGTCGATTTACCTCGTGGGAAGTGCATCATCATCCTCAGAAGACAAAACAGGCGTCATTTCTTCAAGTGTTACTATGTTTTGGACAAGACTAAGGATGAGAATGCTGAGGATCCAGGTCCAAGCCTGAGATGTGAGTTAGGAAGATAGATTGAAACTTTACACAAAGGAGCATAGTTTCAGACCATAAAAATAATAAACTCATGAGCCAAATAGGCACAATCTAGTAAGTATGAGGATATCAATATGCATCATGTTTACAAGAGCGAGAACTGGATACAAAATTGAACCAATTCTTGTAGTTGCTGTTGCAAACCTATGGTACAAAATTGTCAAATAGATATCATCCTATTGTATACATCTTACTTTTGTGGGCTACCAATTACAAATGACTTATTCTTTTTAGTGTTACTATGTTGTGGACAAGACTAAGGATGAGAATGCTGAGGATCCGGTTCCAAGCCCGAGATGTTAGTTAGGAAGATAGAATGAAACTTTACACTAAGGAGCATAGTTTCAGACCATAAAAATAATAAAATCATGAGCCAAATAGTCACAATTTAGTATGTATGGTGATATGCATCATGTTTACAAAAGCGATAACTGGATACAAAATCGAACCAATTCTTGTAGTTGCTGTTGCAAACCTATGTTTCAAAATTGTTAAATAGATATGATCCTATTGCATACTTCTTAGGTTTGTGGTCTACCAATTAGAAATGACTTATTCTTATTATAGGAGATGATACTGTTGTCAATCTGATTTGCACCCTTCTGAAGGAAATATTCATTATCTTCAAATCAGCTGACACAATGGGAGCATCCCAAGGCTGCGGGTAACCTGAAATTGGGATGAACCTCCAGATGGGGGCTGGTTCCCCTGATGGATCACCTAAACTACTGCTAAACTGAAAAGCTTCTTGAGAAAAGAGATAGAAAGTGCTACTATTATGAAAGAAAATACTGAAAGCATGAAGGTGATGCACCAAAAATTTAATACCTCCACTGAGATACCAAGATACTCAAAAAGACGATGAAAACATGCACCACTCACGATTCATCAAACTTCTGCATAGGTGTTTTGTAGAGAGGGTGAAATTTGTAACCAGACCTAGAGGGATGGATGATCCACAACTTTGGACTTCACAAATTTGGTTGAAAACATAGACTACAACCTGCAAAAGATGACATTCCCTGCATAAAAGTGATTGAAAAGGACAAATATCAAGAACAAAGAAATGCTTATCATGAGATTCATCCACAATTCATAAAGTTCACACAAAATAAAGCATGTGGGAGGGCAAAAACAGTCTTTTATTGATTAGAAGTATTACAGTCTCAAAATTGGCTGGGCATAGCCACAACCAGCAAGAGGTATATCTCCTACAGCTCCAAAAAAACAAGTATAAATAGAGGAGAAGAGACTAAAAAGAGAGTGAGATAGCCTTAGTTAACTGCCACTTGTAGAGGGAAATATGAAAAGAGCTCCAGTTCCCTCTCCTACGTAGGAAATTCTTTACAAAGTTTAAGGAACTTTTCAACTGATTTCATTGGCAGCTGTTGACAGGTGGACTCCATTTTTCTCTTGTTAAACATATGTTTTGAAAAGTCTGCCGTCTCCCACCTTTGCTGTGGACAAGTGTCCAAAAGACAACTGCAGCACTTGGAGAATGTTTGGAGTCTATTTTCCTTTTTTTTGCTATTATTAGGAGACCTTCCCTGTAATTCTGCTCATGAGCCTCCAATTGGCCATGCGATTATTGTTAAACATGCAGAACACTAAGTCAAATCTCCCCTTTTGACGTTGATTTTGTTGTTCGTGCAGAGCTTATTGTGCATGAAATTCAGCGAAACTCCTTTTAAACATGACGTCTATCTTCAGATCTTCAACACGAAGTAGGTTAAAAATCATGCTGTAGGTTGAACGGAACTGTGACTCAAGCTTTGTTGGTTTTCTAGTAGTCAAGCCTTCCAAGTCACTCTCTTCTGATCACGATCCATTTCGTCCTCCCGTTCAGGCTGAAAGATAGGCTCTTCCTTCTTTTTCTGTTTGGCATTTGAAAAGTTTTTTAACAGCTGTGTTCCCTGACAGGTGGCTGCAACTTCTTTGATTATCCAGCGCTGGGTTCATTATTTCTACACCACCAGATGTAAACCGATTTCCAACAGCTGACACTAAGTCCAACTGCTGATTCGAAGAAAAGAGTTTTGTTTACATTGAATGTCTTTTGCAATCATCTCTGCAGCTCTTACATCCTCACAGCTGATGTTGATTTGGATTTCTCCACATTCTTCTTGGCTACCCGCTTTTTGAATGTAGCCCCTGATTCCCCTGATTCAGAGTAACGGTGACCCAAAAAAGGGGGTAAGGGCATGGTCCCATGGAAGGGGGCTCCTTAAATATCTCAGCGGGTGCTGTTGAGAAAATTTAGGAGCATTTTAGCAATTTTAAGGTCCCATGATTTTTTATTAGTTTCCTCAACAATACCCGCTGAGATATTATAGGATCCCATTGGATATTTATGGTTATTTGTAGGAAAATAAAATCATATTTCTCTCTAAAATCACCAAAAAATAATGGTGGGAATGCATATTAGATTCTATCAGCCCTAAACTGTAGGGGGAAACTCCCAGCCCCCTCTCCAGCCACCTCTTAAGTTTAGGGGCTAAAAAAGTGGAGCTCCTATTTTTTAGGCCTAGATTCTATTATTTCCCGTAGCTGGCTTTAAAAATAAGCATGGGACCTTCTGCTGCAAGAAAATAGGAGCCCAAGCCCCTCCATGGGACCATGCCCTAACAGATACTTCAGGAGTTCGGGAAAAGACCTCCTATGTTTCTATGGTGTGAACAAGGCTTAGGAGAATGTGGAGGATCCAGGACAAAGCTTGAGAGGCTAACCGGGGATGGTGACTGAAACTTTATGCAAAATGCAAAAATAATTAAGAGCCAAATTGCCACAATTCAGCATGTGCACCATGTTTACAAGAATGAGTACCGGATACAATATTGAGTCAGTTCTTGTAGTTGCTGTTGCAAACCTATTGTAGACAATTGTCGAATTGATATTATCCCATTTTATCCTTCTATGTTTTGTGGGCTACCATATAGAATTGCCTTTTTCTCTTTTTAGTAGAGATGGTACTTTCTTTTTAGGAAGTATGGAATGAATTTAATGCAAGTACTAATTAATTCAATATGATATCATTATAGCCAAATTCATATTTTACTGTGATGATTATTTTTTAATCTTTCAATTTCATAGCATTGTCCTTTGAGTATTTGCAGAGAGAATCAACTTGGAATTCCAGGGACAGGTTGATGTAATTGTCAAAATCAGTATAAGCTGATTCTGACATTTTTGTTCATGGCATGTTTGCTTTTAATTTGAATATTAGAAAATGTCAAAATCTGTTCTCTTTGTTTGCTAAGCAAATCATGTCGGTTCACTCACTATAACCATACTTGATGTCGTAAGATGGATCTGATATATCCATTGTACATAGGGTAAGTTTCTGTGTTCTCAAGATTGGTATTTACACAAATACAGGTCAGTCATCATCCCATGACTGTTGCATGCCACTGTGAAGGTCGAGGGTGGAAGTTTTGGGGAGATAGTACTTTAAAGAGCAAATTTTGGGGTCGCTCTATTCAGCTTGATCCTGAAGGAGTTCTCACACTCGAGTTTGATGATGGTGAAGTATTCCAATGGTCTAAGGTAATTGAGTTCTTCCCAAAGGTTTTAAATTCAACACATGGCTTTGCTTGCATTGATTGACTAAATCAATGAGTTTTAATTGCTTGCAGGTTACAACATCCATATACAATCTAATATTGGGGAAATTGTACTGTGATCACTATGGGACAATGCGTATACAGGGCAATCGTGAGCTTTCTTGCAAGCTGAAATTCAAAGAGCAATCTATGATGGATCGTAACCCTCATCAGGTGATTTGGTTATTACCATCAGAATACTCTATAGTAGTGTATGGTGTGACAGATTTTGACTTGGTCTATTGGGTTGTTTCAAAGGTTTCAGCATACTTCTGGACAACCTGCTGATGGAAAAGTCTTCGTTTGCATTTCAGGTTCAAGGGGTGGTTCTGGACAGGAGTGGTGAAACAGTATCTACATTGTTTGGGAAGTGGGATGAAAACATGTACTATGTTACTGGTGATATTGCCTCAAAGCCCAAGGGATATGATCCATTATCTGAGGCTATCCTATTGTGGGAATGTAGTGAACCCTCTAAGTTTCCGACTAGATACAACTTCACTAGTTTTGCAATAACTCTCAATGAGCTAACACCGGGATTGAAGGTAAACTTTGAAAACTTACTGCCGATATGTTTTGTTTGGAAGCAATTTCTTGTTTCTTGCTGATTTTTAAATTGTGCATCCAATGTAAATTAGGAAAAGCTTCCACCAACAGATTCGAGGCTTAGACCAGATCAATGGCATCTGGAAAATGGAGAATATGAATTGGCCAATGCAGAGAAGTTGAGGCTGGAGCAGAGGCAGCGGCAGGTAAATATTCTTACTAATTACTTAAGTGGTGGTGGGCATTCCCCAAGGACTTACTGTTTAATATGAATGATTCTTATTCGTATGTATGAAATAACTTAACCGTAGCTCCATTATTTAATATGAATCATAACTCTATATAAGCATAGTTTGAATCAAAACTGGGCCAGACAAATTTCAAACTGAGTTTATATTGATTACTTTCCTGCATTTGCAGGCTAGGAAGCTCAAGAAAGAGGATGGCAGCCTCAGTGGTTTCGCAAAGAAAATGGACAGAACACATACCAGTACATTGGAGGATATTGGGAAACAAGGGAGCAAGGGAAATGGGATTCCAATCATGATATATTTGGTCAAACTACCTCTGAGATTTCTTTTGATTAAAAAGGAATCTCTTTGTCATGGTTTTCAGCTCAGTTCAAGTAATTTATGGTATTCACACTCCCAATTCCAGGATATGAACTCTATTGGATCCAAATAATATCTTGGAACCAGTAGCTTGACTAAGCTGTGCTTGCATTTGGCCACAGATAGTTCTTTTTCCAATCCTCTTCACCTAAGCTCCATATATGTCTACTGGATATTATTCTGGTCAACCAATTACAAGTTCTTGAAATGGTTGATGTGAATTTTCAACCCTGAAGAAGATTGTTCATACAGCTAGGTTTTACAAGAGGCTCAGCCACAAATCTATTCTTTTTCCACCGCGTAATAAGTTCACAATGCAATCTCAACACGATTTGCAGTGATTGCAAAAGTATTTATTAAGCATCTCATATCAGATCTGTTATTTGTTGTCTACTAAATACCATGGAACTTCTAATACGGGTCAAAACTAGGCACGCTAATTAAAAATTGCAAAGAAAGTTGCGGGGTGTCCCTAAAGAGAAACATTTAGACATTGTTTTGATACAAAATGGCACGACTCTAATCATGGTTGAAATGTCAATTCTTAACATAAATCAAGTGGTTAAGCTTCATGTTATTTGAAATGTGACGTGATTTTGATTTCTTTAGAGTATCGTGGATAAGGGATTTTAAATTGAAGATATGGTGTTGGATGGACAACAGATTTAAAATTGAAGATATTATTATAGGTTACTTCCCACTTGTTTTAAATGACTGGTTTGGATAATGCTCTTTATGCTGTCACATGGAGGGGCGCCAAAGTTTATTCTCTTAGTTACAAGTAACTAGTTATGGAGGTAGAATATGAGCTCGATGGCAAGTTTCCAAAGCCAAATAGTAGAATCCATGGAAGTGGGAAGCATCCTATGAAGATAAGTGTTGAAAGTTCCCGGTGAGCCCACAAGCAATGCTTATACTGAATACCATTAAAACAATGACATGTTTTAATCTTTAGATTAACGACATCAATGTGATCAAGTAAATTACCACTCTAGATGGACTCGCACTTTGATTTGATTTTTAGATGCTTCACACATATTCAAGCATATTAAATTCGAGAAGCAAACGCATATCAGATGTAAAAGAGCTAAATTTTGAAGGATTAAATTTGACGCCAGAAATGTCCAGAAGCATATCATCCCCAAAATAATTGTTCTATAGATTTAAGTAATAATTAAGGATTTGCGTATGCAACCAAAATATCAACGAAGTTGGAGTTATTTTGACTCGTCTTCATTAAATTTTTTTGTATCAAACATCTTGCGCATCTGTTTTTGTATTAAATACCTTCTTCACTAAAGATATATAGGATCAGGGTTTGACTCTAAATCACGAAAAAGAAAGGAAATTCTAGTAACCGAAAGTATGAATGCTTAGTAGGGCCTCAGATTAAGAGCAGTAGATATTATCGTGCAAGAGTAAAACTCAAGTGCTATCCACTCAGCAATAATCAGTCTCATACAATCATAGTGAGGTGTTAAACACCCCAAGACCATTGGCTGACACCCATTCAACACCTTAACTAGCTAGGCGCAATCTTCACAAAGCTTCACTTATCCTTAACACACGACAAAAAACGTTTATCCAATTTCTTAGAACACTCTTTCCCACCTTGCATCTTATTAATACATAATTCAGATAAAAAAGTACGGCATACATTGAGGCCACCCAAGTCGCTTTACAACCAATTAAAATTGAATCTGTGTGGGAAATAAAATCAGTGCAAGAAGAGCTTTTACACTTATTAGACGTCTTTTCTCTCATGCAATGCTAGAAGGGTCTTGGCGCATGTCTACGCATATCTAAATGCAAGGCAAACATGATTTGACGAATTCTGGTCGGGTCACACCCTTTTGGTTCCACATGGCAGTCATGTAGAATAATGCATTAAGAAGTATGAAATCTATCCCCTTAAGACTCACGAATGTGATAAGAGTGTAACCAAAAGAAACCATGGATAATAATCTAGAGTCTTGCTTAGTTTTGAAGCCAAATATGCATGTAAAAAGGAAAGAAGAAAACAAATTCAACCACACTACCCTCTTAACGAACATACATCAAAAAATTCAACCACACTACCCTCTTAACAAAAATACATCACTTATATTTTTAAGGGACAATACATCATTAGGAAATTGTGGCATAAATCAAAATGCAAAATCTTTCCATTTAGTGCAAGCACAATTTGACTGATATGCAAAATCTGTTGACCCATCCTATGATTCTCTTCGGGATTCTCATAGAGGTCTACCCCATATTCTAATAGATTCAAATACTATCATAGTGCATGGGCAATCAAAACAATCGAGGTATACAAATAAGCTTCTTTTGGATCAACAATTAAGACCCCTCTCAAACCAAAAACAATCATTCCAATATATCATTCTTTTTCTTCATTTTCTCAAATACCCATATTTAACGTAGTATATGTGTCAAGCAAATTTGGAGATGGGGAGAACAATAAATTCATTGAAAACAAAACTAAAAGGGAAAAAAATGTGTTCAAGCTAGGCATCTAGTTTGAGGAGAAACATAATATTTACATACAAGGATCCAACAATTGAATAATAGTCACATTTCCAAGCCAAGTCTTAATTTATCAAGTTCTTTTAATAGCAAAAGATCTTATTTTTATCTACACTAGTGCATGCATCAACACAAGCTAAAGGAAACCCATATAGGCAACATCGAGGTTACATTGCTCAACTATTAATGGAAGTTGAAAACGTAGAAATAAAATGACATACATGTGGAATCATCCAATTGGAATGGAATCACCCAACAATGGATAATTTATTTTCTTCAATTAATGAATACAAGAGGAAATAATTTAACTTATTCTCTTCTCTAAAGCTTTGCCTCAACCTTTTATTGTTTGATTTACTTGTTGTGAGGAGTCTTCTTCCCCCAACCAAGAGAGGTTAAACTTGAGGCTTCAACGTTCCCTTTAAAGACTTCAAATTTCTATCCAGGAACCCACCGGCCAACAAGATAGAGGGTAACTCCAAGGAACATGACTATTGGTCATCCACTAGATTATGTCCTCCTTTGTCCTACAACATGCACCTTTTTGGGCTCACAAGATTGTGTTTTATCTAATTTGTGCACAAGTGTACAAACTTAATAATTCTTCACCACGAGGATCATCATTATCATATTCATTCGCTTTCACAATTCCCATTTCGGTGGAATAGCGCTCCCTTTATTGATAGCATATTGTATGCCTTTCTTTGTATGAAGATTTATCATAAGCATCTCTATCCTTATTATATTCTAGAGTATCCGGAATGTCATGCATATCTTCATGAGTTGAAATAAAAATGAGGTTCAACTCATGAACCGATTTGGGAGAAGCCGAGACTTTTTCATGGAGCATATTACCTAATCGATGAATGGAAGATCATCATGAGATTCATCTTACACAAGATCATGATTTCATAAAAGGCATGTATGATTGATTTCATTTCAAAACCTTGACAAAATTCAACAATGTGTTTTAACAAGAGGGAAAAGTCAACAAATCCTTCATGATCTCGCTTCATATTCAATAATATGAAATTAAATATTCTTGATAATTGATTCTATCAAACCACCCCCTTATCTTCTCTTTGTTCTAAATGAGAGAACAACTTGTAAGAATACTCACAAGTTTTTGTGAGTATGCATTCTTTTCTCATCAACACATATCTCGGGAGGAACATGGAGCTCTTCAATTTTCTCTTCTTTGATTTTGAACACATGTGCATTAGATTGAGGATCAAAAATAAAAAGGAAGTCATCAATAATTGCAACATCCTGCCCTTTCGAGTCCCGAATCGACGATCGGATAGATGGCCAATAGACCAACCTGGTTTAAATGAAGTTAGCAAACAACTAGGAGTCTTAGCTCACAACAACATTTTCTATCACATATATGTTTTATCGCATGTCGGCATTCGGCGAGGTAGGTTATAAATAGTAATTTTCTATGCTAAGTGTGGATTTATTAAAGACAAATAAGCATGTGTAAATATATATTAAGTTTGATTAAAGTATACAGAGGTAAGTGGACTTCTTTAATTTAACATATAAATTCACTTGATTAGAGTTGGTATATGCTATGTACCTTGAGATATGATAATATAATATATATGGGTTGATGGAGATGCCGACATGTGGCACACATCCCCTTAGTTATATGTATGGGTTCACATGGGATATAATATTATAATGTATATGGGTTGATGGAGATGCCGACATGTGGCACACATCCCCTTAGTTAGTTATATGGGCTCACATATGAATTAATTATATTGGGTAATGGGTCACCTACATTGGGATTAGGTGTTACCCATCCTATTTAAAGGATGTGAGTATCATTATGAGGGGAATGTATGTATGAGTTGATTCTTCTACTTGGTAGAGGTATATTGGAGGTGTCCCCCTCGAAGTGGATTCCCATCTTGGGAGATTGTGGAGTTACTCCTTCCTTAAGGAGCATTGTATGGTGTTTCCCTACCTTAAGGGTATTATTCTGCATATATTGATATTAGGGCATCTTGGCCCCCCATATCTCTTGTGTTTTATTATCTTCTGCAATTTATTGATTTATTATATGCAAGGTTCATATATATATATATATATATATATATATATATATATATATATATAAGTGTTTTGTTTGGCCTTTATTGCATATTAAGTTGTGTGGCATGTATTAAAACTTAGCTTTCGTGGCATGAATAAATGTTGTTAGCTCCCATGGCATATTGATTTGTGGAGCATTAGTGACTTGGACAAAAGGTTTGGAAAGTGTAATTTGAACCATGTTAGTTTAATGCAAAGTAAAGTTGTAAGGAATACGTGGTAGGTGGAAGAAGCATTGAGAGGTTTTGGGTTTAATGGCATTCAATGCATGGCCGCCTCCTCAAGAACGATTAGCTTCCCGAGAAGCCAACCCTAAACATGGTCCCGTCTTTTCCATTTGATCATTATTTTGTTTACTTTGAGCTATTTTTGGGGTTTTTTGAAGGTAGTGGAATATCTTTCCACGGTGCATGTTTTTCGGTCATGAATGCAATCCTAGAAATGGATAGAGAGGAACTATGTTTCAAAAAGGAATAAACACGAATAAGTTATGAAAATCACTTGAAACATTTTGAATGACTTAGAGAAGTATTAAAAAGACTCCTCGGCTATGAATTAGATAAATAATGGAATAACTTAAGTCTCATAAAACTTTCCATTCAATGAAATTCAATTATAGATAAATAGCTTTAATTACGACGTAGATTGGATATAATATCATGTCATCATGCAAACATCTAGACATAGTGCTAACTAGGGGTAGTTGTGGAACAGGAAAGAGGATGTAATGGTGGTAACCCATTACATGGTCTCTCCCTATTCCATAAAGACCTTGAGTAGGTTATGGTTCTTTTCGTTTACGGAGATGGTCCTATAAAGAACTCATTGCCTCTTTCTTGATATGCTCACCTTCTTAAACAAAAAGATCTAGATAACTGCGTCAAGATATTTGTTTGGTAGCAGAAGACTATATCCTTAAGGCTTTTGTGCGGTCTCGGGATAATCTATTTATGCACGAATGGAAACTTTGGACAAAGTAATGCAAGCAATTGATTGCATTGTCTATTCATTGAATCCTTACTTTGCATATGTCACATACGAGAATACAAAGCTAAGTAATTGAATTTCGTGGTAGACATTTAAGGATGGAAACATAGTTTTCTCAACCCTAGAAAAAGGTAAACCTAAACATACTAAAGATTGTATGGTTTCTCACTTAGAGTGCATTAAAGGGAGATGTAGATGAACCCTTCTCAGCTGCATAAGGTTTATTCATGGAAGAGTTATTAGATTGATCGAACTTAATTAAATGACTAACTATTTAAAAATTGTTAACTGATTGTTACGAGTTAACTCTATTATATACTTCATGAATGAATTTTAGAATTTTAAAAAAATAATTACTTGGTATGGGAAAATAAATGAGTTATTACATTTTGGTATTAGAGTGAAATGATCCAACTCTTGGACTTAATGGGTTCATTTTACTAATATTAAGTTATCCATGTTTCAATAGGATATAATGGTAAGAAGAAGAATGAACAATGATGTTGCAACCAACTCTGTAAATCACGAGGGTTCAACTAATGATAAATTGGATGAGATCCTATTGGTTCTCCAAGACACCCGTAACCATATTATTGCATTAGAGCAGTAGGTTGAGGGTGAAAATGAAGAACACGAGGAAGAAGATCCTAGGCAACATGATAATGAGAATCAACAAGATAATAAGAAAGCTTGCATGACTACTATACTAGCTAAATATATATAAAGAATTATCCCACCAAAGTTTGATGGAATTTCTCTAGGCGACGGTGCTGAAAATTGGTTGAGTGAAATGGAAAAATATTTTGAGATTAGAGATTTATCTCGAAGAAAACAAGGTTATGTGGGGTGCTTTTCATCTCTCTCATGAAGCTTCCACTTGGTGGGAAATCCAGTAAAATGGAATTAGGAATTGAGACATCCGCTATAACTTGGGAACAATTTAAAGGATACTTTTCGACAACACTAGACACCCTGACTATATTTTGACTAGAAAATGACTGAATTTCAGAGTTTAGTTCAGGGGAAACTGCTAGTAACTAAGTATTGGGAACGTTTCACTAGACTTCTGAAATACGTTCCCAAATACTAAAAAGACGAGAAATTTTGGATGCGTAAGTTTATTTTGGGTTTGAATCCTAACATAGGGGGTGAAGTAGATGTGCATGGGCCATACACTATGGAGGTGCTTTTGAAAAATCCATAAAGCGGGAACAAAAACTACGTGAGATCCTTGCTTCAAGAGAGGAAACACAAAAATAAAAACTAATAACTCCTCACATTCCTTCGTTAAAAGACAAGACAAAAATATTTGGTCAAAAGGAAGACCTAAAAGAAGAATAATGCAAATAAGTTTCTTTGCAAAACAATAGAAAAGAAGGGTAGAACAATTTTGGTTTTCGAATGATTTGAACGGAAGGGGCTTACGGGGCTATTTCAAATGTTGAGGTGATCATTATGCTAGTAAATGTCCCCAGAATAACCAAGGGAATAATCAACAATGGAAAAATAACTATGGGTCTAAAGAACCATTTCAACAAAGGATGCATGTTGTTGTAGGAAATTATGAAGCAGAGAAATAGGCCACTCTCATAGAAGTGAAGGGTAAGTTGTTTGGCTTACTGTTACTATTTTATTTGATACTAGAGCAACTGAATGTTTTATTTCTTCTAAGTTAGCTTCTAAATCTGTCAAGAAAGGTGAGATACATGGAAAAAATACTGATTGTTAAATATGGGAACAATGTTGTCTATAAAGTAACCCAATGCCCGTCAAGTAACCTAGAGTTGCTTGAGTTTGCTACATAACTAAATCTTTTTGTATCACCTTTAGGATCTTATGATGTTGTTATTAAATTTTCTTGAATAACACGATTAAGTTATTAAAGTCACTTGAAACATTTTGAATGACTTAGAGAAGTCTTACAAAAGACTCCTGACTATAACTTAGATAAATAATGGAATACCTTAAGTCTCATAGAACTTTTTGTTTAATGAAATTTGATTACGGATAAACAAATTCAATTACGACGTATATTGGATATAATCTCACGTCATCATGCAAACATCTAGACATAGTGCTAACTAGGGGTAGTTAGAAAAGGGAAAGAGGGCGTAATTGCGGTAACCCATTAGATGGTCCCTCCCTATTCCATAAACACCATGAGTAGGTTATGTTTCTTTTTCATTTACATATATGGTCCTGTAAAGAACACACTTCCTCTTTCTTAACATGTTCACCTTCTTAAACAAAAAGATCTAGATAATTGTGTCGAGATATTTGTTTGGTGATGGAAGACTATATCCCTAAGGCTTTTGTGTGGTCTCGGGATAAGTTGTTTATGCACGGATGGAAAATTTGGACAAAGTAATGCAAGTAGCTAATTGCATTTTCTATTCATTGTATCCTTACTTTATATATGTTAGATACCAAAATATGAAGTTAAGTAATTGACTTTCATGGTAGACATTTAAGGATGGAAGCATAGTTTTCTCAACCTAGAAAAAGGTAAACCTAAACATACTAAAGATTGTATGGTTGCTCGCTTAGAGTGGATTGAAGGGAGATGTAGATGCACCCTTCTCACCGCACAAGAATTTACATGGAAGAGTTATTAGATGGATCAAACTTAACTAAAAGACTAGATATTTAAAAATTGTTAACTGGTTGTTCGAGTTAACTCTATTGTATACTTTGTGAATGAATTTTAAAAGTTTACATTTTTTTACTTTAGCCATGGGAAAATAAACGAGGTATTACATTTTGGTATTAGAGTGAAAGGATCAAGCTATTGGACTTAATGGGTTCATTGTGCTAATATTAAGTTATTCATGTTTCAATAAGATATAATGGTAAGAAGAAGAATGAACAATGATGCTGCAACCAACTCTGTAAATCACAAGGGTTCAAATAATGATAAATTGGATGAGATCATATTGGTTTTTCAAGACACCCATAACCAAATTGTTGCATTAGAGAAATAAGTTGAGGGTGAAAACGAATAACATGAGGAAGAAGATCCTAGGAAACATGACAATGAGAATAAATGAGATAATAAGAAAGCTCGCATGATTGTTGTTCTAGGTAAATATATAAAAAAATTATCTCACCAAATTTTGATGGAACTACTTTAGGTGATGGTGCTAAAAATTGGTTGAGTGAAATGGAAAAATATTTTGAGATTAGAGATTTCTCTGAAGAAACCAAGGTTATGTGGGGTGCTTTCCAACTCTCTCATGAAGCTTCCACTTGGTGGGACAACCATAAAATGGAACTAGGAATTGAGACATCAACTATAACTTAGGAACATTTCAAAGGATACTTTCATCAACGTTGGTTTCCCCACTATATTTGACCAGAAAATTAATAAATTTCAGAGTTTAGTTAAGGGAAATTGTCAATAACAAAGTATTGGGAACATTTCACTAGAATTATGAAATACGTTCCCCAATACTAGAAAGACAAGAAATTCCAGATGTGAAAGTTTATTTTGGCTCTGAATCCTAGCATAGGGGGTGAAGTGGATGTGCATGGACCATCCACTATGGAGGTACTTTTTGAAAAATCCATAAAGTGGGAACATAAAATATGTGAGATCCTTGCTTCAAGAGAAGAAACACAGAAAATAACACTAATAACTCCTCATGTTCCTTCGCTAAAAATTCATAGTGGAAAATATTTGGTCAAGAGGAAAACCTAAAAGAAGAATAATGCAAATAAGTCTGCTATAAACAATAGAAAAGAGGGGCAAAACAATTTTGGTTTTTAGAACATATATGAACGGAAGGGGCCTATAAGGGTTATTTCAAATGTCGAGGTGATCATTATGCTAGTAATTGTCCCCATAATAACCAAAGGAATAATCAGTAGTGGAAAAAAAAACTACGGGTCTAAATAACAATTTTAACAAAGGATGTATGTTGATGTAGGAAATTATGAAGTAGAGAAATAGGCCACTCCAGGCAGAGAAGTGCATGGTAAGTTGTTTGGCTTACCTGTAACTATTTTATTTGATACTAGAGCAACTAAATGTTTTGTTTCTTGTAAACTATCAAGAAAGGTGATATACATAGAAAATACGTGGACTATTAGATATGGGAATAATGTTGTCCATACAAAGTAACCCAATGCATGTTTGAAGCAACCTTAGATCTTCCACGAGTTTACTACGAACATAATCTTTTTGTAGTACCCTTAGGGTCTTATGATGTTGTTACATGCATAAGATGGTTATCTCAACACCAAGCATCTGTGGATTGCCTAAGAAAAAAAATAGTATGCCTTGATGATAAACAGAAAACAACAATGATCTCGGGTGTAAAAATATATTTCGTTGTGAGACAAATCTACGCCATACTGACTAAAAAAGGCTAAGAGTAAAGGATGTATGTTGTATGCAATAAAAGTAACTCGATCACGGTGAGGAAAGTTAGCCAAAAATAGAGGATTTTCCTCTTCTTAGTCAATTTAGAGACGTCTTTCTTGAAGAAATACCTGGTTTACCACATAAACGTGAGTTTGACTTCGTTATAGATGTCAAACCGAGAACTGAGCCTATGTCAAAAGTACCATACAAAATGACTACAATTGATTTGATAGAGTTGAAAGCTCAACTTCATGAGTTGTTGTCCAAAGGATTGATCCGCCCAAGTGTATCACCTTGGGGGCACCGTAATCTTCATAAAGAAAAAATATGGTTCCTTAAGACTGTGTATTGACTATTGCATGCTAAACAAGGTAACAATACAAACACCCCTTGCTTAGAATTTATGATATTTTTGATCAAATGAGAGGTGTTTTAGTTTATTCAAATATTGATATGCAATATGGTTACCATAAAATAATAATCAAGGATGAAGACATCCATAAAACAACGTTGAGAACACATACAAGCATTACGAGTTCATTGTTTTTCCTTTTGGACTCACTAATGCGTTTGCAGCCTTCATGAATATGATGAACAATGTGTTTTGGGAATATTTGGATCAGTTTGTGTTAGTGTTCCTTGATGATATTCTTATATATTCTAAAGATGTAGAGGAACATGATAAACATTTGAGAACAATTTTACATATTTTAAGAAAGCATAAACTGTATGGTAAGTTGTTCAAATGTACTTTTTATTGAAAATAAGTACAATGCTTGGGCCACATAATCAATAAAGAAGGAATCTCAATTGACCTATCTAAAATAAACGCTATTGTGGAATGGCCAGCCCCTAAGGACGTACATGAAGTCAGGAGTTTCATGGGACATGATGGTTATTATAGGAAATTTCTAAGGACTTCTCTAGAGTGGCAGGTCCAATTATTGCCTTGGAAAGGAAAAACAATAAATTTTTTTGGGATTATAAGTGTGAAGAATTATTCAACTTATTAAAGGAAAAGCTAACTTCAACTCCAATTTTAAAGGTTCGGATCCAAATGGAAATTTCACAGTGGTAATTGATGCTTATAGTGAAGGATTGGGAGGATTCCATTTTCAAAATGAATATGTAGTGGCTTTTGAGAGAAGCAAACTAAAAATACATGAACAAAACTATGCTCCCCATGACTTAGAGCTTGCTGCTATTCACGATGCTATTGTGCATGCATTGCAAAGTTTGGAGGCACTATCTATTAGGAAAACCTTTTGAACTAAAAACAGACCACTTGGGGCTGAAATACATCTTTTCAAAACCAAATCTAAACGCAAGGCAATGTAGGTAGTGAGAATTTTTATCACAATATAAATTTGATATAAATTACATTAAAGGAAGGAAAACCATGTAGTAGATTCCTTAATTGGTATGAAACATATTTATGCTATTGTTACTTTAAGAACTTATTTTAAAACAACATTATTAAACAATCCTAATGATAAGAGGTATTATCCTTACTATCAAGTTAAGACAACATTATAAAACAATCCTAATGATAAGAGGTATGATGGTTTCAAATTTGAGCATGATAGAATTCGCACTATTTTAGCAGAGTATATGTGCCTTTAAGAAATGAATTAAGAATTAAAGTACTTAAAGAATTTCATGATGCACCATATTCAGGTCATCTAGGGGTAAAAAACAATTGGCACCAAATCATAACAATTGTGGTGGCATTTTTGTGGAGTGAGTATTTGATTTTTCAATTGTGTAGTATACTTCATTTCAATTTTCCGCTTTAAGTGGTGTGTATTGTGGATAGTGGAAAATAATTGTCTAAGAAGGAAACTAACTGTAGAGATCCTCTCGACTATCATAACTATTTGGAAGATGATCGACCGGTGAATATGTTCATTGGCAACGGTGATAATGTGTAATAAGATCCAAACAATAATATGCAATATGACATGATCTTCTTTTCGGTGTTTTTAAGTGAAAATTTCACATTGTCGGGGGGAAGGGGGGGAATATAACACCAATGTTCCATTTCCATTATGTGCCAAATGGAATAAAGTCAAGGGAAACTTCTAGTGATAGTATAAACTTTCTATGTTGTTCGAGATCGACTAGTAGCGATCAACAATAAGTGGCTACAAATAAAAACATTTTGTTCTTATGGTGTTGTCCACTCAAAATTCCCCTACTCTTAAGAAAGTGAAAATTTAAAATTTTGAGTTTAAGTGTTTTCTGTTGTCTTTGGTAAAGTGAAAAGTCAAGAAATTGAGAAAATCTACGTTTTTGGGTCATTTGTGTGTTTTTCGGCCTGTCGGACATTTTGTCCGCGTGTCCCAAGTTCAATTGGGCCCTCTATTCCCGATCGGTGGTTCACCCGAAGTCTGCTTCTTTTTGGGCCCGTCGGAACTTTTTGTCCCAAATGTCCCAAGTTCGCCTGGACCAATTGTTCCATTTTCGTTTGATTCAATTTGAGCCGTACTTCGTGTATTTTTGTCCCGCGTGTCCCAAGTTCAATTGGGCCCTCTGTTCCCCGATCGGCCGGTTCACCCGAAGTCTGTTCTTTTCGGGCCCGTCGGAACTTTTTGTCCCAAATGTCCCAAGTTCACCCGAACCAGATTGTTCCATTTTCGTCTGAATCGGCCGAGTCGTGTACTTCATGTACTTTTGTCCTGCGTGTTCCAAGAGCATTTGTGTGTCTTTTCCCCGCTTCGCCCGAATCGGCCGAGCCGCGTACTTCGCGCTTTCGCGTCCCACATGTCCCAAATGAACCAAAGTGCTATTTGTGCTAATTTTTCCCGCTCTACCCGAATACCTTGCTTTTCAAATTAGTAGGTATGTATTAAATGCGCATTCATTTCCTTTCTCTCTCCTAAACGGCTATATAACGAGCGAACCCCCTATGCGTTTTACACACTGCTTTCCTGCTATATTTTTCTCGAACCTTTGCAATCTAAATTCCTGCACGTGTATCCATTTCCCTCTGCAATTCCTTCCCGAGTCTAGCTTGCAGCTCTGGCCTCCGAATTACCATCAACATGAAGATCAAATTTCAGGGGCAAGAAAACATCTCACCACTAGAGTCTGCCGTTCCCGATATCGGGGACAGTGAAGTTCGCCATCTTGACTTTAGTGATTTTTGGTCGAGGATGACAGACGCAAACCCTATGCCAATGGCACAGATGATTCATGACAGCAGTTTGGCTTTCGCTGGTGGTTTCCCGATCTCTGTGCAATGTGCAGATATAGTGCTTTCATGCGGAGCTCATTTCAACCCTGATTCGAGCGAATTGACCAATATACACGTGGCAGAGACATAGCCGAGGCATTGAAGAGATTTAGGCAGCGGATTTTGAAGTCAGTGGGTCCCTCCCAGTCATAAGCACCTGTCTTCTTCTCCTTATTCCTCTCTTCTCTTCCGATTCTTTTTCTCGGATTTATTGTAATAAGTTGAGGTATTGTGAGTGGCAATCCTTAACTAATCTTTAGTTAAAAGAAGTAGTTACCGAGAGTAACTGAATTGTAAACTATATAATGGCCTCTCCTCGCCATTTTGAAGAAGGAAGAACTTGGCTTATTTTCTGAAAGTGTAAATAAATCAATACAAAAGGGCTTTTCATTCTTCGTCTATCCGATCTCTTTTATCCCTAAGCTTTTCATTTAATCTTGTTAAGATAATTTGTCTATATTATATTAAGAAGCTTTGTATTCTTGCAGATGTTATTTATAGAACTTTGTGTCTTTCAAATTTCATCTTACTAAGTATGATACAAATAATCTTGTTTCAATTCTTTGTAACTCGCATACATAAAGAATTACTCTGTCATCTATAATTCGAGTGTCACCTTTCGCTCGTTCTCGTTTTCTCATTCCTCGGTCCTACGTAATTGATGATCCTTATATAAAACACTTTCGTAAATATCCAAGTTCAACAAGAAAATCATTTTTTGTATATGTGTAAATAGGTTTGTTTCGAATAAGGGAACCTCTCCCATTAAAGAGGAGGGACTTCTTGTCCCCTGATTGTTGCTCTTCGTGAAGTCCTATTTGATGACCAATAGTTTTTGGCGACTCCGTTGGGAAATCATATTCCAGTTCTGTAATTTTGATCATCCTTTGATCTGGCGACTCCGCATTTTACTTGAGGGAGAAGGGCCCTTGATATTGAAGAATCTCAATTTTAGCTTTTGGAGCAGCAGGGTTTTCCTTTCCCTTCAACAAGAAATAGAAAGACTCGTTCAACAAGTACTCCACCTGTCGAAGATAGAATACCTACGGGTGGTATTCCTTCAGAGTCAATCAGTCCTAATCTTCGAGCTTTGATTCTTCATTGGTGTTGCAGTTCCTCTTCAAGCCATTTTTCCAAGAATGGCGGTACCACCGCGCCCTGGGTCATTGTGTCGGGCCCCTTGCCCTTCCTCAGCCTTTGCATGAGTTACCCAAAGGTAACCGAAAGAACTTCCCTAAATTCAAAGGTGATGGTAAAGTGCATCCTGATGAACACATCGCAGCCTTCATAGTTTTATGCGGAGTTCTGGGAGTTGAACATGAAGATGTCTCCATAAGACTTTTCGTTGAGACTTTACAAGATAATCTTCGCTGATTGTTCTATCACCTTCCCGGTGCTATCGGCGCAGTGGGATACAATGAGAACTGGGTTTGAAAACCGGTTCAAACCAGCAGAAGACGTGCATGCCTTGCTAGCCCAAATCTCTCAAATAAAGAAAGATTCACAAGAACCCATGAGAGAATTTGTGGCCCGATTCAACAGGTTGATTAACAAAATTCTGCCAAATACTCGACCTGTAGATCAAATTCAAAAATGTTTTTTCCTAAATGCTCAATTGCCTGAAGTTAGTTATGCACTGAGAAGGGCTACTCTCGTAGCATTGGTGAAGATCAAACTCTTCTTTGTTAATGTTGAAGATGATTTAATCATGTCAGGGAAGTTGAGGAGAGACCCTTCTAAATCTAAATCTGCTTCTTCCTCCTCTTCCACCCCTGGACCTAATACTGATCCATTGGTACAAAAACTTGCAAATGATCTCATTGCCATTAAGAAACAATTGGCTCAGCATGCTCCCTATGCAGACGTTCCAAGGAGGAATTTTCAGCCCAGAAATCATTTGCCTGCTGCTCAAACAAGGCTAGCGCTTGAAGGACCTCCTATTAAAGTTCCTGTCAATGCAACCTGTGAAGTTGAGGAACCTGAAGATGAAGAGGTTAATGAAGATTGTGAGGAATTTGTTGAAGAGGTTGATGATGAAGCAGATGAACTTGAGGGATCTCGAGTTAATTTCTTCACCACTGAGGGCATTGATGATGAGGATGATTATGATGAAATAGTAGCAGACATGAATAGCGAATCATACGCTGTCATGACTTGAGAGTAGACAAATCAGAGGGAGAAAGTGATGCAGCCCACCAAGAAATCTAAAGAACAGCTGACAACTATCCCCGTAATTGCAAAAAGAGGATCTCCTATCCCCGTTTCATCTACACCAAAGGTGAGTCCTGTCAATTCTGCTACTAAAGTTATTTCCATTTCTCCTAAAGTTGATAAACCTAAGATTTCAAATGATGATAGCCCATCCACTTTTGGGTCTTTTGATATTATTGACCACCTAAAAAAGACTAAGGTTCAAATCTTAGAGGTGAGTATTATCAAACCCATCCTAAGGCCTTTGCTAAAATGATTCACTTTGTCAATTCCCATTCTAAAAATACTTCTAAAGGTCTTTTACCCACTCCTTCTTCTGCACCACAACCTAATCTGATAGCCGTTGTCACCTCACCTAGTGAAAAAATCAAACCATTCTATGTGACACTTCTTATAGCTGGCCATAGGCTCAGCAATTGCGTCATAGACTCAGGAGCATCAGATAATGTGATGCCTGCTAAAGTAGCTCATGCCTTAGGCTTGACTCTCACACGCACTTATGGATCTTGTTACTCTATGGAGAGTAAGGAAGTGCCCTTAGTTGGAAGAATTAAAGATGCACAAGTGGCTTTTGTTGCTTTGCCTGAGAAGAAAGTTTTGGCTACCATCTTAGTAGCAGATATTCCTCCTTCATACGGGATGTTGCTAAGCAGAAACTTCTGTAAGGATGTGGGTGGAGAAATTCAAATGGATTGGTCACATGCCCTCATACCTGTTAATGGACAAATGAAGAAGTTGCTACCTGAGAAGCAATCTGAGTATATTGTACAAAAAACGGATGATCCTAAAGCACAAATACTCTATGAGGATATGGGGCATGGCAACTACATGATTATGTCTCCTGAAGAAATCCAACTCCCCAAAGTATCACCTAAAGATTCTAATGGTGTTTGGATTTTAGAGTTTGATGGAAGTTGTTCCTCAGCTGGTTCTGGAGCTGGTGTCATACTGGTGTCACCTGAAGGAAGCCTTCATCCTTTCTCATTCAAGTTGCAATTTGAAAATACCAATAATACAATAGAGTATGAGGCTCTCATTCTTGGACTACAGGTGGCAAAAGAACAAGGTGTGAAGAATCTTCTAGCTCGTGGGGATGTGGAATTGATTGTAAAGCAAGTTAGAAACCTCTTCCAGGTGAAAAATGGAAGGTTGAAACATTACAGGAATCAGGTGTGGGATTCCATTGAATTTCTTGATGCTTTCTCCATTGAAGCAATACCTAGGGAGAAGAATACCAAGGCTGATTCATTAGCAATCTCTGGGTCACTGCTTATACCTCATCCTGACTTTTCCCAAGATAAGTTCACCATTGAGATGATCCATCGACCTAGTGTACCTGATAATACAAATAACTGGCAAGTTTTCAATAATGATCAACATTTGCTTTCTTTCTTAGAACTCAAAGATAATTTTGAACAACTATACTTTGAAGGAAGTGATAACTTGCCTCGTGAAAGTGTGCCCTTTGACAAAGCAGCCACTCAAGGAGAAGAAACGGATCAGGATGGATGTATCAAACTCAAGGGAAACAAGATCCCTAAAGGATTGGTAAGTTTAGAGGAACTGTTTGATAAACACGAAAGGTATGTAAAGTCTAGAGCTTCTACTGGACCTCAACAATCAGCTAAATATGACAAAATTAATATTGGGAGTTCTACTGATCCTAAGCTCGTGAACATTGGAAAATGTTGCATAACAGATGAAAGGAAGAAAGAAATTGATCTGTTAAAGAGGTATAAGGATGTTCTTGCCTACTCTTATGAAGATTTAAAAGCTTTCCAACCAAAAGAGATGCAACATTTTATTCCTCTCAAACCTGGAATTAAGCCTTTTAAACAAAAGCAGAGGCAATACAATCCCAAAATAGCTGACACAATTTTTCAAGAAATACCCAAATTGTTGAAAGCCAAAATCATTTTTCCTATCCATCATTCAACATGGATTGCCAATATTGTACTTGTTAGAAAGAAAAATGGCAAGATTCGTATCTGTGTTAACTTCAGAATCTGAATCTAGGCTTCTTGAAAGATAATTATCCTTTACCTATGATGGATCAGGTCTTACAAGCAGTAACAGGATCTGAAATGTTGTCTATGCTTGATGGATTCTCAGGATATAATCAGGTAGAAGTTAATACTGCAGATCAACACAAAACAACTTTCACTACCCCTTGGGGTACCTTTGCTTACAAAAGAATGCCTTTTGGGCTCATTAATGCTGGTGCCACTTTTCAGAGAGCTATGGATCTGGCCTTTGGAAGTTTGAAAGGGAAGTGTATTGTTGTATACCTTGATGACTTGACTGTGTATTCTAAAACAAGGGCGAGATCATTTTCAGCACCTGGAGACAGTTCTGCTAAGATGTAGAGAACATGGGATCTCTTTGAATCCTAAAAATCTGTCTTTTGTGTCACAGAGGGGAAATTATTAGGGCACATCGTCTCCAAAGATGGTATTAAAATTGATCCTGAGCGAGTTCAAGCTATTCAGCAAATTCCTCTCCCAACTAGCAAAAAGGGCGTGCACTCTTTCTTTGGTAAGATCAATTTTTTGAGAAGATTCATCCCTGATTTTGCAGAACTAACTCTGAATATCTCCCAAATGATGAAAGGCAAACAAACGTTTGGTTGGTCTTCTGAAGGGAAAGAAGCCTTTGAAGATATTAAAAGAGCCATTGCTAAAACTCCTATTTTAGCATGTCCAGATTTTAGTAAAGATTTTATTATCTATTGCTACGCCACAGATAACACCTTGGCTGCGGTTTTGACTCAGGAAGATTCTAATGAGCACGAACTCCCAATTGCATTTATGAGCTATATTCTGAAAGATCATGAGTTAAAATACACCATGATGGAAAAACATGCTTTTGCAGTGGTCAAAGCTGTTAAGCAGTTTCATTTTTACATTCTCAACTCTCACTCCACGGTGTTGGTACCAGATACAACTGTTAAGTCAATTCTCACACAAGCAGAATTTGGATCCAAGAGAGGGAACTGGGTGGCCAAGGTCCAAGAATATGATATTGACATCAAACCGACCAAGCTCATCCGTGGAAAAGGCCTTTGTGAGCTCATTGTTGAAGGAGCTAGACATGAGTTACTGGAGGATAAAGTTGGCCTTCCTACCGTTCTGTTTCTTAGCTCAGTTGACGAATGGTATGCTGATATCGCCCATTTTCTCACCTATGGAGAATGCCCCTCTCATTTGACTGCCAAAGAAAAGAGGACTGTTAAACTAAGGTCAGTGCAATATGTGTTGTGGGAAAACGCCTTGTTCAAATGTGGGTTAGATGGAAGGTTTTTGAAATGTGTGGACAAGGAACAGCAGAAAAAGCTACTCTTAGCTTTTCATGATCAAGCATGTGGAGGGCATTACTCATCAACCGTCACTGCTCATAAGATACTTCGTGGAGGATATTACTGGCCTACCTTATTCAGAGATGCATCCAAGTGGGTTGATAAATGTGAGGCTTGTCAGACTTTCGTGGGTAGACCTAAATTGGCCTCTTTTCCTCTTAAGCCAGTTGTAATTGAAGAACCTTTTCAACAGTGGGGTTTGGACTTCATTGGAACACTTAATCCCTCTTCTAGTGCTGGTCATACTCATGTATTAACTGCTACAGATTATTTCACAAAATGGGTAGAAGCCATTCCAGTAAAGAGTACTACTTCTGAAGTGGTGTGCAGTTTCATCAAAGAAAACATCTTGGTAAGGTATGGTGTACCAAACAAGATTGTGACAGATAATGCTTCGAATTTTTCTTCAACTGAGATGATGGATTTTTGTTATGGATATGGCATCTCTCTGGCTCACTCTTCAGATTACTATCCTCAGGGAAATGGACAAGCAGAATCCACTAATAAAAATCTGGTGACCATAATAAGGAAATTAGTCAATGAGTCTCAATGAAACTGGCACAAGAAACTCTATGATGCTCTTTGGGTAGATAGGATCACACCTAAGAGAGCCATTGGAATGTCTCCTTTTCAAGTGGTATATGGAGTAGAAGCTCAATTTCCAGTAACAGTGGAGCTGCCAGCCTTGCATCTAATGAAGGCCATTGAAGATACCAGTTTCAATGATGCTTTGGATAAGAGAATAATGTACCTTCACAAATTGAATGAGGATAGATTGGAAGTTGCTGATAAGATATCTGCTCATCAACAAAAAGTTAAGGTCCTGTTTGATAAGAAAGCCAGGTTCAGAGATTTCCAAGTTGGAGACACTGTTTTGTTGTGGGATAAAAGGCATGAACCTCGTGGCAGCCATGGCAAGTTTGATTCCCTTTGGCTCGGACCTTTCAAGATCAGGCACTTTGCTGGTAAGAATTCTTTTTACCTTGATTATATGGATGGTTCTTCTCTCCCACTTCCTTATAGTGGGCAGTACCTGAAATTGTTCAAGTCATAGGTGATTAGGGAGTCCTTTGTATATTCTGTACAGCGTTTTGTTTTTCTTTCCCTTTTGGTGTGTTGTCCTCTGTATTGGTTTGCTTTTTGACTCGTTGCCCAATGGATAAGGTACTGGTCTACTTCCCGAGTTTGTCTAAGTTCTTACCTTGTCTCATTCCTTGAATTTATGCCAAGTCATCCCCAGAAGGAGCCAGCTATTGTCCACTCAAAATTCCCCTGCTCTTAAGAAAGTGAAAATTTAAAATTTTGAGTTTAAGTGTTTTCTCTGTTGTCCTGGTAATGTGAAAAGTCAAGAAATTGAGAAAATATGCATTTTTGGGTCATTTTGTGTGTTTTTCGGGCCTGTCGGACATTTTTGTCCCACGTGTCCCAAGTTCAATTGGGCCCTCTGTTCCCCGATCGGCTGGTTCACCCGAAGTCTGTTCTTTTCGGGCCCGTCGGAACTTTTTGTCCCAAATGTCCCAAGTTCGCCCGGACCAATTGTTCCATTTTCATCCGATTCGGCTGAGCCGCGTACTTCGTGTATTTTTCCCGCGTGTCCCAAGTTCAATTGGGCCCTTTGTTCCCCGATCGGCCGGTTCACCCGAAGTCTGTTCTTTTTGGGCCCGTCGGAACTTTTTGTCCCAAATGTCCCAAGTTCGCTCGGACCAGTTGTTCCATTTTCGTCCGAATTGGCCGAGTCACGTACTTTTGTCCCATGTGTTCCAAGAGAATTTGTGCGTATTTTCCCCGCTTCGCTGAATCGGCCGAGCCGCAGACTTGCGCGCGCTTTCGCGTCCCACATGTCCCAAATGAACCAAAGTGCTATTTGTGCTAATTTTTCCCGCTCTACCCGAATAACTTACTTTTCAAATTAGTAGGTATGTATTAAATGCGCATTCATTTCCTTTCTCTCTCCTAAACGGCTATATAACGAGCGAAACCCCTATGCGTTTTGCACACTGCTTTCCTGCTATCTTTTTCTCGAACCTTTGCAATCTAAATTCCTACGCGCGTATCCATTTCCCTTTGCAATTCCTTCCCGAGTCTAGCTTGCAGCTCTGCCCTCCGAATTACCATCAACATGAAGATCAAATTTCAGGGGCAAGAAAACATCTCACCACTAGAGTCTGCCGTTCCCGATATCGGGGATAGTGAAGTTCGCCATCTTGACTTTAGTGATTTTTGGTCAAGGATGAGGGACGCAAACCCTACGCCAATGATAGCAGATGATTCATGACATCGGTTTGGATTTGTTGGTGGTTTCCCGATCTCTCGTGCGCAATGTGCGAGATATAGTGCTTTCATGCGGAGCTCATTTCAACCCGATTCGAGTGAATTGACCAATATACACGTGGCAGAGACATAGCCGAGGCATTGAAGAGATTCAGGCAATGGATTTTGAAGTCAGTGGGTCCCTCCCAGTCATAAGCACCTGTCTTCTTCTCCTTATTCCTCTCTTCTCTTTCGATTCTTTTTCTCGGATTTATTGTAATAAGTTGAGGTATTGCGAGTGGCAATCCTTAACTAATATTTAGTTAAAAGAAGTAGTTACCGAGAGTAACTGAATTGTAAACTATATAATGGCCTCTCCTCGCCATTTTGAAGAGGGAAGAACTTGGCTTATTTTCCGAAAGTGTAAATAAATCAATACAAAAGGGCTTTTCATTCTTCGTCTATCGATCTCTTTTATCCCTAAGCTTTTCATTTAATCTTGTTAAGATCATTTGTCTATATTATATTAAGAAGCTTTGTATTCTTGCAGATGTTATTTATAGAACTTTGTGTCTTTCAAATTTCATCTTACTAAGTATGATACAAATGATCTTGTTTCAATTCACTTGTAACTTCGCATACATAAATAATTACTCTGTCATCTATAATTATGAGTGTTGCCTTTTCGCTCGTTCTCATTTTCTCATTCCTTAGTCCTTCTATAATTGATGATCCTTATAGAAAACACTTTCGTAAATATCCAAGTTCAACAAGAAAATCATGTTTTGTATATGTGTAAATAGGTTTGTTTCGAATAAGGGAACCTCTCCCATTAAAGAGGAGGGACTTCTTGTCCCCCGATGTTGTTCTTTGTGAAGTCCTATTTGACGACCAACATATGGGATGTAATGTGAAATAATTTCGAGTGTGAGTATTATTTTTAGATTGGTAATACGTGAGTAGTGATTCCTATGTACTCTATGATGTAATTTTTTTGTAGAGAACAAAATCACCAGTGTAAGACAATTCATGGATCTTGAAAAGGTTTGTGGGAGATCCAAAACCACGAGGTGGAAATTTAATGGGGATTATTCATGTCGGGTTTGAGGTAAGCTGTTTAAAACCATGGAAGGAGAGAGCCTTTCTTTTGTATCAAGGTGATGAGTCACATAGTTGGACATGCCACATGGGTGAGCATACTATAGATGAGTGTGTGAAAGTTTTCTACCATGTTTGCACTAAAGGGGAATGTTAGGAATTAATATACTAGTGCTCACATTATATGTGCTATTCATATTTACCGTATGGTAAAATAAATTGTATTACGATAATTTAATATATAGGTTAAATTTGTTAGTTTTTATATATGTGATTAATAGTGGTTAAAACCACTCACGTATTTAGGGAGAGTTGTTATAGGAAGTTTCATATTTTATAGGAAACACCCTCCCTATATATTTGTAACCTATGATGCTTTGAATAATATAATATGAATGATTATTAATGTTATGTGAAAATACACTTTTGATTATAGATATTGATTCTAAATAACCCAATGTATATATTCCCACCATTTCCAAGGGCTTAAAAATCTTTCTTCTTGAGTTTTGAGCCAAAACCCAAAAGTGATTTTGTAGGCATAACAAGGAATTAGAGGGATTTTGACCATAAAAAAATTACATTAATAAAAAAAAAAACCAATATTGGGAACATGTGAAGGAATCCATGATCCCTCTTTTCAATATTTCCAGGTTTCCCAAATCCACTCAAAACTCATGAACACTTCCTTGCAATTTGACACATCAATAAGGTCAAGGCTTTACTGATCCATGAAGGGTTTCTCTTCTACTGCCTTCAAAAATTATATTGAACATATTGGCATGTAGTAGACCTTGTAATATTTCCAATGACCATGGTCTAGGATCTTGAAACCACATGAGGCTCTTTTAACCTTCCGCACAAATCAACTTTCCTCGATGATTGAGAACACATTTTCCTCAAAAAGTGCCAATAGTGAATATGTTCCTAAGACTAGAAAAATGCTCTCAAAAGATTCCCTAAATCATACTTGTCATGAAGAATACTCAAATAAATTTCCAATGACTATAATCTAGGCTTATGAAACCACACAGAGTTCTCTAACCCTTTCACATAAGTCATTACTTACAAAGAGATAATTTTGATCAACTTTCTCTAAAAATGGAAAAAGGTTCCGTAGGGTTTTCATGTAAAATGCCTAAAATTTTTACATGCCAACATGAAGATTTTCATAAATTACCCCAAGCAATTTGATATATATTTTATTCACTATTTTTAAATTCTTCTGATCCTCAAAATTATTTTCAACAATAGAATCCTTTTTTAGATTACCCAATTTTTGTGTTCTTGGAGAATTTTATACCTCTTGTTCATTTCTTTAATTAGATTCCTATATTTTGATCATAAATAGATTTTATCTTCAAATTTTTCTTGTAAAAACCATCTTTTAAATTTACACCATAGAAATTTTACGATGGGATCATGAGATGCAAAAAAATTGTCCACGATGGTGTTCTTATTTTACAATTGGTAGGGTTGTGGCAATAGCATTATTATTTATTTTTGGATCATCAAAATTATTAAGAGGTGAACCCTTTTTGTTCAATATAACAAGGGTCATGATTAACTAAAATATGAATTTGGAATCTATTTTCTAAGTTAATCTAAATAGCAACAATATTGGAAATAACTAATATGAAATGAAATAAAGATGCTAAATATTTTATTTTGATATTTAAAAGGAAGTAAAATAAATGAAATAGAGTAGATAATGTACTACTTGAATTTAACTTACCTCATTTGTGTGCGGGAGTGGACAAGATGATGAGCGAATAGGGCAATGAATGATGGCTCTACCCGGGAAATTGCAGCAAGTGAAGATCTGTCTGTATTGGGGTGCCTAGGAGAGGATTGGGGCACATGTGGGCGCCCGGTATGTAATCTGGGTGCTCTGGTCTAGAGAAAATCTTAGGATCTCGAATCGAGAATGTTGCAAAGTCATCACAATATCTTTGTCTTGCTCTCTCTATTGCCACAATACCTTCGCGTATGTCATTATGTAGTTATGTGATGAATAGTTACCTGTAAAACCCCATACAAAGCATCAACTCCCTAAAAAGAAATATGCATATGAAGGGGTCAGACTGACCTTAGATGCCACAATGATGGAATTTCGACTAAGCATTGCACTACATTCCAGACTAATGTAGTTCTGTGCACTTGTGTGTGAAATTATGTGCCTAGGGTGCCCTAGCGCCAATGATGCAGAAGTAGGGGGCAATGACTAGATGTAAAGATGAAAATGGTGGATGAATACAAACCTTTCCCCTATGCTTGTGTGATGCAGATGTAGAAGATGCCCAAATACACTCCCTTGCCTTAGTAGATAACTACCCTTGATAGATGATAGTTTGCCCCTAATGTAGTGAGTATGCTATGTTTATATAGGGATATCTTGCTCAAATTTTGACACTAATGACCCGACATGCCAACTAGTACTTAGGGAATGAGCGGAAAATGACAAAGACTGACCTCGAATAGATAAATTAGACCCAAGTGTTACGGGGACCAGGGCACCTAAAATCATGACCAAGGTGCCCATGGGAACCCTAACAGTACCCTAGGTGCCCCAGTCGAGGAATAGATATGGCAATCAAAAAATTATGACACCTAAGACTCCTTGAGAGATGACCAAAACTATATGGACAATGATGAAAATTGTACTAGACAAATGAAAATAATGATTGACTAAGCGACGATAGGAGTAAGGGATAGGTCATTAGTGAATACTTTTATTACGCAAGATCCATATATAAAATAACATATTTGGTATAATTGTAATAGTAAGTGCATGATTTTGTGACTACATTTTCCCCCACTTTATGTTGGTGAGAAGAATGCTCGATAACATAAAGTAGATAGAGATGCGTACTTGAAAAATTTAGAGAAGCCCATGCTGTAGTAGAATGTAGATGTGTTGTAGAAGTCTGCTGAAATAACCATGTAGCATGCCGAACCATGGACCAATGGGTTGATCCATGTAACGTAGTGATAAAAGTGTAAATGTTGAGATGAAGTGCACTAAATGAAAGTGATGATTTTCGAGTGCATATGATGATGATGACGAGATGGGGTAGGGAGTGATCAGTTCCCAACCCGAATGTTTGTATACGAATGAAAAATTAGAGGATTTGGGCGTCCTCCTGCCAGAGGAAGAGTGTAGGGATAAACGTGTATTATTCTCTAATCTCTAACTACACCCTCAAGATCTAGCTACTGTAGATGGAATCATATCAAATTTTGTGGTTTTTGGATCCAAATAGTTTTGATCAAACAATTTACCTATATAGGAGTTATATGGGGAAGGCACTCTTGCCCCCAATCCATGGGTCACGTCGTAATGTGATGACTTCCAAGTTAGGTCATCTGGAAGCAAACAAGAAATGTATGAAGGCTTCTCAATTAGGTCATTTGGAAGTAGGTGCATAATATGAGAGGGCTTCCAAGTTAGGTCATTTGGAAGCAAGTGCAAAATGTAGAATAACTTCCCAAGTTAGGTCATCAAGGAGGCCACGCGTAACTCCCAAGTTAGGTCATTAGGGAGGCCAATTATGTTGAAATTTTATTGATTGAGTGATCTCAATTTGTTTTGAACGTTATTGATTGATTGATTGGTCGATTGTTTGATTGGTTACTCATGGAGAGATTTTATGCAAGTTGTCCCTAGGTTAGGTCATTAGGGAAAATGATAGGAATTGGTGAATAATCAAATGGAAATATTTTTAATCACTTATTTCCCCAAGTTAGGTCATTAGGGGAAGTGATGAAATGTCATGTATAGAAAATTGTATGTTTGTTGTACCCATTAGGTCGTTAGTGGGGATAATTAATGGTGAAATATCACATGGTGAATTAGTAAAATGTTTGCAAATGTTGCATCGGTAGTGTTTTAAACACATGGTGATAAGGGGAATTATAGGATGACCCCAATGATATGCGCCCCCCTTTCGGTGAAAGGGGAAGTGATGAAAAGAACAAACGCTAAGCCGAAAGTAAGCACAAAATAGATAGAAAGTGGTAAAAATTGCCAAAAATGTGTAAAAATTGAATGAAAGATAATGTCTTTGAGTAATAAATGTATGGAAGGTGTTTAATACGGTGGTAGGCAAAATTATAAAAAGAATTCCCGTAAAAATGGGTGTAAATCTTAGTATAAATGTTCAAGATATGATGAAAACAATGTAGTGTGAATTAGTTACATAAATAAACATGAAATAACCACTATAAGTAAAGTAGGTGATGAAAAGTAACTATAAATAGTAAAGTGAAAAAGTGTTTAGTTACTTCATTTGTTGTTTACGTGATTGTGAGAGTGTGAACGAAGTGAGTGAAAATTCCGCAAGTGAGAGCAACATGTCCTAGTCGATTTGAGAGGGTGGCGACTACTGTAGCATTGTGTACAACTGCAAAGTTGGTAAGTGCCTCGATTTACACAAAATGTATGGTGTAGTAGTCATTTTGGTTGAATTTTTGTAAGTTTGATTTTTTATTTTCTCAGCATTTGAGACCTGGACAAGAGCGGTGAGGGCGTTAGTGACCCTTGGGACAAGAGTGCCCAAAATTGGGTGCTAGTGTCGTACTCTTGGGTGCCCTAGTCCTGCATCTGGGTGCCCTGGTCTAGAATGTATGCATTTGATGTATAATGGTGCTAAACATGTTTTAGTATGATAAATGAGTGTATTTGGTCTTGTAATGTGTTCTAATACACATTTTGTTGTCATTTTGTGGTGTGTAGAGGGATATCCACTCGAGGGAGTTTTGTGGTGGGTGACATATGAGTACGTTGCTTGGATTGGGGCTGTCAGATGATGATGATTAGGATGTGATGGACTGTGCCGGCCTGTGGCACATAACATGGATGGGGGATGTACCCCATAATATGCCCATGTTGACTACACTATGCGAGAGATGGTGTGCCGATATGTGTACATTTTGGTTGCCTACATGGGGAGATGACTATTACTTTGGAGGATGTATATCACATACTATGATTTCTAGTGGTTGTGGGAGAGAGAGTGCGGGTTATGCCAGTAGAGAATATGGAGTGACATATGAGCCATGAGATGGTATTTTTGGGGACTCGAGTACCTGCCGAGGCCCATATCAGTTTGGATGCTATATTGTGGTTTGAGGTTTCACGCTTATGGAATTTCATAGCGGTTGTGATTGCATCATGTATAGCCATGGAGGGAGGAGGTGTAGGCATCTTATATAAGATGTATGACATATGCTAGTGGATAGAGGAGGAGGGTACTAGATACATGTGGGCACGGTGTGTGTTGGCCCACCTATACAGAGACCTATACAATTTATGCACGAGGAGCATGGTGGAGGGATAGAGCCACCACACTATTACATGTATGGGCATATGAGCACATAGCCATATTGAGACCAGTTGGAGGTCCATGAGGAGAGTGGGCTAGGCCAAAGATATATGTGTGATGGTGGGTTTATATTCGTGGTAGAAAGATGGACACAGATACCTATAGGAATTGATAGATAGAATGGGGCCCGGTAGTCATATGGAGCCATATCGTGACTATGGGGATGGCTCGAGGATGCTACAGAGTTGCGATGTATTCGGAGGATTGTGTGGCTAGAGGACCGCTTTCAAGTGTGGCGGAGCTTTTTAGGTAGAGAGAGTGTCACATCAATTTGACATGGCTCAAGATGTGCCCCAGAGCCATATATATGGTTTTGAGATATCAGAGCACCTAGGAGGCTAGAGCTAGGCCAGGGCCCACAACAGAGAAACTAGTACCATCGGGGCCGAATGAGGTAGATCCGATGATAGATCCTGTTGATGGAGATGACGCGGGTTACACTGAGGAGTACCGTACATGGTGGGAAAATCATTGGAGGGTATTGTTATACCCATTGTTCATAGGTCCGATGGAGATTTCACTTGAAGAGGGAGGAGGGGAGCACATGCCCTCAATATTATATAAATGATCATAGATGAGCGTAAGTATTTGTATATGTGCATTGTGTATTTCATGGTTTTCTTATATTTTTATATAGTTTTCTAATACGTTGTAATTTGTGTTTGTAGGTGATGTGTATTGGTCATTGATTGTAGACACATCCATCCACACATTGATGTAGAATGTTTTGACCAATGTGCTTGGTGGAGGTATACTTGAGCATGTGGATGATATTGGGGAGAGCATGCCCATTTATTTGATCCGGTGGCCATAGCAGCGGTGACATGTATTGTGTTACTAGGTGAGAGGGATGAGGCACATGAGGAGACTCGATGAGCCCAGAGAGGCGGTAGGTGGTGGTCCCTTGGCGTAAGATGTGTTTTCATGATATGTGGATATGCGGATTGCCAATGTTTCAAGAAGGCTACAAATATTACCCTTTACAGAGGAAGGTCGAGAGATATTGAGGTTGTGAACAATGACATCGCATTGGTGGAGAGGCATCTAGTTAAGAGCTCTTGTAGTTCTTGAGAGTGATAGTGATGATGAGGTTTGAGTTGTACTATTATATATGATATAGGGGAGTTTCCCCAATGATGGGACACATGTTTTGTTATAGTGATTGTACTTGCTATATATGTATGGACACTATTTTTTTATAAACCTATGTTGTAGTGTTTTGATGTCGTGATGTGATTGATGGTGTATGATTCTATGGTTATTGTCCTAGTATATGTAATGTGTTTGTATTTTTGTGTTTGATTAATGTAGATTTGTATTATAATGTTGGTAGTGGTAGAAAAAATGTGTATGGTGAATGATGATAATATATACAACAAATGTAATGTGATTTATGAAATGTTTATTGAATGAAATTTAGCACGTAGTTAATGTAATGATGATAATAGAATAAAATGTAAAAATGGATGATGTATAATAACAAAGAGAGAAACGTGTATGTTAAATGATAATAGGATGTGATCGTAAAATATTAGTATGATGAAAGTAGGGGGAGAATTAGTGATGCCCCATAGTGTGTGGATGAATAGGCTCAGTAGAGTGCATCATTGAGTTAAGACCCCTCATCAGTCAAGGATGAGCCGCATGTAAGTAAGAGTGCATCATCGGGAAATGATTGAGTGTGCTAGATGAATGATAAGAGCACATGATGAAAGGTTCTTAGAAAAAATCCCTCAATATTCATGTAAGAACCATAAGAACACAAGTGCATCATTGAGGGGTAAGGTGATAATAATCACCTACTAAAGACCAAGGCAACGTGAAGTAGTGGAAGCATGTGGGATGGATGCAGTGTGAGTGTATGAACCAAACTGAATGTCATATGGAGCAACAATGGGATATACAGAGGGCTGTGGGAGCCCTTGTGACACATCAATGTGAAGTGTGGATAGCATGAATGTGGTGGATGTAATGGATGCAATGATGTGATGGTGGAGGTAGTGGATGATGTGGAGAATGCACATGTGATGGTGATGAGTGAACCTATAAACTGAGCACCTAATGGAGAAGAATCAAGTGGAGTAGGCCTTTTTTGACGTGGTAGAGGAGACATGGACCACTCATGAGGGCCAAAGGAGATAATACCTGTGTCCTCTAGTTGTTGTAATATATCATGAAGGGTGAGACAATAATTGTCCCGATGGCCATTGATGTGATGGTAATTACAATAAGGTTGGTCACATGACGTTGTAATTGGTGTTGTGGATGATGTTGGTTAGGAGGGTAGGTGAATTAATCACTCATTAAGTAAAACACGCAACACATCATGTGGTCGAGCATGAGGAGAGAAATGTAGAGGCTCATGTGACCAGGGGGAGTGGTGGGAGTAGTATCTTGTCATAGAGTCGAGAAGAAGTCACACTTTGGTGGTGGAATGGGTTGAGCTTGTTTGTGTGGTATGTGAGGCAAAGATGGAGATTTCTTTGGATGCTCAACCGGAGGCACAGGTGGAATACTAGATGAAGCAATGGCCTATGAAATATGTGTAGGTTCTACGACATGATGATAGAAGATATTTTTCTAGGTCAATAAATTTATAACATAAGAGGATGAATGACTCACATGTATCATATTGTAATCTTTCTTGAGTGGAGGAATTAGGCCACGACAAAAAATGAATTGCTTTTCTAAGTCAATAGGTTGAAATACTAGTTGATGCATACAAGCATTGAATCACAAGATATAATCCTTAATAGATTCAGAGGAGCCCTGATGTAAGGTAGGTATGTGATCATAAGTGACTTTAGGGCCATTTTGATGATGAAGTGACAGAGAAAGCATCCTCCATGTCATATAAAGTACTAATGGACCCAAAGGGAAGATGAGTGTACCATTGTAATGCTTCATCAACAAGACTATATGAAAGGCCTTAAGTAATAATCTATCATTGGAATAAGAGGCCATAAGTGAGTGGTAATGTAGAAGATGAGTGTGAGGGTCACAATACCATCAAAACATGTGAAAGTAGGCATGAAAAAATCTTGAGGAAATGCAGAATTATGAATCTTTTTAGGGACCAGATTACCATGTAATGAATTGTTGTCAATGGTTGCATAATAGGATCTACTTTCTAAAGTGAGGGAGTGAACCTGAGATTGGAGCTGACCTATGGTGTGCATGAGAGAGATAATGTCATGTGAAGGAATGGTGGAAGAGGAAACAAAGTATTAAGCGGTTGTAGCTTGCCATTATGAGTAATCATAGGGATATCAAGAGGTGACAAAGGAGATTTGATGCTAATGGCACACTAGGAGTGGGTGCCAAGGAAGCTATATTAGGTGAGATAGATGAAGTATCCATAGCTATGGTAGGACTAGCATCAAAAATAACCTTAATAGATGAGGTGACTGATGGAGACACATCTATAGGAGAGGATGGACTAAGAGTTATAGATGATGTAATAATAGGAGAAGAAGAAGTGATAGATGGTGGTGACTCATGCACAATAGTAGATGCAATGTCAAGAGAAGGTAACAATGGAGTAGGAGAGTCACATTCAACAGTGTAGAAAGAAGGAGAACCATGACTATCATCATTCTCCTCCTCACTAGTATCGAGATAAAGCCTCAGAAGTGATAACGTTGCTAAGGAGGCTATCAATAGGATCTTCAACATAATGTGAAGGAACATGCAAACTAGTAGGAGATGTATTAGAGAAGAAATTTCAGAAATGGTAGAGTCATGAGAAGAAACTATATCAGTAGTGGAGTAATAGAAGAATCATTATGGACTGTGAATGATTGTCAATGCCTAGTAAGTAATCAATAAGAGAATCATCTAAAGTTTCTTGTGAAATATCAAAAGGAGGATCATAAGTGACTATATGGCATGGTGTACAATGAGTAAATGTGATAGGATCCTCAACAATGCTAATGCCTATAGGAGAATCATGCAAAACTAGTAGGCACATGTTGTTGGCCATTTAAGAGTTGTTGAATATGATCGGGTGTAGCAAGCAAGAGAGCACTATATAGAGCCTTAAGTTCAGCTATGGTAGCCTCATCATAAATAGGGTTAACACTAAAGTGAGACATGATGGGTGAAAAAGAGTGATCTTTAGCCATTAGGGTTTGATTGGATCCTAGGGAAAACTATTTGAAAATATGGGTTCACCAAAATGATTAACTAAAATATGAATTTGGAATCTATATTCTAAGTTAATCTAAATAGAAACAATATCTGGAAATAGCTAATATAAAATGAAATACAGATGCTAAATATTTTATTTTGATATTTAAATGAAGTAAAATAAATGAAATAGAATGGATAAGGTACTAACTTAATTTAACTTACCTCGTTGTGTGTCAAATAGAATGATGATAGAGTAGATGGACAAGATGATGATGGTGCTACCCAGGAAATTGTAGTAAGTGAAGATCATCTATATTGGGGGCACTAGGAGAGGATTGGGGGCCTATGGGCACCTTTAGTCTATAATCTAAGCACTCTGGTCTACAAAAAGCTCAGGATCTGAATCTGAAAATGTCACAAAGTCTTCACAATATATTCATCTTGGTTCACTCTATTGTTGCAATACCTTCGTGTATGTCATTATAGTTATGTGATGAAGAATTACCTGTAAAACCCCATACAAAGCATCAAATCCCTAAAAAATAAAGATGCATATGAAGGGGTCAAACTGACCTTAGCTTCCATAATGGTGGACTTACGACTAAGTGTTGCACTACATTCTAGACCCAATGTAGTTATGTGTGCTTGTGTGTGCAATTATGTGCCTAGGGTGCCCTAACGCCAATGACACAGAAGTAGGGAAATAACTAGATGTAAAGATGCAAATGGTGGATGGAATAGAATGAATACAACCCTTTCCCCTATGTTTGTGTGATGTAGATGTAGAAGATGCCCAAATGCAGTCCCTTGCCTTGGTAGATAACTAGCTCTTGATAGATGATAGTTCACCCATAATGTAGTGAGTATGCTATGTTTATATAGGGATCTCTTGTTCAAATTTCAACACTAATGACCCAAAATATTGACTACTACCTAGGGAATGAGCTGGAAAATGAAAATACCGACCTCAAATAGATAAATTAGACCCAAGTATTACGGGGACCAAGGTGCCTAAAATCATGGACGGGGTGCCCATGGGCACCCCAACACTACCCTAGGCACCCTAGTCAAGGACTGGAGATGACAATCAAGTAAATTACGACACCTAAGACTCCCTGAGAGATGACTAAAACTGTATGGAAAAGCGACGATTGTACGGACAAATGACAATAATGACCTGATTAGCTGACGATAGGACTAGGGGATAGGTCATTAGTGAATTATTTTATTACGCGAGATCCATATATAAAATAACATATTTGGCGGTATAAATGTAATAGTAAAAAAGAGAAGACCATATTCCTCTTCTTCCTCAATTTCACCATCACCCATTGGAACAAGATGCAAGTTTACAAATTTTATCTTCTAGAAATATTCTAGTTTTGGGTATCAACTTCACACAGAGCCACCGACCTTTGTTATAGGGGAGGTTCCTTGATATGAAAATATAATGCACCAAACAATTATATTATCCCCAACATACTCACCAAAATGTTTTGGCATTTTATTATGGCATTATGTATGATTTTTATTTTCCCAATGGATGTAACATAACAACCTGCAACATTTAGGGAAGATCACCTATCAATAGGATGATATTAATTTATTTTTGAGAGGGTTAGTTCCATCGTAAGATGGGTTTTTGTATTTTTATGCCTTTAACATGAAATCGAAAAGGATACAATAATGGGAAAATAATGAAGATTTAAAGATTGAAGGGAGTGAGAAACAAATAGTAGAATAGACATAAAGAACATATGGTATAACACAAATGTAAACACAAAAATAAGAACCTCTCTTTCTCACATGGACACAATACAAAAATAGATACATGAAGGATAAGAACTAAAAACACATTATTTTTCACAACTTTGAACTTCATAGATATGGCAGAAATTCCATGTAATTAGACATTCAACACAAATTATGAGTATTAGGGCATCATACATAGAAAGGGAGAAAATGAATATTAATGGAACCATTCAATTATAAACAACAAATCCCAATTTTATGATTGAAGGTAATAAACACCATAGGGAGAAATCAAAACATCTCCATTGCATTCATATATTCATGGAATTTTTGAAAAACATGTGCACAAATACATGTAATAGAACTCCAAAATTCCAAGAGAAAAGAGAGGAGGTGACCTTTACAATCACATTTCAAGAAATAAAGGCATTTTCTCCAAAAGTAGTTATTCAACTACTTTTAATGAAATATAGACATGTCTTAAGATGACATAACTTGAGCTTACATCATGAATTTTATAATTATGAAATTCATTTAATTCAATAAATGAATTAATTAATTACATTTTTTTATTCATAATAGCTTTTCCTCATGAAATTATGAAATATTTACAAATATTCATCAAAATAATTGTGCTTTTACATCTAACATATATTTTCATTCATTAAAAATAAATGTTATGGTTAAGTAGACCTTCTTATCATAATTTATTGAAAGGATGACTAATTTTCTTGTAACTACATTGATATTGATTGAAACCATCTTCCTTTAGAATATCTGGATAACATTTATATGCTTCTTATTTTATGCATCTTCAATTGTGTCTAAGTTAATATAATTTACAAACTCATTCCAAAACTTGGAATATGTCCCTAGTATATTCTTCATGAGCAAGAACCTCTTCATCTTACTCTTTTCCTTCCTAGAGATAAAGAGGGAAATCGATGAATTAAAAATAATTCTTGACCACATTCTTCAATTTATCCTTCTATAAATATTCATTGACTCCATATTTGAGATGAATTCTAATCTATGTTCCATGACCGGTTGGCTCGTTCTTTGTATTTTTAACTATTAAAAAATCTCCATCATATTTTGAATCGCAAATGTATTGTTATCACTTTGTTCTTACTAATAATATCAAAGTAATTAGCAATTAACTATGTAGAATAAAATCCAACTCCAAACTGACCAATAAGGTTTGAATCCCCACTTACACCGCCTTGACTTTAGAGTCAAAGGTAATCTCATTAATACAATGTTTCTTATTGCCATCCTAAATTATAACTTTATTAGGATGATACTAAGAATTTACCTCACTTCAACAAATACCAATATATTATCTTGGTATAACTTCTCCACTATGTTAATTCCTCCATTATGAAAATTTCTAATGAGATCATCTCCAAAATATTAATGGTTAGTAGAAATTGGCACCTTCATAAGGTACCGCATGAAAAATGTTGCTAAATTCTTGGTTGAAACATGCATTGAACAAGGTGGTTTCTTCATTTCCCTTGGATTCTGGTTGAGTGAAAAAAACTATCACTCTTAGCCTCATCGGTAGATGTTAGGATCGAAATATAGATGAGAAATAAAAGTGGAATTAAAACATAAATAAAATAAGCATGCAATCACAAGATAAACCCAAGATTTAATGTGGTTCACCCAATTTGGGCTACATCCACTAGAAACAAGCCAACCTTCTCCTTTATTCAGTCTTGAGGAATACAATACAATTCTCTCTTTCTCATATATCAAAGAGTAAATCCATGCACATATATATAACTTGTGCACCTCTTTGTAAAATCTTGCTTCAACCACAAACAACCTAAATATCACATGCTTATTAATAAAATAAACATAAAAATAACAACTCTAGTCTATTAATAAGACAATTTTATTTTTATCCATGGCCATGATTTCCTCCCAAAAAATAGAAAAAGAAAAAAAAACTACCACTTTAACTTGCAATCAGGCTCCACAACTTCAACAATCTCCCACTTAGAGACTTACTGCTGCAACCCACTATTATAGCTCATCCTTAGAATCTTCTTTGACTTGTTTCTCTTCTTCAAGATCAATCTTGAAGACCTACGAAGCCGAACAACCTTCCATGTTCTCTTTTTCACTTTGCCTTTGTAAACATATCGACATGATTTTGAATTATACGGATCTTCTCTAACTTCGCTTTCCATCCTCCAAAATTTATCTAATAAAGTGATACTTGAGTTGTATATGTTTGGTTCTCGGATGGAATGATGAGTTCTTTACAAGATGAATTTCACTCTCACTATCACTGAATAAATTTTAATCCACTGCTTCTTTCCCAACTCTTCCATGAACTGCTTTGCATCTATATCATCTCCTTTCTTGTTTTACGTAGCAACAACATACTTTGCCTCTGTTGTAGACAAGGTAACAATCTTTTGCAGTTTAGAAATCCAACTAATTGCCATGCCACCAATAGTGAATACATAACATGTGGTGCTCATCCTGCCATCCAAATCTCCAAACATGTATGCATCAACATATCCGTGTAAGGAAACCTCCGACCCTCCATAACACAACTATCTACTACTGGTCCCTCTCAAGTATATGAGGATCCACTAGGCGCATTCCAGTTCTCCTTTCTTGGATTACCCATGTATCTGCTTTGATGACTTCCATTGCATGGGAAATCTCTGGTCTTTGCATACCATAACATACATCAAAATTCCAATTCTTTGAAGCACACGAAACTCATAAATATATTCAATCTCTTCATGTGTACTCACTTGGTTTTGCATCATACATCATAAACCTGTCCAACACCTTCATAAACTCTTCTTGAGACAAAGTCAATATTCTACTATTTTTGTCTCTATTGATTCTCATGCCAAGAATTTTCTTTTCTGCACCTAAATTCTTCATGGAAAATGTATTGGCTAATTGTCTCTTTAGCTCATTTATTTCCTACATGTTTGAACCTGCCATAAACATGTCATCCACATACTGAAAAAAAAGATAATATATGTGTCATTATCTAGTCTCTTAAACTAAACACAGTGATCAGAATGATATCTAGAGTAACCTTGTTCTATCATGAACCTGCCAAATCTCAAATATCATTGTCTTGGAGCTTGCTTAAGGAAACACAAGCTATTCTTTAATTTTCACACAAATTTCTCCTTCCCCCTGACTTCATATCCCGTGGCTACTCCATATATATTTCTTCCTCTAAATCACCATGAAGAAAAGAAATTTTTACATCTAATTGTTTAAGATGCAAATCTTCCACAACTACCAAACTTAAAACAGTTCTAATGGAAGTCATTTTAACAACAGGAGAGAAAATTTCATCAAAGTATATACCTTTTTCTGTGCGAATACCTTCACAACAAGTCTTTCCTTATACCTATTTTTTCCACCTTATTCTTCCTTCAACTTGTAAACCCACTTGTTTTGCAATGCTCTCTTTCCTGTAGGAAACTGAACCAAATCCCAAGTTTGGTTGTGTTCCAAGGAGTCCATCTCCTCATCCATGCCATGCTCCCACTTTTTCCGTGTTTCTACCTACATTGCTTCTTCAAAAATTTATGGTTCTCCACCATCCATCAATAAAAAATAGTAAAGTTGATACAAATATAATCTTGCAGGGGGTCTACTTACCCTAGTAGAATGTCTCACAAGATTTTCGGAGTTTGAGGCTCTTGTTGTTCTTGCTGATTTTGATCTACAGAATCAACACCAACTGTGCTAGGATTGATTCCAACTTTGTGTATGTTCTGGTACCTATTGATTTTCCAGCCCTTTAAGCACTTCTTTATCTTTTATCTCATCAAGTGCTACATACTCAGACTTTTCCATCTTCTTGTCCTATAGTTGTTCCCTGTACATAACCCTTTCATTAAAAATAACATCCTTACTCCTAATGAATTTCTTCTCATCCAAACTCCACAACCAGAATCCAAAATCATTAGTGCCATACCCAATGAAAGTACATTTCTTTGACTTAGCTTCTAGCTTGGTCCTATTCTCTTTATCAATGTGAGAAAAATCTTCACAACCAATTTTTTTTAGAAAATAATAGTTTACCTTCTTATCAATCTAATCTCCTCTGGTACTTTAACCTTCTAAAGCACTTGAAGCTCCTCTATTTATCAAGTAAAAAAATATCTACAACAACTACCCAAAATGTAAGGGAAATCCAACATGCAATCTCATGCTCCTTGCACACTCCATGATAGTCATGTTCATCCTTTCTGACACACCATTCTATTGTGGTATTCTAGGAACTATCTTCACCCTAAAGATTCCATTTTGTGACCAATAGTCATTAAATTCATTTCTGTAGTACTCTCCACCATTATCTAATATGAGACACTTCAACTTCAAACCTATTTGATTCTCAACCAGAGATTTCCAATTCTTGAAAGTATCAAATACATGAGATTTCTTCTCTATATAATAAATCCAAACCTTCCTAGTAACATTATCAATAAAAGTAACATAATACTATGAACCACCAAGATAAGATACAGAAGCTGGCCCCCACACATATGTATGAACAAGCTCTAACTTATGCTCCTTCTTGGTTGATCCAACCTTGAGAAATATCACACGCTTTCCCATACACACAATGCTTATAAAAGTCTAGGTTTGTGTTTTCAAATCTAACAACTTTCCTGCGAATGTAAAAGCTTCATCCCTTTCTCACTCATATGGCCAAGTATGTCAAGAAAAATTTTAGTGGTGAATATTCATAGTTTGGCAAATAGTAGAATTTTAGGAATTTGATTTTGGTGAATTTTATAGCAACGACAGTACCTGGTTTTGCCCAAAAATTCCACAAACAATAATTTGTCCCATGTGAATCGCAAGGAATTTCCAATCCCAATGTATATTTTTATATTAAATCACCATGTGATCGTCAGTCAGGATTTGAAAACATTAATGTTTCACCAAGAAATCGACATGCCATGATTCAAACACATTAATGTTTCGCCAAGAAATCGACACACGGAATTTGAAAACATTAATGTTTTTCCAAGAAATCTATGGAACCTTATTGGTTCTTTGGGCTCATTCGCCAACATTCATGGGAGTTTTTTCTAGGAATTGGATCAAATTTGCCACACATACACACACACATGTATGTATCAATTTTCCAATTTACTGAATTTGTGAAGTAGTAGAAAGGGATTTAGCGAATCGACATATTGCAATTTACTTACAAAATTTTAAAAAATCTCTTATAACTATAATATTAAGTGTATCATAATATTTAATTTATATTTAAATAATATAGAATAACTTATATTCTTATTATTTAAATATAAAATTTATATTAGGTGGTTAGTTATTTAATTAACTAAATATTAAATTGGGGTGTGCCCCGTCACTTAATATGGTCATAACCCTTCGGGTTATTTAAATATGGTCATGGGCCATAATCAGATGTATCAATTTACTCGGGTTAAAAACATGGAGCGAAGTAAGTGAGGAGAGGAGTTCTTGAATTTGGTTGAAAAATTTCTCAGTTTAATGGAAATAATTCTTTCCATGGTTTTTACCCCATTGGGGTTTTCCACGTTAAATTTTGTGTCACTGTGTTATGGTGTGATTTTATTTACTTTGTATTTATTTACTTATATGTGCACATTAAATGTTTACACAATATTAATTCATTTTGGTTAATATAACTTTACAACCCTTGTTCGACATGGTATCAAAGTGGGATAAAGTTTTGGTTAAATAATTTAATTAATCAAAAGTCATGTCCCTTAGGGTGGTTGAGTTGTTAGTTGGTTTAGAATTTATTTAACCCCTTCCTACCCTCTCTGAACATGTTGATGAATTAGTGTTTTTGGATATTGATGTGTGCACAGGTGAAAGGGGCTTCGAATATTTACCTACGTGAAAATCACATACGAGAACACAAGTGTTAATAATTTATATGAAATATTTTATATATGTCTATAGTTTCATTATGCGGGGTAAATTATTTCAAAGGTAAATTCAAGTATGAAAGAGGGGACAAGTTTCATAAAAATAGGGATTACAAATTATCTCATTCGATGGGTTAAATTGATTGTCCCCTTATAAAAATTTGATGTTACTTGTATCGGCGTGTGGAATCATGAACCTAGTAAAAATTCACATACTATGTTAACCTTATTGTGTTTTCAAAATAATTTTCCCATGTCCTTTGGACCCCCTCTAATAGAGTTTGATTTGAAAAACTATTATAGAAAGGGATTTAGTGATTTTCCAATTTATGAATTTGTGAAGTAGTAGAAAGGGATTTAACGAATCGGCATATTGCAATTTGCTTACAAAATTTCAAATAAATCTAGGTCTTGCCAAGGCCCAACTACTGCGTTGCAATTTACATCCTAGAAGCACTTACTACATGTGAGTCCTCAGTCTATTTGAGACCTATTTTCTTTCATGTCGCATTGCTTTATCTATGATTCTGCCTTTGTAAGTTATTACAAATCCTAAACATCCTCATCCTCATAACCACTATGATTTTTTATGTCATCTAGAATAGTCCTCCACTTATAGAGAATCATAACTATTTTTCCCATCGTAAATATATATATCTACGTATATATATATATATATATATATATATATATATATATATATATATATCTCCACGAGCTCTCTTATTATGTCTATTCCTTTCTTTATCAGTCTATCTTCTTTGAATATTTTTGTTAATGTTCTCTCTTACGTAGTATATATATAGTTATACTATGGTTTCACTTTCCATTTATTCCATGACCATGATCGTTTATCACTTTGTCGATTTGACATTGCCTTGTCCCACAACAGACCCGAGTAATTTATAAAATGTGGTACATTCCGCATGTTTCATATTCGCTGGGAATTTCTGGGAGATGAAGGAAATGTGATGAGTGGCATAGACCTCTTGGGATCCGGGACCCATTATGGACCCCAAAAAGTATCAACTACAACTCATTCCGTGAGGTTCACATCTACTGGGAGGATTTGGTTGGGAATGGGAGGTTAACATAATGTTGAAAAATAATAATGTACAAAATAGAAACCATACGAGAGATGTCCAAAATGAAAAATTCAAGAAATGCAAAAGGGAAAAAAGTTCAACAATGAAACAAAACCGAGATAATCAACATTTGGAAAAACAAAAGATAGAAAATAGCAGTTATGGGAAAAGTGCAGACATATTGTCAAAAACATGCTTACTTGTTACCACCATTTTCCTCACTGCGATGTACTTCAAAATTTTTAAACCATGGAAACATAATGTATTGAATGTACTCCAAGCATGGATTTCCTTCAATAATCTAAGGAGGAAAAAATGCTTTCTTTATCTTCACATTCACTTCTAGCACTTCTGTGAAAATAATTGTGTTATAAATCCATCATAAAATGTATAGTAATACTAATTCACTTTTATTAATGTTGAGGAAAATTTGGAATCTATCTCTCCAAAAAGAATTTTCAAAAAAGAATGTAGGGGTTTACACCACCTCTTCTTCCTCCATGAAGATTGTAGAAGTGGGATCACTCTTTGACATATTTTCTTGTCCTTGTTGTAGCATGCTTACTTGTTACCACCATTTTCCTCACTGTGATGTACTTCAAAATTTTTAAACCATGAAAACATAATGTATTGAATGTACTCCAAGCATGGATTTCCTTCAACAATATGAGGAGGAAAAAATGCTTTCTTTATCTTCACATTCACTTACGAATGTGAAAATAATTGTGTTATAAATCCATCAGAAATTGTATAGTAATAATAATTCACTTTTATTAATGTTGAGGAAAAGTTGGAATCTATCTCTCCACAACAATATTTTTCTAAAAAAGAATGTAGGGGTTTACACTACCTCTTCTTCCTCCATGAAGATTGCAGACGTGGGATCACTCTTAGAAATCTTTTCTTGTCCTTGTTGTAACATGATTACTTGTTACCACCATTTTCCACACTGCGATGTACTTCAAATTTTTTAAACCATGGAAACACAATGTATTGAATGTTCTCCAAGCAATAACATGAATTTCCTTGAAAAATATGAGGAGGAGAAAATTCTTTCTTTATATTCACATTCACTTCTGCTTGTGAAAATAGTTGTGTTACAAATCAATTAGAAATTGTATAGTAATACTAATTCGCTTTTATTAATGTTGAGGCACATTTGGAATCCATCTCTCCACAACAAGAATTTTCCAAAAAATAATGTAGGGATTTACACCACCTCTTCGTCCTCCATGAAGATTACAAAAGTGGGATCACTCTTCAACATATTTTCTTGTCCTTGTTGTAGTCCAGACAACATGTCTATAATATTTAATATAAAGGAAAAACATGATGTAATGTGAGACTAGATATAAATGGCACGAAGTTAGATATTAAAAACATCAAGATCTGGGGATATTATCCTTCAAGTTTCTTGAACACATTCTCCAAGTAGGAACACGACAATATATAAAGAATACCCTTATCATGATTATATCATATGTGAAACATTAGATCAAAGCATTCAAGATTCTCTCAAGAATAATGATACTTTAGCTAGCTTTGACACATTGACATTTCATTGTCAAGCCAAAGAACCTTGCATACATTCTCAACCTTGAATTCATAGTCTCATACCATAATGAGTCATAGATGGAAGACCATATATTCTATCTCAGCTCCTTTGAAATGATGAACACTCTTGGTAATTGGATCTTCTTATGACATACCTCATACCTCTGATGAATCAATAATCTCTTCATGAGAAAATGCACACCTTATTTGGCTTGATGACAACATTTAGAACCTCTATACAACAAGACAAACCTCTATACATTATGATAGAGCTCGGTCATCAAGACTCCTTCATTAATCAACTAAAGACAAATCATACCTTGGATGAATCAATGAACTCAGAGTCCTTCATGAGAGATACATACTATACTTTGATTTCAAACTGAGCACAGACCTTGAGATCACCTATTTCATGTTTGATTAGCTACAACAGAGACTTCTTATCACTAGAGTGTCTTATCATTAGAGTGTCTTTGGTTTCTCAACAAATCATTTAAGTTGCTTGTTCTCTTCTCAAACCTCGATACATCTTTAGTTTTCTTGATGTATGCTCTAATTATGATTGTAGTAATATTCTTATTCCTTCCAACTAAGTTATATGAGAGATAGCTAAAAATATCACCTCATCCTTTCACTTTGTTCTATATCATTTTTTTCTTTCAAAAGAGTCAAACCTTGTAATTTTTGTACTAAAACATGTAGATTAGACCAATACAAATCAAGTGCATTGAAACTAAATAAATGGTAGGAAATCCTTATCCAATTTGATGTAACATGTCAATCAAACAACCATGAAAAATTGTGGATTTTTTTGTAATTTCTTCTTATACTAATGTAACACTCTTGCAAAAAGTAGTACATGTTAAGTGACACAATATTATATAGCCCATGTCAAAAATCACTTGAAAAGCATTCAAATCTCTTTGAAGAATTCCATTGGGATTAGTTACATTTTGTTCTCCTTAAATTTCTTATTTTTACATCTAAACTTCTTCTAGGTTTCCATGATGACTCTTCTTTTAAATTATTATTTTGTATTTTTCTATTTCTTGTAAGATGTAATGTTGATTGTTGTCTCCTCTCATATGTCATTATTTTGTGCATTTTTTCAATTGACATCCATTACATGATACATCTTGAGATGCACTATCTAGTGTTTTGAGAACATGATATATGGATATTGAAATCACTTCTTTGTAATCAATGTTAACATTAGCAATCAGTCAATGAGAGTGCCTTTGAGATGCTTCACGATGAATTTCTTCTCTTTGTTGTCTTTCTACCTAAATCAATTCATTTGAATGCATTTGCATGTGTAATATTTTTCTTTATACATATTTCTCATGTTGAGATGTTTGTGCACATATCAATATCATTTAATATAACATGTATATTTTTTTATTTCAATTCTACAGGATTCACTGATTCAAGAAAATGACACCTAAAAAGGGAAGCTCAGCCTCGGAAAAAATGCTATTCTAACCCCTCCTGGTAGTGGTATTGGCATTCGAAAAATAACATCTTATTTTGAGAAACCATCTAAGGAAACCCATCCTTCTCCAGAAGACCATCACAATAAAGGGATAATGATTACATTCAAAATGAAACTCAGAATGAGAATGTGTTCATTTTTTATTTTCTGATGTTGTCAATGACAACAACAATGAAATGCCTCCCCTTGAAGACATTCCATTGAATGATGTTGAGTTTGAAACTGTACCACCTTCCCAATTGAATGAATATGACATTGCATCACCTTCCAGTGCCCAAGTGAATGTTGGAGGTGAAACTTATGGCAGTGGCAGTCAATGAAATTTAAATTCCACCAAGGTAAATACTCAGCGGACACCTATTTATAGAAGAAAGAGAAAGGAAAGAAAATGGGACTTGGGAAGGAGTTTCATGTTAGAGTGGGTTTCTAAGTTTTCATTTATTGAACCTATTGAAAATGAGAATAAAGTTGAACCTCCCAAAGAATGAAAATGTACAATTTGTAGCTAGAAATTGGGCAGGGACAAGAAAATGCAACTTAATTCCGATACTATTGAAAAGCATGTAGCAAATATATATGAAAAGATAATTGTAGATGGAAAATTGAGAAGAATGTTGTCATATGAAAAGCTGTGGATGATTATTTGCATATTAGGTATGAAAAAGAATTTGAAGAGAACAAGAGAAATGAAATAATAGTTGAAACAAATGGAGGGAAAATTACCTCTCAATTCAACAAGATTATTCAAACTAGTCTTTTGGGTAAAACAATTTAGCTAGCTACTTGTTTTTCACATTTTGAAAAGAGGTTGTCATATAATAGATTTTCCTAAAAAAAGATGTTGTATTTTCTTGGTGTCCCACACTTTCCTCATTCTCATTGGTTAGAAAGTAGTGGTTGGGATTGGGAAAAATTCCTAGCTATGGTTGAGAAAGAAGACTTGAAAGAGAAATTGAAGTCTGCACGATACATATCTTTATCTATTGATGAGGTTACAACAGTAGATAATACTACTTGGGTTTGTATGCATGTATATATACTATTGAGAATTATGTGAGAAAACCTCACTTACTTTCCATTCACAAGATGAGAGAGAAATCCAATGCTGAAAACCTTTGTGAGTTGGTGATAAAAAGTTTGAAGGAGATCGGTGACATGGATGATGCTACAATTGCATCAAAGCTGGTATGTGTTGGGGAAGATGGGGCATCTGTAATGCAAGGTCATCATAATGGCCTATGTGTAAGACTCCAAACATATCATTTCCCTTATATGATTTTCATTCATTGTATGGCTCATAGAATGAACCTAGCTTACAAAATAGTTGGCAAATTTAAACCTGTAGAAAAAGTTAAAGACCTTGTTCGAGAGGTGTATGCTTATTTCTATTGTAGTCCTAAAAGGTTCATGGAATTCCAAATATTTGCAGGACCAAAAAAATGGGTGTAAACTGTTAAAATATGTTGACACCAGGTGGATCTCATTGTACCAACCGATTTGTAGGGTTTATGAAGAGTATCAATCCTTATTAGGAGTGATGTGGCAGAATCACATGGAAGTGGACAAGGCCCTAGGATTTGATACATCATTTGAATGATATATAGTCATTGTTAATGTTGTGTGGTATCTTTCCCATGTTGGAAGAAATGCATCGTTTAATTAAACAAGCACAAGAAAGAATTATCTATATTGTTGATTTTTCTAGTTTGAGGAAACAAGTTTGTATGGCAATAGAATATTTGTTTCTCAATGAAACTGCTTTTACAGGTCCAAATTTTGATGGTTGGAATGATTTGATAAATATTGGAAATGCAAGTAGCTTTCTAAATCTCAAATTTTTGGGGAAGTATGTGATTTTGTATATGGATATGAGATACTAATGTACATGTTTAAAGTAGTAGCTGGTAAGGTTGAGAAGGTAAATGTCACGGGGATGATATTTGGTAATATTGTATCATCAACAAGGGAGATGTTAAGAGAAATTGTAGTGTCCTACTAGAAGAAATAAGGGAGCGATTTAGAAGGGATGTTTTACTTGAAGCAATGGCTATAGTAAATCCCACCTTTTGGAATCTGTCCAAAATGAAAGATATATGTAGGAAGACTACTTCAAGAGGTTGACTACATTGATTCAACATTTTTGTAAGCCTATTGATATCAATGGAATGAATATTCTAGGTATTTTAAGAAAGGAAAGTTTGATTGATCAATCTCATGAATTTGCCTCTATAATGATTCAATAATTCAAAGGTTTGGATAATCCCTTAGAGTGTGGAGCAATAACTTGACTATGGAAAAAAATTGGGTTAAGTAATATTTTACAGCAAACCATTCTTAAGTTTTTCTCATTGGATGATCTATGTCAAACAATGATTTTGGGTTCAGTTGAAGATGAGAGAACTTTCAGTTCCTTGGCCTTTATAAAGTCAAAATTGTGAAACAAGCTTGACAAAAATTTGATTTTTTTAGAATTTACACATCATGGTATGAAGTGGATAACTTTCCCTATGACATGGCTTTGGAAGTATGGATTTCGATTAATGAAAGGAGAGGGGCTGAAAGCAATGGAAAAAATACAATAGACGACCCCATTATAGAAGTTGAATGTCAAAAAAGAGATAGTTAGTCTCATGAATCGGTGAATCAAATGATAGAGAAGATCTAGGTCCATCAAGTTGAAAGCTTCCATTTGTGGATATCTGTTAGGAATTAGAGAACAAATATGCGGAAACAATTCCTCAAATCACAATTAGGAAACTATATAGCATAAGTATACATGCAAAAATATAACAACATAAATAAATAATGCACAAAAGAAGACAAGACAAGATTTAACGTGGTTCACCCAATGTGGGCTACGTCCACTAAGAACTTGCTCAGATTTTATTATCAACAAGAGTAAAATAACTCTCACAGTCTTCTCTCAGTTATGAACTCACAACAGAATTCTAAAGATGCTAAACCACATCTAAACCACAATTGACACCTAATTGCTTAACCTTGATCACTCTTGATCACCTCTTGATCACTAAGACTCAAGACCTCTTGAACACAAAAGATATCTTCAATATACCCTAACACCTCTATTTATAGGATTACAATCCTTTAAGAAGTCTAAAAGCTGACCCTAGAAGTTTGAAAGTCATGACCTTTCATCTTCCCATGGACTGGAAAAGAAATTGTCATGACCTTTCATCTTCCCATGGCTGGAAAAGAAACGGTCATGACCTTTCATCTTCCCAATTCAAACTCCACACTTCAATACTGATTTGAGAAGACCAAAAAATAGGCTCCACACCCCAACAATCTCCCACTTAGAGACTGTTCCTACTGAGAAAAGTTCTCAACCCTTCATTATCAACCATGAAGGCCAATCAAAGTTGAACACAACTTCAACTTCTCCCTTATGACTACCTTGGTCATCATATCCGTAGGATTCTGATTGGTATGAATCTTTTCCAGCTTCAACTTATCTTCTTCCAAAGCTTCCCTGATGAAATGATATCTCAGCTGAATGTGCTTCATCCTAGAGTGAAAAGTAGAGTTCTTCACTAAATGAATAACACTCTGACTATCACTATGTAGTCTCCCAACTTCTTGCTTATGACCCAACTCATCAAGAAACTATTATAGCCAAATAATATCCTTGCTTGCCTTTGTGGAAGAAACATACTCAGCCTCTATGGTTGACAAAGCCACAACCTTTTGTAACCGTGAAATCCAACTCACTGCTGTATCACCAACCGTAAATACATAACATGTCATGCTCCTCTTGCTGTCCAAATCTCCTACCATGTCCGAATCTACATAACCATGCAATGTAGTGTCCGATCCACTGAAACACAATGTTTCTCCCATGGTCCCTCTCAAATACCAAAGGATCCACTTCACTGCCTGCTAGTGCTCTCTACCTGGATCACTCATAAACCTACTCACTACTCCCACTACATGGGCAATGTTAGGCCTAGTGCATACCATAGCATACATCAAGCTACCAACCACTGATGAGTACGGTACCCTGGAAATTTAGATTTTATCCTCCTCAGTCTTGGGACTCTACTCCTTTGATAATTTAAAGTGACCTGCCAAAGGGGTACTAACCGGTTTAGCATCCTGCATACTAAACCTCTCCAAGACCTTCTTTATGTACTCTTCTTGAGATAACACCAGCTTCCTCTCTTTCTTGTTCCAAGTTATTCTCATACCAAGGATTTTTTTTTCTTCCCCCAAATCCTTCATAGCAAAGGAGTCACCTAGTTGCTTCTTGAGTACCTTTATTTCCTACATGTTCTTCCCTACAACAAGCATATCATCCACATACATGCACAAAATAATATTACTACCATAAAGAAACTTTGATGTACACGCATGGTAGTCGAGTGACACCTAGAATAACCCTGCTCCGCATAAAACTGTCAAACTTCTTGTACCACTTCCGTGGAGCTTGTTTTAGGCCATACAAGCTCTTCTTCAATTTGCACACTAACCTCTCCTTCCCTTTGACCTCATAACCCTGTGGCTGCTGCATATACAATTCCTCCTCCAACTCACCATGAAGGAATGTAATCTTCACATCCAACTTCTCTAAGTGTAGGTCTTCTACTGCTACTAAACCAAGAACAGTTCTAATAGAAGTCATTTTAACAACATGAGAAAAATTTCATCAAAGTCTATACCTTTCTTCTGTGAAAATCCCTTGACCACCAACCGGGCCTTGTATATTTTCTTGCCTCCATCTTCCTCTTTAATTATATACACCCACTTGTTCTGCAATGCTCTCTTTCCCTTAGGTAGCTCCACCAGATCCCAAGTCTAGTTTTCCATAAGAGATCTATGCTCTTCATCCATGGCCTACTCCCACTTCTTCCTAGCATCCACCTGCACTTCTTCCTCAAAGCACTCTGGCTCTTCACTGTCCGTGAGCAATAAATAATTCAAATATGGAGTAAATTGTCCAAGTTCCCTTCTTACCCTAGAAGACCTTCTCACCTCAAGAGTTTGGGGTTCTTGATGAGTAGGTTCTGAACTGGCTGTGCCGGAACATGCTGCACTTGAACCGACCCCTTAGACACCTTAGTGTCTACAATGTCATCTAACATTGTGTATTCTTTCTATTATTCCTCTTTCCATTCCTGTGAAACTGATCTTTATACATGAATTTTTCATTAAAGACAATATCTCTAGACCGAAATATTTTCTTATCCTTAAGAATCCAAACATGGAAACCAAAGTCATCCTCACCATATCCAACAAAGGTGAATTTATCAGACTTAGCCTCTAACTTGGTCCTATCATCTTTATCAATGTGAACAAATACCTCACATCCAAATACTCTAAGAAATGAGTAATCAATTTTCTTACTAGACCAAGCCTCCTTAGGTGTACCTCCATCTAAAGCCATAGAGGGTCCTTTGTTAATCAGATAAACAAGCTGTGCTCACCACTTCCACCCAAAACATGAGTGGAAGCCCCACATGTAACCTCATGCACATAGCACACTCCATGATTGTCTGTTCATTCTCTCTAACACTCCATTTTCCTGTGGAGTATTTGGAACCGTTCTTTGCTTGTGGATCCCATTTACCGAATAGTAATCAAGAAATTCATTACTGCAATACTCCCCTCCATTATCCGACCTGAGACATTTCAACTTGAGACTGTTTCATTCTCAACCAAGGCTTTCCATATTTGAAGGTTTCAAACACATCAGATTTCTTTCTAATGCAATATACCCAAAATTTTCTAGTTGCATCATCAATGAAAGTGACATAATAACATGAACCACCAATAGAGTTTACCTTAGCTAGCCCCCATACATCTGTATGCACTAAATCCAACTTACCCTCCTTCCTAGTAGGTCCAACCTTGAGGAATATCACCCGCTTCTATTTTCCATAAACACAGTCCTCATAGAAGTCTAAATCTAACTCCTTTAATTTAGGCAACTTGTCCTTTATAATCTGCATGCCCTTTTGACTCATATGACCAGAGTCTCTGGTGCCACAAAGTTGCATCTCCATCTGTAACAACTAAATTACAATAATCAACACCACTGGTTAAATACAAAGTACCAGTTTTCTTACCTCTTGCAACCACAAGAGCTCCCTTGGTAACCTTCCAAGAATCTCGCTATAAAACTAACCGTACAGCCATCACTACCCAGTTGACCCGTTGATATCAAGTTCCACCTCAACTTAGGCACATGCATGACATCCTTAAGTAGCCATGTGTTCCCATTTTGTATTTTCACCCGAACACAACCTTTCCCTACTATTCTGCATGGTTCATCATCACCAAGATATACATGTCCAAAATCTCCTTGAACAAAATTAGTAAAGTAATGTCTATGTGGGGTGGCATGGAAAGAAGCCCCTGAATCTAACACCCAAGACTCAAGTAATATTATCTAAAGAAAGAATTAAGGCATCCTAACAAACATCACCTACTGCCACATTTACCTCTTTAGTTTCCTCCTTGTTCTTCTTATCCCTGAAGAGCCCAACAATCTTTCTTAGCATGACCAACCTTCCCATAGTGCCAACATTCTAACTTACTCTTGGACTTTGACCTTCCATGATCATTTGACTTCCCACGGTTACCTTTCCCTTTGTTCTTTTGTCTCCCTCTGCTCTCCACCATCAAAGTGTTTCCAGAAGTAGAAGAATCTCCGGTGCTCTTCCTTCGCATTTCCTCACTTAGGATCACACCTATTACATCCTCAAACTTCAGATTTGAATTATTAGAGACTGAATTACTTACAACCATAACCAAGTTGTCCCAGTTATCTGGCAAGGAGCACAAAATCAACAAAGCCCTAACCTCATCATCAAAGTCAATTTTTACCGAGTTTAACATACTCAAAATTGTATTAAATTCATTCAAATGATAAAAAAACATAACCATTCCTAGACATCTTCATATTAAATAACTTTTTCATCAAAAATATTTTATTAGAGGCAGAGGGTTTTTCATATAACTTCCCCAATGCACTCATGAGACCTTTCTGTGGTCTTCTCCTGCGATATGTTGAAAGCAACCGAAGATGCAAGGCATAACCGAATTGCCCGAGTGCCTTTCTATCCAACAACTCCCAATCCTCATCCGACATGGCTATAGGTTTCTTTGCTTTCCCAACCAAAGGAACATGGAGGTCCTTTTGATATAAGTAATCCTCCATTTGCATCTTCCACAAACCAAAGTTTTGCCCATTGAACTTCTCAACCCTTGATCTGCCCTCATCCACCATAGCTCCCACTCAAGCTAAAATTTCCCTGTGATTTACCACTTCAACAAAAACCACCAAAGCTTTGATACCAGTTGTTAGGAATTAGAGAACAAATATGTGGAAATAATTCCTCAAATCACAACAATAGGAAACTATATAGCAGAATTATACATGCAGAAATATAACAACATAAATAAATAATGCACAAAATAAGACAAGATAAGATTTAACGTGGTTCACCCAATGTGGGCTACGTCCACCAAGAACTTGCTCAGATTTTATTATCAACAAGAGTAAAATAACTCTCATAGTATTTTCTCAGTTATGAACTCACAACAAAATTCCAAAGATGCTAAACCACAATTGACACCTAATTGCTTAACCTTGATCACTCTTGATCACTAAAACTCAAGACCTCTTGAACACACAAGATATCTTCAAGATACCCTAACACCTCTATTTATAGGATTACAATCCTTTAAGAAGTCCAAAAGCCAACCCTAGAAGTTTGAAAGTCATGACCTTTCATCTTCCCATGGCTTGAAAAGAAATTGTCATGACCTTTCATCTTCCCATGGCTGGAAAAGAAAGGGTCATGACCTTTCATCTTCCCGATTCAAACTCCACACTTCAATACTAATTTGAGAAGACAAAAAAAAAGGCTCCATAACCCAACATATCCCATGATATATATGTTCACATAATAATTAATAAATTCAAATATTTAGTACATTGTTCTGATAATATATTTTTCCTTATTTGTATTTTTCTAAAAACATTGTGTCGATTTGTAGTCTTTGGAATGAAACTTGAAATACATTGCATTGATTTGTTGTAGTATGTATTGAAATGAGAATGCATTCATCCAAATTTAGAGTTAAAGAATGAAATAAACACCTCACTTAAAAACCCCTTGTAAGTTAAAGAACAAATAAAAACCCAACTTTAATCCCCTACCAAAACTGTAATCTCCAACTTACTAAAAATGATTAACATTCCTCAAACAAGGATTAGCATTCACCCCAAACTTACATGTGCCTAAAGGTAAATCAAAAAGGAAAACAATAAACAAACCTACATGAATTTATGAAATATTTGTTGAAAAGAAACTCCAAATGTTGAACCCTGGGTCATTGGTGTTGTCATTGATGTCAAGTGGCATTGATGGAAAAGCAGTGAGTGGTGAAGTGAGGCTCTGTAGGAGGCATGAAGGTTGATTGGTAGTGCATCTAGGTTGGTTTCAAGGTGCTACAAGCTCAAATTGGTAGGTGGTTGGTCTCTAAAGGAAAAGTATAGGTTAGATTGCTGGTTTTAGATGGTCTACAGGTTAGTAATAGTGTTGCAAGCTTGAATTTCTTTAGAAAAATGTTGTTCAATGTATTTGTCAAGTTTCATGAAGTTATTTTTCTCTCCTACAAGAGAAAAGTAGTGTGATGAAATCCTTCAAGTGCAATAGTGTTGTATGTAGTATCTCCAAAGTGTATTGATGGCTGTTTTTGTAGAGCTTGTATAATTGTGGTTGCTTGATAAGCTTTATTTCTCAGACAAGGTAATCTCAAAACTTCCTTGAATACCATAATATGAATGAGAGTTTGGTTCTTCAAAGTTGAAGCTGTGGTTAGAGTGATTGAGGAGGTTTTTGGTACTTGAAATCAATCAACATGGAGATTGAATCTCTTGTGTGTAGGTATAAATAAGCATGGTAGACTTGATCCTTGACCTATAGAAACCTCTTTAGTACTATTTTCTATGGAGTTGTAGTCATGGTTAACCTTCATATCAATTGAAATGACTATTCAAGATCATCAAGTTTGTAATTATCTCAAAACCTAGGATTTTGTTGTGTATGTTCATCACTGTACCTACTTGCATGACTGCTAGGAGCTAATGGAGAAAGTACAAGGTTGCAATTTGATTGAAACAACTAGAAGTTGGTCTCACAAAGACCCAACACTTGGTCTTAAGCCTTCAAGCTTAAGACTATTCAAGATCATCAAGTTTGTAATTATCTCAAAACCTAGGATACTACTGTGTATGTTCATCACTGTACCTACTTGCATGACTGCTGGGAGCTAATGGAGAAAGTCCAAGGTTGTAATTTGATTGAAATAGCTGGAATTTGGTCTCACAAAGACCCAACACTTGGTCATAATTAAGTTTTCTCTTTTCTCTAGTCCACAAAGAAGCCCAAGAATCTCATACAATTACATGAACTTGTTTTCTCCTTATGAAGCTTGAACTAGAATGTGAAGAGCCATGGTGCACAAGTAAAAAAACATGAAACAAAAATGGTGAAAGTTCAATTTAAAAATAACACTATTCCTCATTCAACTTGCTTGAGACATGCCTTGTATGAAAAAATTGAAGATTGCAACAAATGGAATAATTTTCAAAATTAAATTACTCTTAATTATATCATCTTCTGTAACATGCTCCACTCTTCATCTGTTGGAATTACAATTTGTTGTAAATCAGAGTGATTGACATGTAACTTTGTTAGCAATTCATAACTGAGAGTGGAGCTTTCCTTTACTATTGTATGCAAACTTACTGACAAGGTTATCAATGGTTTAACAAAGCTAACATTTTTTTGTCTCATCTAGCTTCTCAAGAATTTGGTTCTTCTCTTGCATCATTTTTTCTTTCATGTTCTTCTGGAATGCATCCTTCTTAATGAATTTGTGTGTTTTGTTAAAAGGCATTGGAAAACCAAGCTTTGTGAACTCCTGTACCTTTCCATGCAGCTCATGTAACATTCTTTTACACTTATTCAACAATTCATGTGCTTCTCCTAGCATCACACACTTCCGAATGATATATGATACCTTTATTAAGGCATCAAATTGGTTCTGAATTCCTCTAGATGCTAGTTATGTGTCACTGAATTTGTAGATAGCTTCCAAAATTTTCCTTGTTGTATCCTCTCTTAAAGCCATCACTTTTCTGCTACCAGTTATGTATTCACGGAGCTTATCATAGATTCTTTGTAGATCAGCCATGAATTCAAACAATCTAATCAAATCATCAATTTTTTTGGTTTATTTCCCCCCAAACATTATCCGTCATATTAATCAATGCCTTTTTATAAAATTCAAATAGTTTGATGTTGGAAGACTGTATATCCTTTTTTCTTTCGCCAACTCTTGTTGTAATATTTCATTTTATTTTTTCTCTTCCTTCTGCATTCTATCCTTGAGTTTTCTCTCTTCATCTAGGCTATGTTCCCATTTTTTGGCATTTTCTTTCTCTGCCTTCAGAACCTCTTTCAATTCTCCCAATGTTTGTTCTAATATATTATTCTTACTCATTTTTTTCTTGCAAATTTTTCTTTGCTTCTTATAGTTATACCTGTGCTTGTTCATTCATAGTCATTGTAAGCTACAACATTTTCTTGGCTTCTTCTTGTTCTATCTCGTGCTGTTCATTTGCAATAATCTGTAGTCATAGAGGAAGATGATTTTATCTTCCTCTTAAACTCACATGTTTTATTAAGTGCCGCTTTTCCTTTTGCTTTCTCATTTGTCAGGTCTGCCTCTAACTTTTGCAATTTATTATTAAACTTATTTTTCTCCCTCTCTGCCTTTAGAAATGATGTGTACACCACATCATTGTTCCTTTTGAGACATTTATTTTGTTAGAAGGTTTTATTCCCTTAAAATCCATTTGAAGGAGGTTACATTGTAGTCACTGGAAACCATTTGATTATATGGTTTTACAACTTTGGGCACAACATACATGTATTACATTGTATTTGTGACTGGGTTATATGTTGGCAATACCCTCATTGTGGTAGGATTTGAACTTATAGTAGCCTGTAGAATTTGCTTCTTGTTTTTATCTCTTTCTGATTTATTGGAAAACTCAACTCTGTAATCAAAACCTGAGGTGTTTGTAGGAATGAACTATTTCACCTTGAATGGAGGAGTAATTGAAGTTTGGGGAGAATTTCCCTATGGAATGAAAATTTTAGAGGGGTGGCAGTGGCATTGCCTTCTAGTTCTGTAATTAGTTTCCTTGAGGCAAGAGTAACTTGTATCTATGTCTACCTCTATCTTTTGCCTCTTCTCGGTTCCTTGTTGGACAATAGGAACTTCAACTGTATGTATTGGCCTCTTTACAATAATCTTCTGTGGTACTTTCTGACCACTACTACCATCATCACTAGAACCACCAACATTAACAATACTAAGAGATTCATGGCTAACTTCTCCTCTAGGATTTTCAACGTGTGGTGAAACTGTTTGTTGAGGATTTGAATCCAGAGAAAATTACATTGGATTACCACTTGTAGATGTTGTAGTATGCAGTGGTCCTTTCTCCAAAGGCAAAGCTCTAAGGCATGACCTATCAAAAAATCTTCTAGGTTGTGCCTCTGGTGGAAGCCAAATGCCTTGTCCAATTGAACCTAAACCACCACCACCAAAACCCATCTTTTCAGCAATAACTTCTCAGGTAGAATATTTTTGTTTCAAGCTTTCATCAACACTTGGTTTATATGTGCTAGGGGGAGTTTTTGTTGGTGCTCAAAATAGTCTTGCCCTAGTTTGCCTTTGAAAATCTATTGATTTACGACCTCTGTCACTTTCCTTTTCCCGTGTTGTGCCTGGTTAATCTTTGTTGCCATTTTAATCTGTTCTTGGGTCATAGATCACTTATGGGTCCATGGTTTTCTCCTTGTTTCTTTGTTCCTTTAGAAAAGGTCTGTAATTTGGGTCTCCCATTCTCTGTTCATCTAAAAACTCGGGTTCTCCCATATTTTCCATTCTCCATGGTCGAGATTTGTTTTCCTTGTCATTTTTGCCCTAAATACTTGAAGAAAAATGAATGGATGTGTCTCTGATGGACGTATTTGAGCCTTGTAACACTTCTAAATTCTCTTGTCCTTGGATAAATTTTCATTTTCGGGATCAAATGATCATTTTCTTTATTTTACAGTTTGATGGGTGTTTCTCCTGGTCAAATTTACATCCTTGCATCGATAGGGGACGTGGCACCTTTTGGTTGGACATGGCTCGGTTGGGTACTTCAAAATTTCTATGAATCGCCTCAACTTAAAATGTGTCCACATGGAGGAACGACGCTCGTTTGAAGATCTAATTTTTGGTTTGGCCTTAGAGTAGCGTCGGGAGGACACGTGGAGGTTTTCACTACTTTTCCCAGGACTTAGATAAATTTTATGCAGCTAAAATAGTTTGGTGGAGAATAGGGACACGTGGCGAGCCCACACTCACTCAAAGTCTTTTAAAGAAGTGCCAAGAGGACACTTGGAGGCCTCCGCTCACTTTGCATTTTGCTTGGACTTTTCAACGGCCAAAGGAGACTACCTTCCGCTAAACTTTGAGCCCTCAAACAAATTTTACCGGGCAAAGACACATGGCAAGCCCGCACTCATTCAAGGTCTCAATTTTTGGGGACCATCTCAAGGTGTGCCATAGTGACACGTGGCAGTTTGACAAGTCAAAAGGAGCGGGGAAGTGGACCATTGGAGGCAACTTATAATTTTTGCCTCTTATGCTCAAAAGGGTTAAGATATCAAAAATGGCCCACAATCCCGATGGAAGAAAGGTCAAAGCTTGCTCCAAAGTCAACGACGGAGGTGTGGGCCTTTGGAGGAAATTTGGAAAATTTTCCCTTTGTGGGAAAAAGAGTTAAAAGTAAAAAAGGAAGTGTGGTTCCGTTGGGACCCACATTGGAAACTTGAAGCGAAGGGCGGAGCTGTGGGGAAAACTTGGAAAAATTTCCTTTTTCCAAAAAGAGGGTCAAATGGCAGAATTTATCCATGGTTCCTTTGGGACCCACCTCAGGAAACGTGTCAGGCTCATTTCTCAAGGGCGGAGATGCGGAACAAAATGTGAAATTTTTCCATTTTTCCAAAAGTTGTAAAAAGTCAGAGGAAACCCTTGGGTCTGTTTTTAAGTTTGAATCTTCCACGTGGACAACCCAAATTCAAAGTAAAGATCAACGACAGCTAAGAGTCTGAATCTAATTTTCCCCCATTTTTCCTAAAACATGCCTGGAAGTGTGAGTCTTCATGATTTCTTGGTATCTCCTACACGCCAAGAAGAGAGGGGAGTTAATGTTGATATCTGAGTTTGGTGGGGAGATCTGGAAGATATCTTTCGCCATTAAAATGGTCTGACTATCGTGCTCGATCGGGTTTTCCATTTTTCTTCTCCAAAGTACGCAAGGAGTCAGATTTAATGATTAGGGGCAGAAGTGGTTGGAGAATTGAAGAAAGAGTGATCTACTAGAGGAAGGAGTTGAATGTGGGAGATATTTGATGAGATCTTCCCCCTTGAGCACTTGGTACTTTTTACATATCTGATTCTGGGAATCGCGATCGTGATCATGGAAAGCACTAGTAGCACTCAAGGTCTGGATTTTTGGGGGAAAAGGGGCTCTATTGTAAATGTTATAAATGACACAATTTTTTTGTGTAAATGGTTGGAGTGTTAGGGGTCGGACTGAATTTTCTAGTAGAAAAGGCTTGACAGAGCCCATCATTTTGAGAAGCTGTTTGAGAAGCTTGTATATCTCTTTTGTATTAAATCTGATCATGTCAAGGTGGTTGTAAGTGTACAACCATTGACAAGCTCTGAGATTGTTCTAGAAACTTTCCCCTACTGATAGATTTAATCAAATTCAAGTTATTCTATGTTGTCTTGAGCAAAATGTGTTTGTTTTATTTCTGAATGTATGCGAGTAGTTTTTCTTATTTCTGTTGCAATCTTATATTAAAATATGATTCAATCACACAGGCCTCAATCCTTGTGACAATTTAGTGGCATCTGTAATTTCATTCCTTAGAAGAGCTTTCATCTGGGATTGGAATAAACAATTTAAAATCACTTTTCTTTCATCTATTGACAGAGATTGTCTGTAAGCCTCTGGGTGTACCTTAGGCATGATTTGACTCAAATCTTGATGCTTTGTTGGATTTTCTAACTCGAGCCTTCATGATAGAATCTCAAAGATTGTGTGAAAAAGTGCTAATCTGGGCCTCCATTGAAGCACATATTCTAGTTAAAGAAACATTTTAGCTATTTTGTGGCATTCTATTGGTTTAACCTTCCATTTTTAAGATTCCTCAAGGATCTGGTGAATCAAGTTCATCCTGCCCCACCTCCCACCAAAAATTTATTCAAAAACAACCAATCCTACATGTACTACCCCTGTTTGTCTGTGTGCATACAAATGCATAATCTCTATTACCAAAACATGCAGAAGCAATCAGGGTCCCAAATGTCTTTAGTAACCTTTTCCTTGTTGTGAAAATATCTCCATGATTTGGAAGTGACAACTCGTGAGAGTCAGATTTGGTGTGTTGATCATATTTTCCCAAGGTCTTCTCTATAAAATTTATGCAAAAGAAGGATTTATTAGCATTCTTCAATAACAAAGGTTACAAAATAGGTTCTCTTACCTTGGTTGAAAGGCACAACCTAAAATAGTTAGGATCATATCACATCCTTTTAAGGTGCTACCCACCCCTTTCAAAACTTGAGTGCTAACAAGTCAGATAGATTGCTTCCCTGACTACAAAATGACATACATGATTATCTATCTACCTCTGAGTGTCCTGTCAAATCCATGATGCTACTTGGTCTTTGAAGGAGATTAAATTTTGGTACCAAAACACTTCTGGCGCCATTGTCAAGGATTGTTTTGAATTATTGGGAACTAATTTGCATTGCTAAGACTAATTTTTTGATCTATTCTGGTTCATATCTATTTGGTCCATCAACAAAGCTTTGGTGCCATTGCTGGGGACTTACTGACTCACATTTAGACCCTGGTAAAACACTTCTTTTGTATGCTCTAAGTCTTTGTGTTTGTTCTTTCAGTTCTCACACCTAGTGCACTAGCTTTCATTTGATAAATCTCGGTAAAGAAAGGTTAGAATCTTTCCATTTCCGTTTGTGAGATCATATTTAGTGCATTTTCACAACTAGGGTGGAAATCCTTAGTGGCGACTCCTTGTTGATCTCATTTTTAATGAGTACCAGTGTCTTAAAACTTTGTCAAAGTCATATTTGTTACTAATAGTGGAAAAGATGGAAGGAAGAAGATCTTTCTTTGCTAGGGATCCTGCTAGGACATTGTTTCCAGAGCTAGGAAAAGCAAAATCAGAAGGAATAAAATTCTTGAGAGTTATGGGAGAACAACAGACGAGAAGAGGGATCTCCATTGATGAAAGTTATGGGAGAACATCAATACCTTGGAAGAAGATACTAAGGATTGGTATAAAGCATTGCCAAATAACTCTATTAATTCTTGGACTGAGATGAGCAATGCATTTAGATTGTAGTATCGTGATAGAACTGACCCTATGTTTCTTTTGACAAAATTTGAAAACATCAAAAATAATCCTAATGAGTCAATTACATGATTTCAACACAAGGTTTAATAAGACCTGGGGATATTACTGTTAGGATAAGGCCTTGTGATGAGTCATGTTTGATCAAATATTCTGATGCATTTGATAAAAAGGCTGCATATTACTTAAGAGACAAGAAAATTAAAAATTTGAGGCAAGCCTTCACCATGGCTATGCAAATAGAGAACAACATCAAGGTAATTGGAAAGCCTCCAAAAACAGAGGGTGTAAAATTTATTAACCCTGAATAACCTCAAACAAGTAAAGTTGTTGATTTGGAGGAGGTTGTGAAAACTTTGGCAGGGGTTGTCAAAGAAATTTCCTACAAACTAGCCTAGGATGAGAAGGGAATTGGGCAGAGCTCACAAGGTCAACACAAGCAACAAAGCCAAGAAAAGTTTACAAATCACCAAAGATTTGATGATAAAGGCAAATAACAGTTGGATTTGGAAATAGGTAGCCTCAAGGCAAGGAGAATAGATTGGTGCCTGATCCTTTGGCTGCCAGAGTTGTTGTTGTGGAGGAGACAAATATCATTGATTGGTGTGACAAATGTTTCATGCCTCATGCTCCTTGTGAAGAAGATCAACAAGAAGAAGAAGAAGCTGATGAAAATGATGATGATGTCTGCATGATGGGTTGTTCCACAAGCTTACAACAAGGGGCAACTTCAACTGAGGTGATAAGTGCTCGGACTACTGCCACCTTTTGGGATTGCATTCATAGGGTACCTTTTATTTCTCCCTCTCATAATTTAGAAGTAGATACTGTACAGGATTTTGAATTTCCCAATAATGACTTTGAATATTTAAGGGCTTTAGTGATAAAGAAGTATGATGGAGGAATTCCATCCGAGGAAGATAGACAGTTACTGATGAATGTTGTTGTTGCTCAAGAAAAGGAATATAACACAAGAAGTAAGGTTGTCAAAGGGACATGGCCTCAAGCCAAGCCAAAATATCCCTTACTTTCAAACATTCCTAAAGAGGCTCCTAAGAAAGATGCATCTCCCAAGAGCCTGCAGTTCCAAACAAAAATCATACCCCGACTCATGCCAAAACTGTCAAAAATCTGTACCACCTAATGAGTGTGTTGGCTTTCCTTCCAATACTACCTTGCCAAGGAATGTCCCATATGATATTGCCCAAGTTTTAAGTCAAATCAAAGTCTCTATTCCAATTGTTGAGTTTCTTAGGATTCCTAAGCACAAAAAGAGAGCATTTGAATACTTGGGATTGAAAGAAGAGAAGACTACCCTAGGTAGAAATGTAAATATTGTGGAGACTCCTCCAATCATTCAAGAGTTAGAGACACCACCAACATTAGAGGAGCTAGATGAACCACCTGAGGTATATTTTGGGACATCCTTGGTGGAATCTCAGCTGAATGTGGATCCATTCTTCACCACTTTGATCATTAAGGACAAATGCTGCACAACTGCATGTTTGACTCAGGGGCATCATGCAATGTCATGCCTTTGGAAGTCATGAATGAGATAAATATCAAAGTGAAAAAAACATATGGGAAGTGCACTACCATGGATTCCAGAGAAGTGCTAGTAGTGGGATGTGTGAAGGGTCTAGTGGTGCAGCTTACAACTTACCCAGGTAAAAATTTAAAACTTGATGTTGTCATCATTGTTGACTGCCCAGTCAAGTGGGGCATCCTACTATCAAGAAAATGGGCTGCTAGTGTTGGTGGGAGTGTCCAAATGGATATGTCCTATGCCACCATTCTAATTGAAGGAAGCCTTGTCAGGTTGTATGGAGAAAAGAAAATGTTGCATCTTATTGAGGATCCCAACAATGCATCCTATGAAGTATTGTACACAAATGTTGATGTTGACAACTTTATAGGATTTGTTGATGGAAAGGAGCACAAGATTGAGGAATGCAGGTGTCTTGAACAAGTAGGCTCTCCTTGGACTCTATTGTTTGATGGAGCTTGCTCCAAGTTTAGAAAATGGTCTTTGGTGTTGTTCTACTTTCTCTGGTCGGGAAAAGATCATTTTTCCTTCAAACTCAACTTTGAGTGCACCAAAACATTGTTGAGTATGAGGCACTGTTGTTGGGTTTAATAATTGCTTGGAAATATGGTATCAAGGACATCATTGTCAAAGGAGACTCAAAATTAATTGTAAAACAAGTTAGAAAACTATATGCCACAAAGAATCAACGAATGAAATAGTATAAACATGTAGTTTGGGATCTTATTGAGATGTTTGATTCATTCAACATAGTGCATCATGATAGGAAATTCAATGATTTGGTAGACAAGCTTGCAGTGTTGGGGTCTCGGTTTGACAATTGTACAATGTCCCCATATTGTGAATATGATGTTGAGGTATTGACAAGACCTTATGTCCCTGACAACATTAAACATTGGTAGGTTTTTGATGATGATGCTCAGATCAGAAGATTTCTGAGAACAAGGGAGAGTTTGCTGATCAATGCATTGATTTGGAGCCAATGGTATGTACAATGAAGGAAAAGAAACCTTGTTTGGCAAGGGCATCATCCAACTAAAGACCAATACCATTCCTAGAGGGCTGGTTGCTCTTGAGTCTAATTTTGATAATGCTGATTGCATTGTTAATGAGATGCATATAGCCTCAAGGGATATTGAGGAGCATGATCTTAGTACAAAGGAGAAGCCAAGGAAAATTTGGTTAGGTAGTAATCTCAGCAAGGAGGAGAAGCAGTCATACATCTAATTGTTGAAAAAATACCAAGATTGCATGGCTTGGACCTATTCTGAACTAAAAGCATATAGAGAGGACCTGTTTCAAAGCATGAGATTCCCTTGGAGTCTAATGCAAAGCCATTTAGGTAGAAGTAGAGGCCCATCAATCCACTCTTATCTCTTAAAATGCAAGAGGAACTGAAGAAATTGAGGGATGGAGGGATTATTCAGCCCACAAGGTATTCTTCTTGGGTTGCAAACCTAGTGCCAGTGAGAAAGAAGAATGGTGACATCAATCTGTGTGTAGATTTTAGGATCTAAATAGAGCATCAATGAAGGATAATTATCCTTTACCAAATATGGAGAACATGCTGCAGTTAGTGACTGGTTCTGAGTTTCTTTCCACCTTGGTTGGATTCTTTGGTCATAGCCAAGTTGTGGTGAAGGAATCAGAAAGGATCAAGACAACCTTTACTACTCCTTGGGGGACCTATGTTTATGTTAGGATGCCCTTTGGTCTGATGAATGCTGGAGCCACCTTTCAAAGAGAAATGGATGTTGCTTTTGCTGGTTACATCAATGAGTTTATTGTTATCTACCAAGATGATGTGACTATGTTTTCTAGAAAGAGAAGTGACCACTTGTTGCACTTGGAGAAGATGCTGATAAGATGTAGAGAATGTGGCATCTCACTCAATCCAAAGAAGTGCCATTTTGGAGTGCAGAAGGCAAAGTTGCTTGGTCACATTGTGTCACAAGAAGGAGTGATGATTGATCCAGAAAGAGTAGAGGCCATCAATAAGGTCCCAATCCCAAGAACTAAGAAAGGAATTTAGTCCTTCTTTGGGCAAATAAACTTCATCAGAAGATTCATATCAAAGTTTGTTGAGTTGACTATTACAATCACTTCCATGCTAAAGAAAGACTAGGTCATGAAATGGGAGGAGGCTGCCATCCAAGCTTTCAATGGGATTAAAGAGGCACTAAAGCATGCACAGTGCAGCAGCTCTAGGCGTAGGAAACCTTTCCAACTATTTTCCTTTGCTTCAGAGAACACTATTGCTTCATTACCTCGCTGAGAAAGATGATGAAGGGGTGAGAGAGGCCAATTGCCTTATTCAGTAAGGCCTTACAGGGGGTTGAGCTGAAGTACACTATTATAGAAAAATAGGCATTTACCTTGGTAAAAGAAAAAAAGATTTTTAGACCTTACATTCTAAGTTCTAAAGTGGTTGCTTATGTTCCCCACACCATGGTGAAGGACATTTTGTCAGAGATGGAAGTCTCAAGAAAAAGATGCAAGTGGGTGAACAAGTTGCATGAATATGATATGGATATCCAAACCACGAAGTTGGTGAGAGGTTTGGGCTTAGCTAAGCTTATGAGAGAGAAATTTGCAAACTATTGAGGCAAATGAGGTAGAAAAAGAAAGGGCAGGTGTTTTTGAAAGAATGATGAGTTCTGAGTGGTACAAGGATGTAATTTTCTATCTTAGACACTTATACCGCCCCAAGTATTTAAGTAAGAACTAGAAAAGAGATCTTAAGTTGGCTTCCCAGAAATATGTCATCACTGATTTTGGGTTAGCTTGGAAGAACCCAAAGGGAGTCCTCTTAAGGTGCATTACTGAAGAAGAAGCCCCTAAGATAATTACTAATTTCCATAGAGGAGTTTGTGGGGGAATTTTTCTACAAGAGTAACAACACACAAGATCATGAGGGCTGGTTATTGGTGGCCAAATCTCTTCAAGGATATAACTCTTTTGGTTAGAAGATGTGAGAGTTGCCAACACTTCTTTGGAAGACTGAAAGCTTCAGGCTCCCTTCCTTTGCAGTATGTATCAATTGAAGCCCCATTCAAGTAATGGGGAATGGATTTCATTGGTGAGATTTCAAACCCTTCAAGTGCTGGCCATAAGTGGATTCTAGTAGCCACTAACTACTTCACCAAGTGGGTGGAGGAAATCCCCACCAAAAGAGCAACACACCAAATTGTCATGGATTTTCTATTGAACCATATCATCTGTAGGTTTGGGGTGCTAGTCAAGATTGTTGCTGACAATGCCATGAGCTTTAGAGCTAAACCTTTGGTGGCAATGTGCAAAGAATATGGGATCAACTTGACATATGCCTCTAATTACAATCCCCAAGGAAATGGACAAGTTGAGTCCAGTAATAAAAATTTGTTGAAGATTATCAGAAGAACATTGGAGCAGAACAAGAGAAAGTGGGGTGAACAGTTGAAGTTTGTTGTTTAGGCTGATAGGAGCCATTGGAAAGAGTCCATTTGAGTTGGTATATGGGACTCATGCCCTACTGCCCCTTCATATGCAACTATCTTCATATCAATTTATGCAACAATTGGAAGATCAAGAGGTAAGTCCTTATGATGCTTGCATTAACCAAATTGTTGAGCTTGATGAAGAGAGGAGGGCATCCCACCAGAGGCATGTAAAGTTCAAAGCAAGGATGAAGAGGTTATTTGATAAGAAGGTCACTCCCAGGGCTTTCAATGTTAAAGATCTTGTGTTGCTATGGGATAACAGGCATGAAGATAAGGGCAAGCATGGAACGTGTGACTCATTATGGATGGGCCCTTACTCCATTAATATTAGGATTGGTGAGCATACCCTCTTCCTTAAGGACTTAGATGGTGAAATGTTCGAATTACCTATTAATGGCAGGCATTTGAAGCATTTCTTAGATTGATTCCCTTGAATCAAGGCATAAATCTTGTGTACAGTGTATATTTTATTGTTTGTTTCCTGTCTTTTGTGTTTTTGTTCATTCTAGTCCTCGGTGACCTGTCTTTGTTGGTTTCTCTGTTTTGTTTTTTGGGAGATGGCTCTGTTTCTCTACTCTACAAGTTGACTTTGTTGCCCAATGGCTATTCTTGGCACTTGGTCTACCTTTGTTCTTGTGGCACTCACAGGGAGTGCCCATCCCCAGTCGGAGCCGATGTTGGTGCTCAAAATAGTCTCTCCCCAGTTTGCCTTTGAAAATCTATTGATTTATAGCCTCTGTCACTTTCTTTTTCCCTGTGTTGTGCTTGGTTAATCTTTGTCACCATTTTTAATCATTCTGGGTCATAAATCACTTATGGGTCCATGGTTTTCTCCTTGTTTCTTTGTTCCTCCGGAAAAAGCCTGTAATTTGGGTCTCCGTTCTCTGTTCATCTAAAAACTCAGGTTCTCCCATGTTTTTCATTCTCCACGGTCAAGATTTTTTTCGTTGTCATTTCTGCCCTAAATACTTGAAGAAAATGAATGAATGTGTCTCTGATGGATGTATTTGAGCCTTGTAACACTTCTAAATTCTCTGTCCTTGAAGAAATTTTCATTTTTGGGATCAAATGATCATTTTTGTATTTTATGGTTTGATGAGTGTTTCTCCTAGTCAAATTTACATCCTTGCATCGACAGGGGATGTGGCACCTTTTGGTTGGATGCGGCTCGGCTGGGTACTTAAAAATTTCTATGAATCACCTCAATTTAAAATGTGTCCACATGGAGGAACGACGCTCATTTGAAGATATACTTTTTGGTTTGGCCTTGGAGTAGCATTGAGAGGACACGTGGAGGTTTTCGCTACTTTTCCCGGACTTTGAAATTTTTATATAGCTAAAATAGTTTGGCGGAGAACAGGGACACATGGCGAGCCCACGCTCACTTAGAGTCTTTTAAAGAAGCGTTAGGAGGACACTTGGAGGCCTCCACTCACTTTGCATTTTGCTTGGACTTTTCAACGGCCAAAGGAGACTGCCCCCGAGCATGACACTTGGCGCCTTCCGCTAAGCTTCGAGCCTTTAAACAAATTTTGTTGGGTTAGGACACGTGGTGAGCCCTTGCTCATTCAAGGTCTCAATTTTTGGGGAACATCTCAAGGTGCGCTATAGTGACATGTGGTAGTTTGACAAGTTAAAAGGAGCAGAGAAGCAGACCATCAGAGGCAACTTAGAACTTTTGCCTCTTATGCTCAAAAGGGTTAAGCTATCAAAAATGGCCCACAAGCCCGATGAAAGAAAGGTCAAAGCTTGCTCTAGTCAATGACAGAGGTGTGGGCCTTCGGAGGAAATTTGTAAAATTTTTTCCTTTGTGGGAAAAAGAGTTAAAAGTAAAAAAGGAAGCGTGGTTCTTTGGGACCCACATTGGAAACTTGAAGTGGAAGGGCGGAGCTGGGAAAACTTGGAAAAATTTCCTTTTTCCAAAAAGAGGGTCAAATGGCAGAATTTATCCGTGGTTCCTTTGGGACCCACCTCAGGACACGTGTCAGGCTCATTTCTCGAGGGCGGAGATGTGGAACAAAATGTGAAAATTTTCCATTTTTCCAAAAGTTGTAAAAAGTCAGAGGAAACCCTTGGGTTTGTTTTTAAGTTTGAATCTTCCACGTGGATGGCCCAAATTCAAAGTAAAGATCAACGG
>CM031244.1:512231889-512453121 GCA_018340775.1 Taxus wallichiana var. yunnanensis
CGATTTTCAAATTGTTCTTCATGAATGGGAGAACTGCAAATAATTCCAGGCTCGATGTGATCTAATACTCTAAGGTACAAACTCAAAAATTTTGAAACTTGACTTCAAAAGAATGGATTATTTTGAGGATGACAATAGCTGGCTCTTTCTGGGGATGACTTGATAGAGGAACGAGGCAAGAAAACCATAGAAAAACTCGGGAAAGTAGACCATTGTCTATCCATTGGGAAAATAGAGTCAAAGAAAAAACCAATACGATGCAACACACAACAAGGAACATGAAAGGAAACAAGCCAAAAATGGGAAAGACCCAAAACAAAACACAGAAGAATGACCAAAACCAAAACATTGTACAAAATATACAAAAGGACTATCTAGTCACCTCGGACTTGAACAACTTTAGATCTTCGCCCACTATAAGGAATGGGAGAGGAGATCCATCCATGTAATCCAGATAAAAAGAGTTCTCTCCAGAAAAATGTTTAATTCTAAAAGGACCAAGCCAAAGAGAATCAAACTTACCATGACTTCCTCATGGCTCATGTCTTTTGTCCTAAAGCAACACAATGTCTCCCACTTGGAAAACTCTAGGTTTGGCTTTCTTGTCAAACAAAGCCTTCACTTTCAACTGATGAGCTGCTATCCTGTCAACCACTTGCAATCTATCCTCATCAAGCTTCTGAAGGTACAAAATTCTCTTATCCAAAGAGCTACTGAAACTTGAATCTTCAATGGTTTTCATTAGATGCAAGGCTGGAAATTCCACCGTGACTAGCAGTTGAGATTCCACACCATACACCACTTGGAAAGGAGACATTCCAATTGCTCTCTTGGGTGTAATTCTATCAGCCCAAAGTGCATCATATAGCTTCTTATGTCAATTCCTCTAAGAATCATTTACAAGCTTTCTAACTATGCTCACCAAGTTCTTGTTTATTGATTCTACTGTCCATTCCCTTGGGGGTAGTAATCTGAAGAATGAGCAAGGGAGATCCCATACCCATAATCAGAAGTCCATCATCTTAGTAGAATAAAATTTGGAAGCATTGTCTGTCACAATCTTGTTTGGGATCCCAAACCTGATCAATATGTTCTCCTTAATGAAGTTGCAAACTACCTCAGAAGTAGTGCTCTTGACCAGGTATGGCTTCCACCCACTTGGTGAAGTAATCTGTGGCAGTCAACACATGGGTATGCCCAAAATTGGAAGATGGATTGAGTGCCCCAATGAAGTCTAAACCCCATTGTTGAAATGGCTCTTCAATCACTACAGGCTTGAGAGGTAAAGCAACCAACTTAGGTCTTCCAACAAACGTTTGGCATGCTTCACATTTACCAACCCATTTTGATGAATCTCTTAATAGAGTGGGCTAATAATAACCAACACGAATTATTTTATGAGTCACATGAGAGAGGAGAAATGGCCTCCATAAGCCTGGTCATGAAAATCAGAGAACAATTTCTTTTGTTGCTCCTTATCTACACACTTCAAAACCTTCCATCTATGCCTCGTTTGAACAAAGAATTCTCCCATAAAACATATTATGCAGGACCTTATTTTGATGGATCTCTTCTCTTTGGCACTCAAGTAAGATGGACACTCTCCATAGGTTAGAAAATGAGCAATGTCAACATACCATGCATCTTTCGAGCTAAGGAACAAAACAACGGGGACATCAACTCCATCTTTGGACAACTTCTTAAGATCTCCCAAAGAATGAGTTCACACAATCCCTTACCCTAAACCATTTTTGTTGGCCCGATGTCAAGATCATACCCTTGCACCTTCGCTACCCAATTACCTCTCTTGGTTCCAAATTCTTGCTTTGAGTAAGAATGGATTTGATTGTTGTATCAAGCACCAAAGCACCATAAAATGAGAATTAAGGATGTAAAACCTAAACCGCCGCTTAACAAATTTAACAACTGCAAAAGCATGCTTCTCCATCATGGTGTACTTCAGCTCATGATTTTTCAAGACATAACTCATGAATGCAATTGGGAGCTCATGATCTTCAGCATTCTTTTGGGCTAACACAGTAGCTAGGGTATTTTTAGTGGCATAACAATAGATAATGAAATCTTTGCTAAAGTCAGGGCATGCCAAGATTGGAGTCTTTGCAATAGCCTATTTAATGTCCTCAAATGATTTCTTCCCTTCAGAGGACCAACCAAAATTTTGCTTCCCTTGCATCATGTGAGCAATGCTCATAGTAAGTTCTGTAAATCGGGGATGAATCTCCTTAGGAAATTGATCTTACCAAAGAAAGAATGGACACCTTTCTTACTTGATGGAAGAGGAATTTGCTGGATGGCCTGAACTCTCTCTAGATCAATCTTGATCCCTTCCTTTGAAACAATGTGTCCCAATAACTTTCCTTATATGACACAAAACATAGACTTCTTAGGATTTAAAGAAATCCCCTGCTCTCTACACTTTTGTAATAATGTTTCAAGGTGTTGGATGTGATTTTTCTTGCCTTGGAAAACACTGTCAAATCATCCAAATACACAACAATGCATTTCCCTTTCAAACTACCAAAATCCAAGTCCATGTCCCTTTGGAAAGTAGCACCAACATTGATGAGACCAAATGACATCCTCTTGTATACAAAGGTGCCGCAAGGAGTAGTAAATGCAGTCTTATGTTGATCTCGTAGTATTCACCTCTACTTAATTGTACCCGAGAATCCATCTAACATAGATAGCATCTCTAAACCTGTGATAGCTCTAAACTGTGATAGCTTGCAATACTTGGTCCATCATGGGGAGAGGGTAGTTTTCCTTCAAAGAACCCGATTTAGATTTCTGAAGTCCACACAGATCCAGATCTCACCATTCTTCTTTCTGACAAACACTATATTAGCAATCCACATTGAATGATGGATGGGGAAGATGATCTTAGCCTTCAAAAGCTTTTTTATTTCTTGGAAAATTGTATCAACTATCTTTGGATTATATTTCCTTTGTTTTGTTTGTTTGAAGGGTTTGATCCTGTGCTTAAGAGGAATGAAATGTTGCATTTCTTTAGGTGAAAATCCTTAAGATCATCATAAGAGTAAGCGAACATCAACATACCTTTTCAACAGATTCACCGCCTTCTTTTTCTATTCATGAGTGCAACATTTTCCAATGTTGACCATTTTGGGATCATCAAGACTCCCAATATTCACTTTCTCAGTCTCAGCAGATTGTCAAGCTCCTTGGGAAACTTTAGACTTCATATATCTATCATGTTTATCAAAAATATCCTCCAAACTCACCATCCCTTTAGGGATTTTTTTGCTTTCATTTTGATGCATCCATCTTGATCCATCTCTTCTTTGACACCCTCTTCATTTGATGACACACACTCTCTAGGTAGATTGTCACTTCCTTCAAAGTACAATCTGATCAAAGTCGTCTCTAAGCTCCAAGAAAGAAATCAAATGTTGGTCATCATTAAAAAATTGCCAATTATTTGCATTTTCAGCACAATGGGTCTATGGATGATCTCAATGGTGAATTTCTCTTGAGGGAAATCAGGATGAGGAATCAACAAGAACCCTGAAACAGTTAGAGATTCAGCCCTAGTGTTCCTTTCCCTTGGCACAACTTCAATGTAAAAAGCATCAAGGAATTCAATGGAATCCCTGACTGCATTCCTATAGTGCTTCAACCTTTTGTTCTTTACCTAATAAAGGTCTCTAACTTGTTTTACAATTAGCTCTACATCTCCATGAGAAAGAAGGTTCTTCACTCCCATTACCTTTTCCATGCTCAACCCAAGAACGAGGGCCTCATACTCAATAGTATTGTTGGTATTTTCAAACTGAAACTTGAAGGAGAAAGGATGAACCTTACCCCCAGGATAAATGAGCACTACACCAGCTCCAGAACCAGCTGAAGAGTAGCTCCCATCAAACTCCAAATTCCACACACCATTAGGGTCAAACAACACTCCCTTTGACAGACTTTTCTCCTCTTGTGACATGATCATGTAGTTCCCATGCCCAATGTCTTCATACAGTATTTGTGCTTTAGGATCATTTGTCTTTTACACAATATAATCTACTTGTTTCTCAGGAAGTAGCTTCTTCATCTTCCCATTGACAGGGATCAAGGCATGTGACCAATCCATTTGGATTTCCCCTCCTACCTCCTTACAGAAATTTCTACTCAGCAACAACCCATATGAAGGAGGAATATCAACTACCAAAATGGTGGCTAAGACCCTTTTCTCTGGAAAAGCAACAAAAGCTACTTGTGCATCTTTAATTCTGCCAACCAAAGGTACTTTCTTACTCTCCATGGAATAGAAAGAGCCATAAGTGTGGGTTAGGGTTAGACCCAAAGCATGAGCCACTTTTGCAGGCATTACATTATCTGATGCTCCTGAATCTATGACACAGTTACTGAGTTTATGGCCAACTATGAGAAGGGTCACATAGAATGGTTCAATTTTCTCATTAGGGGAAGTGATTGTAGCCACAAGGCTTGATTGAGGTGAGGAAGAGGGAGTGGGAAAAAGGCCTTTAGAAGAATGGGCTGGGGTTTTAGATTTAGAATTTACAAAGTTAACCATTTTGGCAAAGGCTTTAGGATGGGTTTGATAGAACTCTGCCTCAGAAATCTGAATCTTGGTCTTCTTAAGATGGTCTATAATGTCAAAAGATCTAGATGTGGATGGGGAATCACTACTAGGAGTAGGAGGATCTTTTGATCTATCAGCTTTATCATTTGTTGGACAAGAATTCTTAGAAGCAGAAGTATAGGGAGAAGGACTAGTAGATCTTACCTTTTGGGTGGAAGTTGTAGGAATAAGAGCTCCTCTTCTTGCAACCATCGGGATGGTTATGGGATACTCCTTAGATCTTTTTGCAGGTTGCACCACTTTTTTCTTTTTGTTGAGTCCGCTCCTAGAGTCATAACAAAGATATGACTCACTGTTCATCTCGCCACTACATCATCATAGTCATCTTCATCATCCACACCTTCAGTGGTGAGGAAATGAACTTGAGAACCACCAGGCTCCTCCAGATCCTCATCAACTTCCTCTTCTTGTTCATCATAGATCCCATTTTCTTCCTCATGATCAGGCTCAAGAACCTCACAAGTAGCATTGACAGGCACCTTAAGGGGTGCCTTAAGGGGTGGACCCTCAATGGCCAATTTAGTCTGAGGGGAAGGAAGGCGGTTCCTAGTCTGAAAATTATTCCTTGGAACATCTTGATATGGAACATGCTGAGCCAATTGTTTCTTGATGGAAATGAGGTCATTAACAAGCTTTTGCACCAACTAATTTGCATTACCTTGAGGAGAAGAGGAAGAAGAAGATGCTTTGGATTTGAAAGAATCCCTTTTCAGCTTGCCGAGACATAATCAAGTCATCTTCCACATTGACACTAATCTCGATCAACATTCAAAGTTGCAAGATTTTCTCTCATTAGGGCATAGATTACTTCCATAAATTGAGCATTCAAGAAGAAACACTTACGAATCGATCAACAGTCTAGTATCATGTGGAATCTTGTTAATCAACTTGTTAAACTTGGCCAAAAATTCTCTCATAGGCTCATGTGGCTCCTTCTTGATTTGAGAAATCTTTGCTAATAGAGCATGGACATCTTCATCAGTTTGAAATGTTGCTCAAATTGAGTTGTCATAGTATTCCAATCGGTGATGGTCCCAGCAGGAAGATGGCAAAACCAATCTGCAACATTGTCTTGCAAGGTCTCCACAAACAACCTAACAGAGACATCTTCATGTTCAACTCCCAGGACCCCACATGCAACAATGAAGGTTGCAATGTGTTCATCAAGTGTACTTTGCCATCACCTCTAAATTTGGGAAAATTCTTCCTGTTACCCCTAGGTAACTCATGCAACGGTTGAGGAAGAACTAGAGGCCCAACTCTTTGTCCCCAAGGCCGAGGTGTTGCCATCCTTAGAAAGATTTCTTGAAGTGGAACTGAGACACCAGTAAGAACTAGAGCACGGAGATTAGGACTAAGGTCCATTTGAGGGATGCTACTACCATAAGCTCCGTCTTCAACAGAGGGTGTGCTTGTGGAATGAGCTCTTCTATTTCTTCTTGTTGGAGGAAGTTGAAAACCTTGTTGATCCAAGAGTTGAAATTGGGGATCTTCAATTCTAAGAGCCCTTTTACCACGAGTGTATCTTAGAGTCGTCAGATCAAAGAAATGATCAAATTAGTTGTTATTTTTAGAAAGGAAATTTGTTGAAAAAATTCCCCAATGGATTCACCAAAAACTGTTGGGTTTCATATTTGCACTTGGAATGAAACCATAGTCAGGGGACAAGCAAGTCCCTCCTCTTTAATGGGAGAGGTTCCCTTATTGAAAGTAGGGGCAAAACCTATGTACAAATGCACAATCTTTCATTCAATGGTGGTTTCCCAATATCTTGAAATGTGTTTTATGCCAAGAAGGTTATCAATACATGAGGATAGAAGACTTGAAGAGAGGAGGGAAGCAGAAGAAGACAATACTTTCAGGGAAAAGAGATGACAGAGAAAACCCTTATATGTATTGAGCAAATGAGATATAGAGTAGAACCATTCACGTTTATAGCAGGCACAATCCCAGACTCAAAGTTTGTGAGATTGTATAAACAAGAACACAAAGTTTCTAAGCATGCAAGGATTAAATGGTTCACATATCGAGCAAGAAAGAAAGAGAAAATAGAGGAAAAAGGGCCCTTGTATTGATTTCTTTAGACTCAAAATTACAGCCGAGAATATCAAAATTTTAACCCATACAATGGCTTTGAAATCCCATGATATAGCTCGCAAGAGACGGTTACAAATTCCTCGAGAAAGCAAGAAATAGTTACAACTTATTCCAATCACTCGCGCCCTTTCAAATTCTTGATTTGTAAAGAAATGTTAATGGTAGAAAAACTATATTTTTAAATACACGACCATTTCATTATTTTGCCAGTTAAAACATGGGCCATTCGATTTGCTTTTACAAATTTAAATCTAGGCCACCCACATGGAAGAAATTGATTGGAACGGGCCTACAGATGCCTTGACTGTCTACCTTTTGTTTAATAGGGATGTATATTTGACCCTGGACACGTGGTGAGCTAGCGCTCATTTGGAACCTGCCTCTAGATTTTGTCTTTGAAGTTGCACTAGGATGACATGTGGAGGCTTCCACTAATTCTTTATACTTAGTTGATTCAGGTCTATTTCTTGTTTGACTTATGTTGACCCCCTAGACACGTGGCGAGCTGGTGCTCATTTAAGTTTTCACTTTGGGAGCGCCTCCTGAAAGTGTGCCAAGGCGATGCATGGCTCCTTCTACCGGGCTTAGACTTTTCAATGGCCAACTCTATCTCTCCATTGAATCTAACCATGTGGCAAGATGGCGCACATTTGGAAACCGACCTTTTGGTTTTACTTCTAAAATCGTGCCGTTGAGGCACGTGGAGGCTTCCGTTGACCTGCCCATAATTAGTCAATTTTAACGATCGACTCTATCCCTTTTGGACCTAGGACACGTGGAGGACTGGAAAAAGTTTGAGAACTACCCCGGATTTGACTCTTGAAGTTGCACCGATGAGGCATGTGGCGTCATCCGCTGAACCTTCCATACTTAGCCGATTTGAGCTTGTTTTACCTTCATTTTGAACATGGGACACGCGGAAAGCTTGCGCTTATTTAAGGACCATCCCTTGGACCATGCCCCTGGAGTTACGCTATTTGGATGCATGGAGGCCTCCTTCTGCCGCTTGAAACATGACCAAACCGCATCCAATCAAAGATGCCCATATACTACTCGTGAATGATGGTGTAAAATTTAACGGGGAAGATATGCCTTTCATTCCTAATTGTGGGAAGAGAATGAAAATAAAAAAGGGGAAGAAACTTCACCATTACGCCCGACTTTCAAATTGTTCTTCATGAGTGGGAGAACTGCAAACAATGCGAGGCTCGACGCGATCTAATACTCCAAGGTACAGACTCAAAATTTTTGAAACTTGACTTCAAAAGAATGGAGTATTTTGAGGACGACAACAAGACGAAAGTACTAAAACCCAAATTTAAATTAAAGAATAGATCATAAATATTTTTAAAATTCTTTTATTCTTTTGTCTCTTGATGGTGGTTTTAATTCATAGATAAAAATCCAGTCTCGGAGGAAGGTGGATAGATACATGACCTGAATGAGGAATACGAAAATATTAATAGTGATGACAAGTTGTTATAACAAACTTTTATTCTTTCCATTGATTATGAAAGAATTTACATTGAATAAAGTGATAATGATTTTTCTTATAAACTTGTATTCTTGTTGTGTCTTGGTAGCATACTATCATAGTCTTGTTGTGATCCCATGCTTGTAGATATGTGTGAACTTGAGTCCCTAATGCATGGTAATTTAATATGGTTATTGATTTGGTTCATTATATTTCAAATAGATGATTTTCTTTTGGAATTGTCATTTCTTTAATGTTATTACTACCATGCAAACCTTCTAATATATAATATAACATTGCAACACATTATTGTGTTGATTCTTGTTACATGTATACAAAATGTAAAGACCATACTCAAATTAAATGAATTTTTTTAATTAGATGTCTAAACTAAATGTGGTTCCCTAGAATATTTTGATTGTACAATATGCAAACAATAACATTGTTTAAAGCCTTGGAGAAATGCATTTGATAGGTTTAAAAAGAAAACCTTTTCCACCATCCTCTAAATGCACACTAAATTTGAAGTTAGACATTTTATGGAAATGCATAAAGAAAAAAGTGAAAAAAATTGGGATCTCATTAAGCGCAATGCAAATTATAAATAAGCATAAGTGGGAGTTGAAAAAACTTCACATTCAAATTAACATTGAATTTATAATTTAAGCACTCACATCTTAACCAACATCTTATGCAATTCATAAGCCACCCCATGACCCATTAATATCCACATTTGTACCAACATAGTTAAGTGTAATCTAAATATTAATGTGCTCATGAGGTGGAGAATGACCAATTAAAATAGAAATAAACTTAAATGGTGATCTTACAAGGGAAATAAAGACATGAGGTTTCTAAAGTCTATTACAATCTAGAATAAAAATCACTTGAAGTATGATGTTGAAACAGAAATAAAGAATATGTATTAAATAAAATTAAAATTGTTTTTCTTACGGATATAAAAGAGTCTTTATTAAATGTTAAGTATACATATGTCTAGACAACCTCACAACTCATGTTTATATGTTTACATGTTAATGCATTCTCTTGAGGATTATGTGTTTAATGTGGTCTTCATGAGTTAGAGGATGGAATATTTGAGCTATTGGGGACTTTTAACTAGGTTATCCCTCTCCCATAAGTTTTCTCATTCGATCCTTTTGGATAAACTCAAAGTGTCCTCACTTTGTGTCATTTGTGAGATGAACAGAAAGAAAATTCTAGACAATTTCAATTCCCATATTAGAACTTGCTCCATACCATTTTAGGTGTCATATTTGAATGACATGTGGTATAAGGAATAGCCACAATCACAATTAATGCATTTCGTTCTTTATTGTTGGATGAAATATTGTTAGTATATATGATATGGATTATTTATCTCAAGGTCAATTTTTTCCATATGTCAATCATTGTAGATGTAGTCCTTACATATACTTCCTTATGTGTCTACATATCCCTACAATTCAAAATTACTCATGATCGATTACTTAATTGTGTTTAGCACCACACTAAGTGCTTGAAACATGCATGTTTGTGGGAAAAACAAAACCACCTCCAATGTCGTTACAATGTCCCTGTGGAGACCTACCCAAATTCAACCTTGTTCATTGATGGAGATGGGACAATTAAGTACTTTCCTCAAGAAAGGATGATAGGTTGAATATCCACAACCAAGTGATGCTATTAATATGGAGAGCCAACATTGAATTTTAGATTGTGCTTTTTTTCCATGTGGTTCAAAAATACATTCCCAAATATGCCTCAAAGAAAAAGCAACATTCTAAATCGACCCCATATGCTTTCCAATATTTTCAAGAGATTTCGACCGGATTTTCCAACACATGTTGTCATTCATAAAAGTAGTACTGAGACTCGTTGAACACAACATTAATGCATAAGAGACTTGCCACATGTTACGAAATTACTTCTTGTTATGTGTATTTGTAAATTTGTTACATTCAATTTTGGCAAGAATGTTTTAAGCCATGTTGTTGAAGTAGAGTCCCAAATACAAGAAACAACTCTCTTCTTTAATGCCTATAGGGACAAACCTGCAAATATGGAGAAATTGTCTTTTATTCAATTGGATCAAGATTGGACTTACAACAAATACCATACTTGGGATAAATGAAAGCTTCATCCCTCTCCAACAATGGTTCGTGTCTCACCAAGAGTTTTTTGGTCATTGCTTAAGATTCAACATCTTTTGAACTCTTTTTCTAGAGTGAACTACTTTTATATTGTAGCCTTTTAGATAGTTTCTTTTGATATTGGTGCCCCCTTGAATAAATTATTTCCAATTGGAATATGCTTAAAAAAAATAGCAGGACGTGGAAATAATTCGCCTCTCTACTTTTACTTACACCTCGGGTGTAGTGACATTCAACATTTTGGCATCCACAATACACGCTTGACTTTACATACCTTTCAAATAACTCAAACCCCCAGATGGGAAAGCTTTGGCATATTTTCAAGACCCTCAAACAAGCTGAGTACATTCTTATGGATGAAATGTGTTTCATTAGACCCAAATTACTCAACAAGATTGACTATCAACTCTGGGAAGGTTTTCCCCATTTTAAGACATCAGAATTTGGTAGGAGATGTATCATCCTCATTGTTGACTTGGGTCAACTGCCACATGTTATGGAAATTCCATTATATGCAAGCCATTCTTATGGCGTCTGCCTTTGGAGGGGATTCCATACATCCGTGTCTTCAAAATGCTTTTCGCGAGAAGGGTTCCTCATACACACATGTTTCCTTATGTTACCTACTTTGCAACATCCATACCGCATTTCCTTGCTTCGAGGAATATGATCTCCTTCTGTCACACAATGATTCCTACATTTTTGAGAAATAAATCCAAAACTTTAGTGATTCTCCACTTTTGTTTTCTATGAATGACCAGGTCGACGGGCACAACCTCAATATGTTGAAATATTTGAACCTTCCTCTCGCTCATTCCATTACATAGACCACTAAACGTGTTAATTTAGGGGATCTCCGTGATGATTTGTTAACACCAAGTTATTCTTTGTAACAAAAAAATCATACTTGTGGCTACTTTTTCGGTTGACGTTGGCCTTATAAATAACTCGTAAGCTCAATCATTGACATTGTTTACAATAATTTCACAACACCACCTAATATTCCTCTTTTGTCATCATCAAATTTAACAAATATCTTTGGGCCATGTGGGGACCCGAGAAACCCCTTGCATGTTCCTCTTCCCCAATTTCAAAGGGCATTGCAGATAACTACTAATCAAAACGACTTGGTCTTTAACTATCCACAAGTCTCATGGTCTTACTTTGCATAAGGCTACTATTGATAATGTTGACATAGTGAGACAATGTCTTACCTTCATTGTTATCTCCAAACTATCCTCCCTTTCAAATTTATGGATTTCACCTCCTTATCTTTTGATAGATACGAAAAAATGGCTAGTGGACCTCTTCTACAACTACAACAAATAAGAAGCTCAAGACTATTTTCTCTCACCTCTTCCCCGCATTTAAAACCATTTCCTCCCCTCTAACATCAATTTGCATTTCCATTCTCCAACAATCTACATATGTCTTCTTGCCTCTTCTCCGTAAGATATTTTTTCGATATCGTGCAACATGTATACACATCCTTCACTATGCATTTCCTTTTCCTAAATACTACATTATCTCATTTTTTAGTTCCATCCATTTGCACCGCCTCCACCCACCCCGCTCCCCGCTCCACGTTCTCCTTTATCGCTTTATATTAATAATTTTATTTCTTTATAATTCGTTCCTTCACACTTCCTTCATTCCATCACCCAATCTCTTTCGGCGTTCACATTGCACCGCTTGTGTGCGATTGCTAGTGTATACTCTAGTGTAATTGTTATACATTCACGATAACATATACTCTACGCACAATTTTAAATGTGTAAATTACATTTTAAGTATATTCCATTTTTGTATGCTTTCTCTTTCAAATATACATTACAAATATAATCCCTTTTTTTGATGAAAAGATCTAATATTATATTAAATTCACTACGATACAAGATAGCTTTCAGCAAAAAAAAAAAAAAAAAAAAAAAAAAAAAAAAAAAAAAAAAAAAAAAAAAAGGTTGGTATGAGAGCACGGCCCACAACATATTATATTTGTAATTAGAAAAAACATAAAAGTACTCCCATGAATTTTAGATATTTCATTTTCGACCATTTGTTTTCCATAATTTATGGTCCTTCATTCTCTATCCTCGTTTCCATTCAACCTTTGGTGGCAATGGCTAATTTTACTTTATGTTAAACTTGGTTTCCATGAGTGGAATCTCCGATAATTGCGCAGAGTTTGATTCCAATAAAAATCTGTCCAAAAGAGGATAAGTGGTCTGTAACAATGGCCACACATTCACAAGGCCTTCCTAATAAATACATAAGCGACTGCACAATGCTGTTCACAGCGTCTGCCAAAGTTAGCAATGGCAGCGCTATTTTATTCTCCTCTACACTTGGCTTTGCCATGCTCGTTGCATGGAAGAAATTCTTCTGTAGTTCCCATGGCACGCAGATTTTTTCGCTAAAATTTAAAAATAGCGGCTCTTCTGTCACTGCATTCAGAAACCATAGAAACACACACAGCATAACCAGGTGCTCTGTTTCGACAAAAGAACTAACGAGCAGATTGAGAATTGAGGACCGCCAGCTGTCGGTGGAGGGCAGCAGCCTGCTCACGGACATTCCCAAAAGCGTAAAATTGACTCCCACAGGATCGGACGGAGTGTTTGTAGGCGCTACTTTTGGAGAAAGCAGTAACCGACACGTGGCTTCTCTCGGCACTCTCAAGTACGTTTATGTCTGGCTTTCACAGTTTCACATCATAAGTACTGCTTGAAAACGAAATCTGATGATGGAATTGATGTCAATTGCTGCAGAAATGTTCGGTTTCTGTCATGTTTTCGATTCAATTTGTTCTGGATGTCTCATAAGACGGGAACCTCGGGAAGGGAAGTTCCTGATGAAACACAATTCTTGTTGGTGGAGAACCGTGGCGAAAAAAATGGTGTGTACTACAGTGTGTTTTTGCCTCTTCTCGAAGGGTCCTTCAGAGCATGTCTGCAAGGGAATGACAAGGACCAGCTGCAGCTCTCTTTGGATAGCGGTAAGTTATTTTTTTAAGTTCAGGTGATTTTTTTTTGGTTTGGAAAGGGGATTCGGTAAACCCTAAGATTTGGTGTCACTTTGAGGAGTCACAGCTTGCATGCAGCCCTGAGACTCTGGACCAGTGAGGGTAAACCCCAGTAGATTGGACCACAACCTAGACCATCCTAGCTCACTGTTAAACAAAGAATATTTAGAAGTGTACCCCCAATACATTGTTATTAAGCAAATTCTGTATGGGATAAATTGGGATATACGACTAGCCCAAAATTAAAAGAATTTTCCTGCTTGTTACGGCAGTTGTCTTGCATGCTGTGAATTCCTGTTAGCTCCCAGCCCCTGTTTATGACAATGCTTATGGGGTAAAATTTGAAGACTTCTTTGCCTTCAGAGTCTCAGATGCCATTTAAACCAAGGTTTTGGATTATTTTTAAGTGCCCTTCACTTGCTCAGCTGGATTGTTGGAATTTTCAATTTGAAAGCCTGTTTGATATTTTCGTACTTGTACTAATATTTCAGAGAGGGAATGGTTTTTACTTTATAACCACTTAAGAAGATCGTGTTAACCAAATTTTAATGGCGGTGCCTCTGCTGCTTAGATTGACACTTTCGTTGTTTGTTGCAAAACAACAGCCTATTTTTTGTTGTTTTTATTTGCCACAGTAACTTTTTCAAATTAATGTAGATTGTTGTTATTTATGGATTTCTGATGCTGCACTGCTTGGAAATTCATGTTGCAGGTGACTCTACAGTTATTGGATCGTCATTTATGCATTCATTATTTATCAAGACTGGAACAGATCCATTTGAGGTCGTCAAAGATGCTGTCAAGTAAGTTTCCTGTCAATGGAAGCTTTAAGATGATACTAGAATGCACATTTAGCCTATTTTTGTGTTCAGTGAACCTTGATGACTACATGATTTGAAAACAATTGCAGCAAAATTTGGGAAAATATCCAATCAAACAGAAAAAGAATGACCTTATTGAGAAAGAGCGTGTTTTCTTTGTTTGTAGGTGTTAATTATGAGAAATGCCTATTAAAAATGAGTAAGACAATTTTTTGTGGGAGCACATAACAAGCATTTTTATTGGTTGAAAATATCTGTCACTCTGAAGTGCTCTGTATCTTTTGCTACAGGGCTGTGGAACTTCATTTGCAAACATTTCTTCATAGAGAGGAAAAGAAGGTAAATAAGTTGTATCATCCCTTGCATCCTTATTGGCATACAAATAGCGTTTAAGAAAACAACATCAATATCTGTTGGAATGGACCAGCTGCCAGGAATAACTGACTGGTTTGGATGGTGTACCTGGGATGCGTTCTATCAAGAAGTTTCTGCAGAGGACGTAGAAAAAGGCTTAAAGAGGTTTTCTCTAAGTTCTAGATAAAGGCCCCATTTTGAATTTCTCGTGGGTTTTGGTTCTTCATACTCTATTTTCTGTTAACACCCTTCTACTGTTTCTTAATATCTCCATCTCTATGCCAATCGGCAATCGTTGCATTTTAAAATAATCTTTCCTCTTCCTACCTATCCATTAGCTATCAGCTTATCAGCCTATGAAAGTATCAATCAATATGCAAATTTTCTCGTTTTGCCTATAGTATGTTCTTTTTCCCTGCTGTTTTGTCCTTTTGTCTGGAATTCAGTGCCTGTAGGGGATTAATTCACATAGTTCAAATGTTCTTGAGACATCTTAGATCCTGATCACTGGAAAAGTTGACTACACCTCTAACATGTGTTGATGTATTCCAGCCTGTCAGAAGGAGGCACACCACCACGGTTTATTATCATTGATGATGGTTGGCAATCTGTTCAAAAACCAGAACATGTCTCTGATAAGACGTAAGAGAATTTACGTTGCTAAACTTCTGAAATACTGACAATCCAAATTTTTAGAAATCTCCGAACAGATGAATAAGAACAAAATATTTCCTATAACTTTTTTAATTGTGCTTTTCAGGCCTTACAGCCGATTAAATCACATAAAAGAGAATATCAAATTTCAAATTGATGTTGAAGAAGGTAAAAGGCAAGAAGATCCCACCAAGGGCATTCAACATATAGTCCAGATAGCCAAAGAAAAATACAATTTGAAGTAAGTCATTGCAACTTATGGAGAATGTCGATAGAAGTTGTTTTCATAGTTAGGAAATGGTAGGTCAAAGCAAGAAAAATGGTGATTTCAGAGCCACAAAATTGTTGGGTATGCTTGTAAACCTGGCTATCCTTGCCTTCACAGGTATGTGTACGTATGGCATGCACTTACAGGATACTGGGGAGGAGTTCAACCAGGAATCGATGAAATGAAAAGCTATGACTCTACAATGCAATACCCTGCATCTACTCCTGATGCCTTCCAATATATGGCAGAAACAGATAGTCTTTCTGTTCAAGGACTTGGCCTTATGAATCCTAAAAGGGTCTTCCTATTCTACAGTGACTTACACAGCTACCTCGCAGCATCTGGAGTTGATGGTGTTAAAGTTGATGTTCAGAGTATTCTTGAAACTTTTGGGAGTGATTTTGGAGGTAGAGTATCACTCGCTAGCCAGTACCACCAGGCATTGAATAACTCTATTGCTCAGAGTTTCCCAGATAACGGATGCATAGCATGCATGAGTCATAGCACAGACGCTCTTTATTTGTAAGAGTGCCCATCTTCCACATTTTTTTCTGAGCAAACAATTTCGCTACATCATTTCCAAAGATGAGTTGTAATTCTCCTGAGGCTTTTCTTTAACAGAAGTTTTTCTTTTAGTAACTTCCAGTTCAAAGCAGACAGCAGTTATAAGAGCTTCAGATGATTTCTACCCAAGAAACCCATTATCCCACACCATTCATGTTGCCGCAGTTTCATACAATAGCATCTTCCTTGGAGAGTTCATGCAACCGGATTGGGATATGTTCCACGTAAGTCATTTACTTACCTAATCAATTCAGGAGCATTAGCCTCATTCTAATTTTTCAAGGTTCCTCCTCTTGCCACTGATTATAATGTTTGCAGAGTCTTCACCCAGCTGCAGAATGCCATGCTGCTGCCCGGGCTATTGGTGGCTGCCCTGTATATGTCAGGTACAGATATTTTCAAACTTATTACATACAACGGAGCATGCTCAGGAAGCTAGACCATGTTTTTAAAAATATTTTGTGAACATCTAGAAGGCCCATTTCTATACATAATCACTGCTGGTTGCCTTGAAGTAATTTCACTCACAGTTGCCAAAGGACATATGTAATGTACCATTACTAAAATTGCACTGGCCGACCAGTTGTAGAAACTGAAAGCCAGGAAGCTAATGTTGAGAGTACAAATGCCAAGACAAAATTGTTCATGCTCGTCTTGCAGTGACAAACCTGGGGTTCACGACTTTGAATTATTGAGAAAGCTTGTTCTCCCAGATGGTTCTGTATTGCGAGCGCTCCTGCCTGGTCGACCAACTCGTGATTGTTTGTTTGTTGACACGCTTCGTGATGGAAAAAGGTAGGTGACTCGTGTCCTAGAAATGAAACATTATTTTCCTTCAAAGCATGGAATAGGAGATGAAACAAATTTAGCAAATAAAATGGAAATATGATTCTGAAAACTTTTTTGTTGCAGTCTATTAAAGATATGGAACATGAACAAATACACAGGAGTTTTGGGTGTATTCAATTGCCAGGGTGCTGCTTGGAGCCAAGAAGAGAGGATGAGTGTATCTCATGATGAAAATCCCAAACGGATTTCCCAAAGCATTCATCCACAAGATGTGCATTTGTTAGCAGATGCAACATCAAGTGACTGGGATGGCATGTGTGCAGTTTATTCCCATAAAGGTCTGGTCATATGTCATGCATAAATTATTTATAACAATAACCAAATGAATACAAGTTTCAAGTGGAATGATTACTGTCATTTTCCCCCTGGTTTTCAGGTGGACTCATGATTCTACAAAAGAGTGTGCCATTATCAGTTACCCTTGAAGTACTGGAGTATGTGGTTTACACCATCACCCCAATAAAGGTTAGACATCTTTGTATTTCTATGTTTACCACATAATTCCCAAGGATAATCCAAATGGGTTTGAACACAAACACATTAATTCTTACATATGGATTCTATGCCAACCGACCAAACCCACTTTATTTATAGTGCTTGTACAGCAATTGCTTTTGAAAATTTACAACTTGGAAAGTCTTAAATCTGTGTAGGTGACTTCTTTTGGAGAAACACTAGGGCTAGCAAGTCTGTTAGCAGCACCTCACAACCTTAGATGACTTGCAACAGAGAACTTTGGTTTTTCTCCGCAGAGTCTGATTTTAAAGATTTCAATGCCCTTCAGTTCTCTTTTAACCGAAGTGTTGCAAATACAATACAATTTGCATGCCAGTATGGAGGGCCACACAGAAAAGTTTGAATATATAGCCTAGTTACTAGATTTTAGAAGCATTTTGGAGGTGAGGCATGTCTCTAATTATATTTTTCAATTTTCCTTGAGCATTCTGATTTTTCATTCATAATCTTAGGTAGAATTGCATAATTTACAGTGACCTTATGGGACAGTACTTTCTCCCCACACCACTACAAGCCTACCGTGGGTGGGGATGATCCATAAACAAAAATAGGTGGGGCTCAGAGTGTAACACACTACATTTTGGGCTGACACTGATCTAGCCTCATCCAATATCAATGACAACAAAGATTCCCACACTACTCAGCATACATCTACCAACTAGTAATTTTTACAAGGAACAAAAGCTTTCTCATTAAAAAATTTCAGTGAATGCTGAACATACCAGCTGTACCTGAGCTTACATTCTCTGCAAATATGATTGATCCTACTGGTGTTGGTGTCTGTGTTGTGTAGAATTTAGGGGCAGATATTTCTTTTGCTCCACTGGGCCTTATTGACATATTCAATGCTGGAGGAGCTATCAGGACATTAGAGTACGAAACAGTAACATCCAAGATGAGAATTCATGGATGTGGTCGATTTGGTGCCTATTCTTCAACAAGGCCAAAAAAGTGCCTGGTGGAGTCTTTGGTGACAGATTTCTCGTTTGATCCTGCATCCGGCCTTGTAACTCTCATGTTGCAACAACCCATTGAAGGCCACCTCTCGAATGTCACAGTAGAATTCTGACTACCACTCATACTAAAGCATACAAGGTGATTTCCTATCCCTTCCCTAACTTTATCTTTAAAACAGAAACAATGGGTATGAACTGCTAGTTTCAAAGGAAAATATTCTGAATGTTCGATTAGTGTTTTTTACAAATGGCTTTGGGTTTGTATATGGTGGCTTATCAAGCATGAATTGATCTCCAGGATTGGAGTGAAGGAATTGGATCCAGGGCAGATTTCTCGCAGCACATGAAATGATTACATGCAGAAAAAATCAGTAGCAAAAGTCAATTTGATTCAAGATTAGCGAATGAGGAATAATTCAAATCTGAGAATCATATGGTTTTGGAATTTTATTACAGATTTTTTCTTTTGATTATAAAGAATTTGTTTAACAAATTGATAACAACTATTGCTTAACAAATTGATAGCAACTGTTTGAATAAATGAAAACTTAGAAGAGGGCAAAATAAATTTATCAAATGATGTAATAAAAAAATTCGGAGTGCTTGTGGGGAGCAATGGGCCATGATCGTTGGAGGTGTAACCCACCACTTCCGACGACCAATTCGATTTGCTTGCTTGATGCGAAAGTTGCACTTTTTAATGTTTATATTTATAGCACTGTAAATTTTAGTGGTGAATATTCGTTAATTTACAAATATTCTATTTTTTAAAATTTGTGTTTGATAAATTTTTAAGTGTAGGGATTAGGATTAGGGCGCTTAAATTTGTTTGGGTTTAAGTTATATTTAGCGGTCAGTTCGCATAATATTTACACCAATAGCCAACTGTTTTAATTCAAATCACTTTTAGCGCGAAATTGAAATTTGTAAGATTCACCTTTATGTATATACTGATTATGAATTTACAATTTCAAATCCAAATTTTGATTAAGTACACATCAAATTTTCCTCACAATTATTTTACCTATACCTGTTGTTTTGTGGGCATTAAGTATCGAGATCGATTGCATATTGCAACCCTCTAGCATTAAGGTATTTTCACTGTACATATGGTATTCTATTGAAATTGCATATGTTGTAAAATTGCACAAATGTTAATGGCTGAAAACATAGTATATGTTACCGGCTAATAGTACAAGTATATCCTATTGGTCGAGAGCACAAGTATGTACTCCCGACTAGTAGAATATTCTATCAAAATTCAAATTTTTATATTTATTCTACCGCTTGCAATTTTTTTAAACATGTTACTAAAAAAATTATTCCATTTTCAAATTACACTTGGATAGGTACAATAGACTCTATGAAGAATTCTAACAAGACATCAATTGAAAAAAATAAACATACTAAAATATTTTAACCAGCCAAAAAATACAGACTCAACTTGTATCCACTGAAAACACAAATAAGAGATTATCTTTAACTTTTAATTTTTTTGTCAATTTAGTTAAAATTTATAAAAATATTTGTCACGGTCAAACCCTTCTCGTATTTGAATGCATAAACCCCTATTGATAATTGTATTCCGCATGAAACAATTAACAAAAACATATTCCCTAAAGAAACAATTAACATTTCGCTACATAAAAATATAATTGATAATGCCTGTTAGAATTGGAAGATAATCCTCACCATCAAATGCCTCTAATAGAAGAAACTTCTAAGGAAAATATTCAATTAGAAGACGATATCATTAATAAATTTATGTGAAGGAAGAAAACTAGTTGGAAAATTGGAAGGATTTTAAAGGTAGACCGGGTTGCAAAATATTCATTCATTGAATTGTAGACACAAGAAAACACACCTTACACATAAAGTCTCCTATTCAAAAAATACCAAAAATTATCATAAAACACAATAATTAAAAAAACAAATAATCTCATTGTTGGGCTCTGGGGAGTGTCAAAGTACAAGCCACATGCGGAGGTTGAAGGCCGCACGTAGGAGCACGTGCGAGAGCAGTATAAATCACTTTGCAAATGTTCACGCACACACAAGAACGAGTTCCGGGAGTTAGTCGGGAAGGCTAAAAATAGGAAAAGTAGAGTTGGCGTGAAAGACAAGAAATATCCAAAAATAGACTGGGAATAGATAGAGCACATGCATGATAGATAAAACACATGCAGGATGATAAAACACAAACATCTAATTATAGGATCAAAGCATGGATGAGACCGAGCTATTTATAGTGCAAGTGAAGATTAAAGGAGGTTGAAAGCGTGTTGTTTATAGTTAGAAGGTCTATTATTAGAGTTAAATCTTGTAAGTGCAAGCGGTGAAGAACAAATTCCCACCGTATATAAATTGGTATGTGCACCCATTATAAATGATCATGTGTGTAGCAGGAGTTTGTATGAGTCATGTTTTGTAGGTGAAAGAGTCGTATGAGGTGCGCACATCATTGCTGAAAATATAAGACTATGTTATTGTGATGTAATGCTCATATGTTTGTAATGGGTAACATTATATGGGTTGCCGGGGTTAGGTGTTGTGGAAAAGATGTAATTGATCCTACTATTAGTTATCCATGAATGAATGATAAAAGCTTTTGTTTCTCTTACTTATGGGTTGTGTTGTTTTTAATTGTGTGTTCCTATTTACTTTATCTTCCATCTTATGTTGTGTAACGCTTCATGCAAAATACATATCTTGCATGATTAACTAAAGAGGGACACAGTAGGTTACATGCGATTTAGGTGAACATTTTGACATAGTCAAAGTGATATGCCAACGTGCTCGACTAGGTGTTGGTAAATAAAAGACTAAATTTTGGTTTCGTTTTGAACCTCTTTTCATTTTACTCATCAAGATGTGGTGTGTGCATGGCATTCTAACTATCATCGGAGAATATTGAGCGTTGGGTACACGGCAGTTAGGATGAGTTTTCTTAGAGATATATCACCGGACAAGGTTTCAATGCGCACAAATGGGTGGAAGACAATTTATATGATTCATTATATGGGCGTTTTCCGTTTCTTCATGATAGATTTGTACGAATGGTTGACAACTTATGCACAAGATAAAGGTATTCGGCTCGGAAAGAAGCAAGTTTGGAGCCAAGATAAGTATCATGCACTTTTTGATTTGGATGAACCGTGGACATGTGTTGTAGATTGTTAGTGGGAAGGTGTGCTACGAAATTACACCTTGAAGTACGTAATTTCAACGTACCGTGATTTGGAAAAAGTTGAGTTCCATTTTTGCACGATCCAAGAGGATCGTACTTATGCGTGCTACCGTTAGCAACGAAGATCTTAACAATTGAGCGGGGATAGAGAACCTACCTATGACAAAGCGAAAACCCACTTTGCGCAGGGGAAAGAATAAGTTTGGGAAGGATGACTACGAGTCTAAGCGGAAGAAAGGGACAGAGAAGAGAGGCTATGCATATATAACAATGCATAAGAGAGGACACTTGAGGAGGCACTAAGAATGAGAGGAATGGGGACAAACAAAAGTGATGAGAACCTTGTAAAAGGCGAGGGACCGCAGGACCATGTCCCTTAGATATCTTGGGAAGCGCAATAGGAAGACCCCTCGGAATCCGAGGAAAACGAGTCTAGTGAAGAAAGGATGAGAACCGTTGGCACACATCTAACCCAACCTAGACCCCTAGCCCTTGTGTTTGGTGTTTGTAATTCGAAAGTTGTTATAGAAGATTGTCATAGTGACTGTGAGCAAGAAGGCAATCAAGAATCACCACGTTGGATTGGAGATAAATGCGAGACACATTTTAGTATCAACAAAAGAGGCACAACAAATAAAGACAATGTAACAAACTCTTGTATTTGGACATAATTTTTTTGGGAGCTATCTAGTAGGTGTGAAATTAGAATAGAGCAATGGCATACTACCCATTGGAGCTACCCCTACGGGTGGAATAGTGGGACAAACGATTGGAGTGTAATTTAGCACAACTACAACGATGCAAAGTAGTACTTCTACGGGTCCCCAAGTAACAATGGAAGGCTCAGGCCCTCCCCCATGTGGAGGAAATCCTAGTGGAGGCTCGGGATCAAGGTTAGGGCCCACTCTAGGACAAGGACCATAACAACCACCACAACAACCTCATCAACCACAACAATAACCCCCTAAGATCTTATTCGATGTCGCTTTGCTTGCCAGAGTATTGGGGTGTGGAAGATGCAACAAAGCATGTGCACAAGTGTGAACTATTGTGGAGGGCCAAAGGAATAACAACCCCATAACACAAGGCTAGTCAGTTTGCAACAACACTTCAAGGCTGCATGCAGAGTTGGTATAGGAAGTATGATCCACACCGGTGATTCAATAAAAAATATAATATATTTTAATAAAATATGAGTTTAGAAAACTACTACAATGATATATAATAAGATACAAAGGCTAAGCGATTTTTTATAGATGTAATTATGAAAGAAAATGCAAAAGATAGGGCACTTATTTTGATATATCCTATCTGAAGTATATCTAAATTGGAACATGCTCGATCAAGATCCTGGAATCTACAAAGTTTCTGGACATGGGCGCTGGGTAAGAGGAAGGGCGCTTGGGCGCCCGAGACCTCTGTGGGGTGCCGGAGTCTGCCGAAAAGGTCGAATCTAATTTCATCGTTGTCGCTAGGGTTTCGTACTTGCTCGCCGATGATCACATGTATGTCACACTTAGATCGCCGAGGTACCTATAAATTTGCAACACAAGTAATCTCTTGCAAAATCTTCAAACCACATCAAATCCTACAAAGAAAGATGCAAAATGAGGGGTCAGACTGTCCTTGATCACAACAAAGTGAACTTACGACCAAGCACCGCACTACATATCGGACTCCAATGTAGTTACGTCGTGCTTGTGCAATAGTGCTCCTAGGTTTCCCTCGCGACGATGACACCAAGATAACAGATGTTAGCTAGATAGATAAATGTGTGGATGGAAAAATGAAGTGCCCCTTCCTATGCAGTGTGTATGCAGAGTAATAAGCCCAAGGTGTAGTCCCTTTGATATGTAGATAGATAGCCCTTGATAAAAATTGTCCGCCCTTATAATGGTATGTATGTTGTGTTTATATAGGGACTTCTTGCTTGAATTTCAAGACTAGTGACGACATGACGACTAAGACCTCGGGGTAGGTGTAAGAAAACCGAAAAGGCCAACCGCAAATGTCGAAAATGTGAACAAGAACAAAGAGGAAACATGCGCCCAAAATGGATAGGAGTTCTGGGTGTTAGTGTCCATCCTGGCGCCGGTGTCAGAGACAATTCACAAAAATGTGCAAAGAATGACAGGCATGGATCCATAAGACCTAATTAGAACTAGGTGTAGAAGTGACAAATGTGAGAGATAAAACAATATAAACAAACAAAGCAAGAAGATGGACTAGGCAGTGTGTCACCAGTGAATACTTTTCTTACACAAGATCCATATATAAAACAACATACTTGGCGGTATAGTAAAATAGTAGTATGTGCGTGATTTTGTGTCTACACTATGATGTGTTGCACACCGCTTTCTTATTGAATTCCACATACGAATTTGAGCACTAGAGTATTAGCACAATGAAAGACATTAAACAGGGCCTCATAGAGAGTGTTAGAGAGTATGATGCACGATTCAAGACTCGATGTCTAAACTTTCATAACACATCTATCGGGGTTAGCATGCGCAATGGTTTGTCGAAGCTTGATGACACCTTTTCAAAGGGCGTTATCACACAAGAAGTTCACGAGACCGCGTGAGGATTTGGAAGTAGCATTGCACATAGAAGCGGTTGGAAGGGTAGACACTAGAGTAAGCCTATTCCTTGAAGCTTAGATTTCAACAATGGATTCTCATCTAGAAAAATATATGTTAACTCGTGCATGATACTCAGTTGATTATGGTGCACATATTGTGAATTAGAAGGGAACACGAAGGATAATTGTATCGTGTAGGAGTGTGCGCTCGCTACTCTTGGCTTGCGAGATATGTCATCGAACCATGATGTCGAGGCGCCCTGCTTGTTATAGTGTGCCACACAAAATAAGGTATCTATGTATTGCAAAATTTACGACGTGCATACCCATGACACATCAAATTGTCGGTTGATTCACCATATCTATGGGCTTTTGAGATGGGGTTGCGATAAACTAGTACATAAAGTAGCTCCCAAGGACATGGACAAGACAATGGGAATATTAAATCTTTGTTGGAAGCACAATGGACTGAAATGGGGGTGAATCAATCCTTTAAAAATTTAAACAATCTTATATTTACTTGCTTGAATCTTAAACTATTCAACCATTAATGTGTGTACAACAACATACAACATTCATTCAAATAACCATAACCATGAGAGAGAACAACATAACACAAGATATAAGTGGAAAACCCTCAAGGGTAAAAAAACCAACTGAAACTTCTGATTATATTACTCAAATCAAAAGTATTTAGTGAAGCACCAACTTCACAAGGAGCACTAACCCCTAGTTTAGTAGAGCACCAACCCTACAAGGAGCAGCAACAACTCCTAGTTTAGTGAAGCACCAACTCCAAAAGGATGATATAACCCCTAAGATGATCAAGAACCCACTCAACCACATTTAGAATGAAAATATATGATGTCTTGATTTCGCTACAACAACTGATAGAGATCACAACTTCAGCTCACACACCTTGAAAACCTCTTTAAACCCTCATTCACCTAACTCACTCTTTCTTCTTCTTTCATGGACTAACTTGACTTCAAACCCTTGCACACATACTCTATAACATTCCTCATCCTTTCACACACTTCCTCATCTTTGAAATGATGCCTTCATACCTATTTCACACTCACACTTGGGTCACACTTTTTCCCTCTCATATAGCTAGTTTAAAATTGAACTAAAAATTCACTTTATATCCTTCTCATCTCAAAAACATAAGATAGTTTGGCCATAATATATTATCTCGACCAATACAACATAAAATCATAACATCATTTGGAATGGACCCATGTAGGTCAATCATGCTCAAATGCATCAAATAAGCTCAAAATCCCATTACCGATTCATCAAAGATCACAAACATGATCAACATGATTATTCAAGATCCCAAATTCAACACACATGTCAAATATGACATAAAAAAATCATCCATAGTCATACAATAGCTTTCACCAATCAAATTCTTCATAACACCACCAAGAAGGCTCATTTCCTTCACAAAACAATTGTTTCCAGAACTAGGCTTCACCTTTGGGCCTCAAGATCACCCAATAACATTTCAAAAATGTCATATAACCACTCATTAGAATGCCACTAACCTTTATATCACATCCATTCTTTCTAGAGCTCATGAAACATCCATACATGCAAACCACACCAAATTTCCTCTTCACCAAACTGAGCTACCCAGAAAGTAGTTTTAGAAATTCAACTGGTTTGCACCCTTTCTGTCACTTTAAATAACTCAAAATTCCTTCACTAGGAACAAATTTCATCCCTCTTCACTCTCCAACTGATATAAAACATCAAATAATCCATTTCATGCATCTTCTACCTCCATCTTCTAACCAGAGTAATCTTGTCCGAGAAACAAACAACCTTATTCTTCACAAACTGAGTTGGTTGACCTATAAAATCACCTCATCATGATAAAAACCATATGCCATGGGAAAGAAATCTAAATCTACTTTCCATAACACCTTACATTTTCTTCCAAATCAAATTGGAAGGCCTTCAACCAGTCAATCTTTGAAATTGCTCCAAAACTACCCTTTTTGGTATCAAGGACCAATCTTCATAAATATAACATACTTTTCCCTCTAGAACCTCAACCATGATCTTAAACCATCATGGAAATAAATTGTAACTCACGGGATAAAAACAATGTCAATTTATTTCATACCTCCTTTGGACAATGTTTCCTCAAATTGAACTTCTTCAAAAACTTGCCTATTTGAGTGGGGTCCAAAATCATCACATGATATAATATACCTTTCTATAAATTTGGAGGAGTCCTCTACAACCTAAAAAATCATCATGTTTGCAAAAGTAATCAAAACAAACTTAACACACTCATTTTCTCCAAGTCACTTTTGACCTAGGGTTTCAAACTCACAAAAAGTAGTTTACCTTCTTAACATTTGTTTATAAAAAAGTGAAAATGAAATTACATCATTATCTTAGGTCAATGGAAAATCATCTTTGAAATAAAAAAGGTACCATGCAAAGCACTAAATTCATGGTGAGCATCATAAGTTACAATTGAGCTAGAAATCACTCATTCTTTTACCCTATTTCACATAAAACATCATAGCTTTCAAAATATTTTTAGAATGAATTGAATTTTTTTATCACACCTCTAGGACACCTTTATGCACCATCTACAATCATCATGTTAACTCAAATAGGTCTCCATATTCATATCATATCTCATTTGCAGGACTAACCCTTAGGGTTTTGCATGGTATAGGCTAGGTCCAACTGAACAGACAATATATCTCATCATGAAACCTCTAAAAATTCATCTACATGATGAAAACAATATAAAATACCTCCATGAGTGATCTCAAGATCTCACACATACCTGCAAGTGACTATCATGCCTAATTAGGCCTCCAAACACTAGGATTAGGCCTAGTGTGCACCATGACCAAGTAGAAAACCTCATATATCTGTTTCCTAGCACTTAAAAGGACCTAACAACCTTGATACATCATATATCACTCACCTACATGCCTCCATGAGCTCACATGGCTTTATACCTCCTCATTTGGTCTCCAGGAAACTAGACTAGGTATGAGGCACCTGTGAATGGGTCTTCAAAATGTGCCTACACTCGAAACTCATCTCGAGTTCCTAAATAATCTCCAACATGATCTCCATGTTGATACCATGCTTCTCAAGTCACCATGTAGCTCCATCCACCATGCTCCATCACCTAAGCTAGCTTGGTCACCGATTAGGATTGCTAGACCAAGCCAATCTCACTGAACAACTCATGAAATCACGAAACTAATTGAATCTCCATGGTTTCATCATTCATATCATCCTATGACACTTCTTCATCATCCTCTTTTTCATTAATTCACTTTTACATCAATGACAACTCAAAAAATCACACATGCCAACAATCTCCCCTTTGTCATTGATGGAAAACCACACTGATCTTCTCCCCCTCTTTACATTAAATGAAAAAATAAATACATGAGAATCGTATTACCCATCTTATTTTACCTTATTGGAACCCTTCTTGAGTGGATTCATCATCAAACCTTCATATAAGCATGCAAAAATTGACATTTCTCACTAAAAGACTATTTTTAAACCTCTTTTCTTATCTTGAGGCCAATGTTGCAGACCTTGAACTGATGTATACAACTCATACACATTCCAAAAATCATGAATCAGGGCTAAAAACATCATAATTACTTATTTCTTGGTCCACTTTATCTTTATAAGGCTCATGCTTACTTGTCATATCCATATCTTGATTTCACTCAACTCCTAGGAATGAAATGTAAACAACTTCTTTAGTGCAATTTAGGCCAATGTTTGCAAGCTTTAGGGACCAACACGCACTATGACACAACACCTTATAAATCCCCTTGTACTTGTAACACCCTTCTCTAATATGAAGTACCAAAATAGAATCACATACCTTGCACATAAGTCATGACTCCACTACAATACCCCACGACCTAAAGTAACCTTTCATTGCTTTCAAACTTTAAAACATGTTATTGTACCCTTCTTGAATGAATGACTTACTCTAAAATCCATTGTACTTGTAATCATGAATTATTTTTCCTTTTAGGAACTTCTAGCATCTTGCATACCTGATTCAAGGCTCATACAAGCCCCCCCTTACGAAGACCTTCTAAAAGTTGTATGCAAACCATTTTCTTTCCTTCACAATCCTACTATTAAGAATATCACTTCAATCATGATGCAACCAACACTCAAGGATCAAGGAATCAACTATATGTGTCTTACATCATCCTTAATATGTTTGATCAATCTTCTAATCATCTTACTCATATTCTTGTGTATAAAAACTTACTCCCCTTTCTCCAGTAGATCTTCATAGACATGTAGCTTGCATCCTTACCCTAACAACACTATAGAAATCATTAAAGGTCAACATATAGGCCCTACAAGAATTCTTGACTTCACATCTCAAGGGTAGAAGACATATAAGCTCCTATTTCAACCTTACTCATCATCAAAAACATAATGAGTTCTTTATACACTTTAACTTCAAACATAGTCACATTCTTGTCCTCAAATCACCTTTGTAGATTCAGAGAATATAAATCTAAACATACCTTTTGCTCTTAAATGTATTTTCTCAAGTCACGGTCCTTTTCTTATTTCATTAGGGATTCTTGAAACTTGAAGCACCTAGATCAAGGTTATCAATGACTCCCCTGCCTTTGGAGGCACTAGTAATCATGTAGCCACACATTTTGATGCAAAATGACCACTTTAAGACTTGACACAACTATCTCATCTTGAAGACTTACCTTATACCTTTTGACAACACTTTGTCTTTCTCCATGCACACTCCTTTTATAATGCATTGACCTATTGACTTGTATACTAATACTGATCCTTATTCACTCTCTATAATATGCCTAAGATACCTCTTTCAAACTGAAAATGCTCATATAAAAGCTTGACATCATGTACATCAATTTGGAAGACTCACCTTTGCACTTCACAACTCGACTATCTCCATATAGCCTCCATGGGGTATGATAAAATATAGAGACATTATAAGCATGCCTTATACTCAAATTAACCAATCATAGGTTGTGTCAAACCCGTATCCTTCTATTTTGTGATCTATGAGTGACAATACCTTTGTCACTTGAATGTACATTCACAAGTCCTACAACACTTTAATTTTCCATTTTGGACATAAAATACTTATAAAAATTCTTGTCATCCTTCAATTTCACTTGAGGTAGTAATTTAGACTTCAAATAAGTATGAGTGATCTTAACAGGGTGCATAACACTTGACATATTGTCCTTTGGTGCCGTGACATGCATTGTAAACCTCATTTCTTTCCTTCTAGTCCACGTTATTCTTCATTTGATCTTGAATATGATCATACCTTTATCCTACTTCTTACTCACTTCAACAATATAGGAACACACAATTTTCATGTTTAAGACACTATGCAAACCCAAAAGGTCCATGTTCATACATGTAGTACCTTTGATTCAGTGTATTGTCATAGACTATGAATATTTACACTATCTACTTGACCTCAAACCATAAAACATCACCTTGTTTAAGCTTGTTTAGATTTACAAATCATCAAGACACCTTCTATCCCTAACTAAGTCACTCTTTCAACTCTATAGCCATTTTTTCATTATGAAGAACATGTGATTCCTCCTTCATAGACCTATATATGCATGTTAGAACCCATTTTTGACCTTCTAGTATACTTTAGACCGTTTTCAAACCATGAAGAATATATTTGTACTTCCTTGAATCAAACTAATTATGCTTGATACTTCAATGAAGATTTGACTTAAAGACATACACCCTTTACAATACCGCAGATCATACAACCTTACTCATGACATGAATACTAAAATCAAGACTTTGACAATCTTGCCTTGATACTACAACATGACCATTACTCAAAATGGACATTTGAAAAACTAACAATACCTAGATCTTGACTTACATGGTGTATATAACTTGACATGATTATTTGACTAAGACAATGTCATATTTTGACTAGTGACACCACTTACATACATAGTCTCAAGACATATCCTGAAAACTAGCCTTTTATAGTAGATCAAAGCATGACAGACCTTCCCTGAACAAATTGAGTCACAATATTCGCCATTGAGGTACAATGAACCTTTATATGACTCTATACTCAACCTAAGACACTTAACATTCATAGACTACACAAAATTAGATCACAACCACCTTGAAGGATCAAGAAAAAGACTTTTTATACACCATCAATAGCAACACATGGTTGTACATCTTTGGAAAGAATCCTTGACAATACACATATATACTTGAACAACCAAAAAGACACACTTAGATACTATGACAACATACCTTGACTATATGATAGACCTCTATAGTATTATATCCCAATCAAGTCAACTCTCCCTTTTTTCAATGCTTCATATGTATGAGCAGATCTGAGAAGCCTAGTAGAGACATAAAACTTCATGATCAACCTAGAAGAGTGACCTAAATAGGTCCCAAGAAATCTTGGATACCTACAACTCATCTTTTCCATCATGTTTTTGATCACTACTCTGAGACACACCTTGTCTTGCATCCACATCTGCTCTTGGTGGAACCATGTTCATTCTTGGCTTCCATAACTTGTTTTTCATTCTAGCATGCATATTAGGACCTTGAAAGATCCTTCCTTTCCTTGTAGTACCATAACAGTCCCTAACAACATGTCCATACTTATTGCAACTGAAACAAACTACTTTACTTCTCCCCTTATAGCCTTCATTACCCCAATTTTGACTTGAGGGTTCATGTAAACAATATCTAGAAACGCGGCCTTTCTCATGACAATTGTGGAAAACCAAATTCTTTGATTGCTCACTCCTACTATTCCTCCAAGGATGACCATTCTTGACAAACCTCCTACATTCATTAGATCTATGCCCAAAACCATTGCAAGTGAAACAATAACCATTAAATAATCTCTCATGCCTTGAGGCATTAGGATTCCTTATGGAATTTGTCCTCACATTGTCTTTGGTGTCTTTTTCCTTTTTCTCCTCCTTAATTCTTGGTTCTTTATTATTCTTACATGAATCATGGTCTTCTTACATGATTTTCTTTCCTCGAGGTCCTCTCTAAACCCTAAGCCTTCTCTATCACCTGCTGATCTCTATTTTCTAAGAAGATCATTAAGATTCTTGTTGCTTTTCTCAAATTTCATAACAGACTTAGACTTATTAATAGGCTCTAATAACTCTACCCTTATAAACTCTATATCCTCTTCAAATTTGGTGCACTTACTCTCTTTGTCTTGCAAATTTGTGACTATAAACTTTACCTTTTCTTCTAGCATCCTAACTGTCTCATTTAGCTTGCTTGTTTTTGACCAATGCTTATCTTCTAGATCATGAATCTTATCTTCATATTCTTTGACTTGATATCTCAGCTTCTTGTTCTTATTTTCAGCATGCCTTAACTCATTTTGGATACACACTAGTTCATCTTCAACATCATCTTCTTCTTCTTCAGAATGAATGGAGTCACCAAAAATGATAGGGCCATTACTCATAGAGTTAGTAGTATATTTGGTCATAAACAAGACCTCATCTCCAACATCTTCATGATAAAATTCAGATTCAAATTCTATATAAAGCCACTTCTAGCCTCAGATAAGTAAGCCTCTTCTTTCGTGTAGAAAATTCTTTTCCCTTCTTCTTATAGTCAAACTTCTTGAATTTCTTCTTACCTTTACTGTACTTGTGATTATTCTTTTCATGATCATCCTCATGGTCTTCATCACCTTACTTTTCATGCCTATGAGGACACTTAGTAGCAAAGTGACCTACTTCACCACAATTAAAAAAATTAAAGGGAAGTTTATCTTTATACTTATCAGATCCAACATTCAATCTTCCAGAACCATTGCGAGATAGCTCAACATCATCAACATCATTAGCCTTCTTTCCCTATGTCTTCATTTAATATTTGAAAGCAATCTCTTTCTTAGCTATTTTGGAATCAACAATCCTCATCTCATAGGTAGTCAAAGTCCCATGCAACTCATCCATTTTCAAGAGAGTAAAATCCTTGGCCTCTTTAATAACAAACACTTTGGAATCAAATTTAGGAGAAAGAGAACTCAAAACCTTTTGAACTACCACTTCTTCATGTACTTATTCACCTAAACCTCTCATAGTGTTTACAAACTTGTCAACCCTAAGAAGATATGTAGCAATAGATTCATCATAGCTCATCTTTAACCCTTTAAGCTGATTTATGAATGTTTGTAGCTTAACTATCCTTACTTTTGAGTCTCCTTCATAATGACCCAAAGTTTATCTCATATAGCCTTTGCTGATTTTCAATACACAACCTTTACAAGTTCAGGTTTAGCCAATCCACACATGATGACATTCATAGCCTTGGATTTGTCATTACAAGCCTTCTTTTCTGCATTACTAGCTGGAGGAGTTACAATAGCAATATAATAATCCTCCACAAATTTCCAAATGTAAAACCCTAATGACATGATATGATTCCTAATCCTCAGACTCCAAAAATCAAAGTTCACACCATCAAACAATGGTTCCTCGATGCAAGAAGATCCACTCTACTGACTCACCATTTTGTGCTTCAAAGGATATCCTTTTAAGTGATCTAACTTCTCCAAAAGTACCTAATATGATACTAATGTTTGGAAGCATAATGGACTAAGTAGGGGGGTGCATCATTCCTTTAAAACTTTAAACAATTTTAGATTTACTTTCTTAAATCATAAACCATTCAACCATTAATGTGTGCACAAATATATAAAACATTCATTACAATAACCATAACCATGAGAGAGAACACCATAACACAAGATATAAGTGGGAAACCCTCAAGGGGAAGAAAAACCACTAAAACTTCTAATTATATTACTCAAATCAAAAGTATTTAGTGAATCACCAACTTCATAAGGAGCACCAACCCATAGTTTAGTAGAGCACCAACCCTATAAGGAGCACCAACTCCAAAAGGAGGATAAAACCCCATAAGATGATCAAGAACACAATCAACCACCTTTAGAATGAAGATATGTGATTTTTGTTTCTTCTACAATTGACTTGAGATCACAACTTTAGCTCACACACCTTGAAAACCTCTTTAAACCCCCATTCACCTAATTCACTCTTCTTTCTTCTTTCATGGAAAAAATTGGATTAAAACCATTAAAACATGCTCTATAACATTCTTCAACCTTTCACAAAATTCCTCAGCTCTAAAATGATGCCTCCATACCTATTTCACACTCTCACACTTGGGTCGTACTTTTTCCCTCTCACATAGTTCAAATTTAAACTAAAATGTTCACTTTGTACCTTTCTCATCTCAAAAAAAAAAAAATTAGGTACTAATCAATTATATTGACCAATACAACATGAAAACATAAAATTACATTCATAACATCACTTAAAGCAGACGCATGTAGGTCTAACCATACTCAAATTCACCAAATAAGCTCAAAACCTCATCACCTAATTCATCAAAGACCACAAACATCATCACCATGATTATTTAAGGTCAAAAATTCCTCAAAAATGTCAAATATGAAATAAAAACATCATCCATGGTCATATAATATCTTGCACCAATCAAATTATTCATAACACTACCAAGAAGGCTCATTTTCTTCACAAAATAAATGCTTCTAGGAACTAGTATTTACTTTGGGCCTCAAGATCATCCAATAACATATAAAATTTGGCATTTAACTACTCATTGGAAATCCAATGACATATAAATCACATCCATGCTAGGTAGAGATCCTGAAACATCCATACATGTAAACCACATCAACTTTCCTCTTCACTAGGTTGAGCTTCCTAGAAAACCATTTTATTAACTAAACTGGTTTGCACCCTTGATGTAACTTTCAAGACATAAAAATTCCTTAAATAGGATAAAATTTCATCCCTCTTTACTCTTTAACTGATATAAAGCATCAAATAATCCATCTCATGCAACTTTTACCTCCATCTTCCAAAGAGCAATCTGTTCTAAGAAACAAAAAACCTTATTATTCACAAACTAAGATGGTTGACCTATAAAATAAATTCATCATGAGAAAAACCATATACCATTGGAAATACCTAAAAATCTAATTTCCATACCACCTTACATTTCCTTCCAACTCAAGTGAAAGGCCATCAACTAGGTTAATCTTTGAAACTTCTCCAAAACTTCCCTTTTTGGTCTCGAGGACCAATCTTCATAAATAGGACATAATTTTCTATCTAGGAACTTAACCATGATATAAATAAATCATGGACATCAATTACAACTTCATGATAAAAATAATGTCAATTTATTTCATAACTCCTTTGGATGAATTTCCCTTAAATTGAACTTCTTCAAAAACTTTTTGTTTGAGTGAGATCCAAAACAATCACATGATATAATATACCTTTCGGAAATATGGAGGAGTATTATACAACCTCAATAATCACTTTTGCAAAAGGAATCAAAACAGACTCAAAGCACACTTCTTTTTCTCCAAGTTGTTTTTGACCTAGTGTTTCAAACTCACAAAAAATAGTTTACCTTCTTGACATTCGTTCATAAAAATGTGACGATTAAATGACCTAATTATTTTTGTGAAATTCTCTTAACTAATTTAAAAATCTTTTTGAAATCCGAGAAGATATCATGCAAAGGACGCAATTTATGGTGAGCATCAAAATTTGCAATTTGAGCTTGAAATCACTCTTTCTTGGACATTGTTTCACATAAAACATCATATCTTGCAAAATATTATTCAGAATGACTTGAATTTTTTTCACACATCTATGACACCTTTATTAACCATCTCCAATCATCATGTTATCTCAAATAGGTCTTCATCTTCATATCCCATCTCATTTGCATGAATAACCTTTAGGGTTTTGCATGATTTAGGATAGGTCCAACTGAACAAACACTATATCTCATCATGAAAACTCGAAAAATGTCTCTATATGATGAAAAAATATAAAACACCTCCATGAGTGATCAAAATATCTCACACATACTGCAGTGATTATCATGCCTAATTAGGCCTCTAAACACTAGGAGTAGGCCTAGTGTGCACCATGACAAAGTAGAAAAACCTCATATCTCTACCTACCAACACTCCAAAAGGACATAACAAACTTGATACATAATATCTCACTCACCCACATGCCTCTATGAGCTCATATGGCTCTATACATCCTCATTTGGTCTCCAAGCACCTAGACTAGGTTTAGCTGAGCACTTGCAACTGGGTCTTCAACCTGTACCTACACTCTTAAACTCATGTTAGTACCTAAATTATTTTGAAAAATTCTCTCCATACTGCTCTTTGTGCTTCTAAAGTCACCATGTAGCTTCATCCACCATGCTCTGTCACATAGGCTAGCTAGGTCACTGATTAGGCTTACTTAGACCAAGCTAATCTCACTTTGAAACAACTCATGCAATCATGAAACTACCCGAATCTCCATGTCATCATCATACCTACCATCCTATGAATCTTATAAATAATCCTCTTTATCATTGATGGGATTTTATATCAATGATAACTCATTAACTCACACATGCCAACAATCTAGACATAATAATAATGGGGCAATCATGGTAAAGGGGATATAGAGGGACGATATCACAACAAAGGACATGCAGCAGATCACAGAGGTATATTAATCTAAGGGACATGTTACATATGTGGGTCACCGAACCATTACAAGTGTGAATTTTGAAGAACCAATCATGCACATTTTGTGGTAATGGGCATAAGGTCGAGGCTTTCTCAAAATTATATGCACATATGTACTAAAACAAGAAGGATAAGTGCACAAAAATTGTGCGAGTCGAGTGAATTTGGTAATGAAAATGGAAACCTAAGATTTTTGTAGATACAGAGTATCGATGTTAACCACTAACCATGACAAAGCTTCGCGTGCACGTGAAAAAGGAAGAATGAATACCCTCATCGGAAGAGAAGAAACAATCCCATTAACAAAATATCCAAATCCTAGGTAGAAAAAGGAGGCATATCAAGAGAAAATAGGCATAATTAGAGAGCTTCAGGAGAGATACAAAATCTTAAGGAACATGCATGTGATAAAGAACATGTAAGGTATGCTTTGAGATACCACAAAAGGATGTTGATGATATCGAGAGAAGTGCACAAGATGCTCGGACAAGAAAACATCATTCCACGGTTGGGAGAATGGTTAAGAGAAAAGGTGTCGCACACTATCACGTAAAGAGGGTGCTAGATCCTCCATACCAAATTACCACTAGAGGATCATGAGTATGTCAAGGAAATCATATTGGATGTTGTGATTAATGGTGGATAGTTAGCAATATTTTGATTGATACAGTGCATAGGTCGATGTACTTACACTCGATGCTTGGAATCAAATGGGAAGACTGCCATTAATTTTTTTTTCAAGTGTGATGTATATGTAAAATAATACAAGGGCTATTCCCATTGGAATATTGAAATATGCAAACATCATGATTCAAGGAACAAAGTTCACTTGAGACTTTGAGTTCTTGGAATTAGCAGAGCAGGACAACTTCTCTTGCGCTACTTGGACGACCATCGTGTTATGCAAAACATGTATACTTACGTTTTAACAAGTGGTATTTTAGTTTTGAGAATGTATATGAACATGTAGTAATACCTATGGATGACACTAAGGTTGCACCTTATATCGATCCAATAAGTGAAGAAGATATTCCCGGATCTATGCGCATACGTTGCACGACCCGAGAGAATGTTGAGCCATTAAAGGAAGGTGTGATTTAGTGGGGAGATGCACAATCCATTAGTGATAATACCAATGTGGATTTTGATGATTGGGCTCATGGAAATTATGAGATGGTTGGTTGTGAGTTTTGGTGAAGAGTAATAAGGGTGATCATACCAAGACCAATTAGGCGGTTGGGAAAGGTTAGTTTTTGAAGTACGTTAGGGAAGAGAAACCCAACTCCTTACTCGTAATGGAGGAGAAAATAAAAAATTAAGGGGATAGAAGGAATATGCTATTTTATTCCCTCAGAGGAATAATAACATGCTAGTGGGCCATGTATAAAGATAGCTTGATGGGTTGGTAAAAGATAAGAGTTGCATCCTTGAACCGGTTTTCAGGAATAATATCCCTTCACCGATATAGGATTATGATGGGAAGACCCCTCCCATGGAACACATTCAAAGTTGTGAAAGAAATTGGAGGCGGGGATAAGACACACTACCACCATCACTCTGGGTACTTAAATTATCTTCTACATTACACAAATGTGCACACATGTGGTATGTACATGTGGAGTTGAGACAAGAATTTTTTTGGCATGACTTGATTGCAAGTATCCTTCACACTTTTGATCATTTTTCTATTAAACCCCATGTTAATGAAGCTCTACATATAATGAAGAGTGTAGTCTTATTTTCCCACTAAATTTCCTAGACGCACCTGGCACTTCACTTAGGCAGTCGATCACTCACCCGACGCGCATGAAGCTACCAAGTCCCTCTTTTGTACTATCTTATCAAGATGTTAGCATGCATAACCATATTAACCATAATCAAAGTGTATATTCCATCATAATAATCAGATCCATGAGCTCAAATTGGAAACACACATAATAAGAAACATATTAGATCAGATCACAATTAAGATTAAATTTACCATACAAGTACCATGAACAGAGACATCAACAACTAATATCCATCCACAATGATAAATTGTATTAATTAATACAAAAGTAGTTGAATACATTACAATAATTACTAGAGAGTCATACGTGCTTGGAATAGTAGGGAATCATAACTCTATAATACCCAGTCCTCAAAATAGCAGAATACATTACATACTTATAGGAAAGGGGACTTGCCCTTCATCACCCATGCATTCTCAAAATAGGTTACATGTTCAGAATAACCATGCACCAATAACTCTACATGGTGGCTAATAATAGATTAATCTATAATTAAGCTCTATCTTAATCATATTATTAACACAAACTACACATGTATCTTGGTCTTCCACTTGTTCCCAAAATAGCTTTTCCTTCATTGAGAAGTATTCTTTTTCACATCTTTTTATTGATCGACACTCCATCTTATTTTTAGCATGTGCCCTAAAAATGGATAAGTCCCAAACTCATATTTCTTGGCATGCCCCTATTTAAGCGCCACTTGCATACACATACGCGCCACTTTGCGTGCCCTATCAACATTTAGGCAATTTCTCCAGCCCAACATTACCCCACACTAAAAGAATAAATAATAGGGTTGTTCACTTATCTCTCCAAAGAATTAAAAGAATAAAGAATGATCTGAAATAATAAAATAATGATCAATGAAAAAATAGAAGGATGTTCATCACGCTTACTCCTCTTGCTGGAAAAATGAGTTCAAGGTAATATTTCTTGATGTTAGCCTCCAACTCATTCTAGTCACTTAGCCCCTTCTTAGCCTACATGGGAACATCACCCAATACTTTCTCCATTTCCTCTAGGGTCATATCTTCACCCTTATGCTTTAACTCCCTTATCACTCCAACTAACCCTAAAAGCATGCCATCCATGTAATCCATTTTCCTTACAATCAATGTACCTAGTTCCTTTAATTTATCTTCATGGGAATCCTTGGGTATTTTAAGCACATCATGCTTCTTTTATACTAACGCTGATCTCTCCTTTCTACCCAAGGTTTCATTGTTCTTTACTGCAAGTACATCATTCTCCTCTTACAGGTATGCGTTTTAAGGATCTATTCAGGATCATATCTTCAGTGCCCATTCTTATTTCTTTAACTCTTCCTTCAATGTTTGAAGTATGATGTCATACTCTGTAATCTGGAGCACTATTTTTTCCTTTTTCCATTATTTCTTGGCTTCAACGGTTTCCTTTTTCTCTTTTGGTGTTATTGGCTTATTTTAAAGTAAGAGATGGACACAATCCTGTAAAAATTATATGGAAAAGGGTAGGTCTGATTTGTCTTCTCATCAATCTCTAGATGTGCCACTATAATCTCACCTCCAATTTTTGTAGGAAAATATAGAATCTGCTCCTTCCTCTCCTTGTCCTTCTTGTGCACTTCAGTCAATTTCTCAACTTGTTCCTTTAAATATTTTTTATTCTTAAGAAATTACCTTAGTGCAACCACTTTATCCAAGTTCATGCACACCACTTCTATTATCATCTTAGTTAAGGCATTATTTTCTTGCTCATCATTGAATTTTGTTGGCTTCACAGTCATGTGCGTGGTTTGTGCCCACTTATTCATTTTCCTTTAGATGTATGCTTCTTCCTTCACGTGAAATTATGGCTCATCCATGTGGGTCTACATGCTCCAAGATAGTTGTTTCAAGGTGTGCATAGTTGCAGCCAGCGGGTCTATCAATTCCCATCCATAGAGTTTCTCAGGCTCAAGAGTAATTTATAACCCAAGCAAATGATTTTGGAGGGATCATTAATTTACCCCAACTCGATGTCTTATAAATCTCTGCACCCTTATTCTCTCGGACCGATTCCCTCTAGAAATCTGCATTCCTACATCATGAACAAGACCTCTACCCATTGTGCCCCCTGTGTTCCTCGGCAAGCTTACACGATGGTTCACCTATAGTATTTTACTTCTCCTCTCCCCGCATCCATGGGGCATTTTTATCCATCTCATTCACCATGCACCTAATTTCTTACATATTTTCTTCTTCCCCATACCCTTATATCCTTCTACATTACTCCTTAGTATCTCCCCCACAATATGTGTCATCTCTTCTAAAACCTCTTCTTCACTATCCTTTCTAGGCACATACTTGCGCCTCTTCTTTGTCTTTTTTGAGGGATTAGATTTTTGGTGATATCATTGGTGATATTCTTAAAGATTATGAAGATCCCACGCTTGTGTCATGCACCCTAGTCTCCCTTGGTACTCTTATGAAGCCCAAGTCCTCTACTCTCAAAGGCTCAACATATGGAGAAACATTTCCATCTTTCAAAGCTATAATAACACACTCTTCCTTATTATCAAATATAATGTACTCCTTGTTAAAACACAAATATTCATTATTTACATGACACTAGGGTTTCCCAAGTAATGTCAGGGAAGCTATCTACTTCATCTATCTCAAATACTTCAAAGTCCCCAATAAACATGTCTCCTTGAATCATAATAGTCGCATCATTAAGTGCCGCAAGAAGCATATCCCTAGTTCTATTCTCTATATACATCACATTCAAATAAGGTTGTAATGGTGGTCTTCCCATCTAATTATAAGAATCCAACATGAGTACATTAACTTCCTCACATGTATCTATTAGAATGTTTCTCAAAATCCATCCATCTATGAATGCATTCAACATAATATCCTTATCATACTCATGATTATGTGGGGAATATTTTCATGAAGAATATGCATCTCACGCTCATTACCTTCCCGCGGTACCTTTTCTCTCAACAATTATCCTAACCCGTTGCTCGAATTTCAACATCGAGATGAGGCTTTCTTGTGGGATTTCTTACAGACTTTCTGAATGAAGTTGTTTGCATGCTGATTTTGAATTTCCTATGCATCTAAAAATAATTGATCCTATTCTTTGATGACTAGCATGGAAGTGGTGTCATAATTTTTCTCCTTTTACTTCTACTCCATGGTAGATTCATTAGTAAGACTAGACTCCTCGATTTTGAAATCAAAAAGCCTTCAATGATTGCATCTTCATCAAGAACTTCGAATCTGATTCGGGGGTTTTTATGAGTAGCAAGTTGTTCTTGAATGTTATCTTCAATGGTACCAGTATCTTGTTGTTTGGTAATTAATGATGTATCATAAAGGTTGTGATTTCCATGGGCTCTTTTCCATTAAAATGTTCCTCCAAGTCAGATAAGAAATCAAGCTCATCGTCGTCCTGTTGTGCCAAGGTCTCTCCCTCTTGTATGATGGTCTTTGAGGCTGAAAATGTTTCATCATGTATAACTTCATCTTCAAACATGAAGCATGTGAGCTTAAAATCCTCCAAAAATTAGATTTGGGAGAATGAATGAGAAAGAGATATGCAATCTTTTGTGCACTGACTCATGATTCAAATCCTATGAATTTATTTTACTTAGCTCCATATGATTCTCTTCTTATGGATTTGGAGTTGCTTCTTCCCATTGAGATTTCACCCTTTGAACCTCAACCTCTTATGAAGACCCAGTTATCGGCGGTACTTTCTTAATATTGAACCTTGCAGCCCACTCTTTCAAGTTTCTTGCAAGTTCTTCTTTTCTATTCTCTTCAATTTTTTCCCTCATTGTATAATTTTTGGTCATGTTATTTCCAAAATAGATTTAGGATTACAATAGGAGGGTGGGTTGAGATTCAAGTGATGCAATGTTTTGTAGTGGTGAGAGGGATGAAACATCTTGCTTTTATGGAGGGGGTGACTATTTGGGAAGGAAAGGGGCAAAAGAAATGCAAAGTGGGATGGAAGGCTAGGAGATGGAGAAAGGAACTCAACATTTGGAGCAACATATAATGGGATTGAATCATGACAATGTTGAAATGTTAAAGATTGGAAAGGAGAGAAAAATAACAAAGAGCTGGTGATTGAATTACCCATTGTGAGGTTTGTCTCGCACTTTTCTCATATTTTTTAATACCCTCAATCCATCGTGTGAGTCGGGGAACATTTTATCTAAAAAATCAAGCTTTTCTTGTTGGATATAGTGTTTTGGAAAAGGACCTTCCTATGGAAAAGGTGCCTGTAACCAACTCTAAATGCATTTACTTATGCTATAGCCCGAGATTGGACCATGCCCACCTCCATTCTTTGGATATTCTCCAGCAGACCAACATCCTTCATCTGATTGTTGTCATCATATTCATACCCATGTTCTTAATAGGTTCCATATCCAAATTGGTTTTGGAATTTCTCATATGGGTAAGCATAATGGTTTTGAATCTGGTTATAATGTTGATTTGGAGGAGTTGTGAAGCTCATTAGAGGCTGATTGTACTACTAAAAGTGTGAATTCCACCATGGGAATGAAGTCATTGTTACACAACTTCATATAATGAAAGAAAGTGAGACATATGGAAAGAAAGATGAAACAAAATGGATGGTAGAAAGGTTTGCAAAATCAGAGAATGGTTAGTTCGGATCAGATGGAGTCACCAGATGTGCTTTATATGTGCCTCCAAAGGCTGAATCTCACCAAGGACACATCAAATTGATGAAATGAAGTGGTAAGGTGATTCAAACTAGTCCCTTTGGGTGTGTCATAACTGATGTTGCCAAAAATTAGCACCCTAGGATTTTTGGTTATGGATCCCTACCTTTTGGAAAACATTGGGTTATCTCTCAAGTTGTGGGACTTGCAGACTTGAGATAACCCTCCAGAGAAGGCTAGCTCCTACTCCTAAGGAAAAGAAAACTAATCCTATCCTAACAATCCAATAGGTCAGGGAGAGAGAGTGCATAAAAATAAAGCCTACACTAACAACGGTGATACACCTAGAAAAAGAAGATGTTAATCAAGAATCCAACTGCTTGAAATGGAGAAAATGAAAAATGAAAAGGGTGGAAAAAATGCACCAAAATCCAAAGATAGATTCACATAGAACACCACTTCAAACCCATTAATCCCAGCTTTGAAAACCTGTAGTGATCATTAGGATTTTGCAAAGTATACTTGCAGTGAATATAGGCAAGTAAAGACAATAAAAAACATGCAAAGGATGGAAAAAATGCATCACATGACATATTATATTGCTCCAAAAATGTGCACAGTACAACAACAACAGGTAAGAGGCAATAAAAATTCCATTACAAAGCTTAGGAAGAAGGTTTGAGCTCCATGTTCAAACCCTAGTAGAGAAGAAAGAGGGGTAGAAAGGAAAAATGACTAACTCCCATGGAATCTCCATGTGGGGTCAAATGATGATGGGCCCACCAAAAAGAAGGTCCTCATGTCAATGTGTAGCGAGTCTCATTACAAAATCGCGGAAGAGAATTAGAAATGCGAGAAGGTGCCCTATGTCATTTCGACAATGAATGCATCAAGATTGGTGGCGAGTCAATGTAACATGGAAGTAATAATGAAGCCCACCAGAATTTTAATGCCCAAATATTTTTAAAAGATATGGAAAACAACAAGAGGGAGAGGAAATTATTAACTTGTCTTTTCTAGCCAAATAATTTAATTCTCGGTCCCATGGAGACGAAAGCAAGCTGTGAAAACCAAAAGGAGATGCAATCATTCATAATGTCATAACTAGGGCATTTCTTAATGAAATTGCACAAAGGTGGTGTTGTTGGAATCTTGGTTTTGAGCCAGATGAAAAACAATCAAGAAATTTAGATATTGATGAATATTTGAGGGTATATTTCTTAGAAAAAATCCCTATTTAAAGAGGCGGTTGGAAGGTGGTTGGGAATGCATTAAATGAGTATGGCCTTCATTTTCTCTAATTGTAGGTCATGGGGCAGTGTGAGGGAGATTTTGAAAATCTATTTCCATCATTTTATCTCATTTATTACATCTTGCAAGTGGTTAAGAAAGTGATTATAGGATTTTACTTTTCTCTCTTTCTCATTCTATATATTGTAATCGTGGGCTCATTTGTAAGAGAGTTAGTCAATTTTCCTTTCTGCCCCTCTTTCTTCTCTACTAGGGTTTGAACATGGAGCTCAAAAATTATTCCTAAACTTTGTAATGGCATTTTAATTTCCTCTTACTTGTTGTTGTTGTACTGTGCACATATTTGGAGCAAAATAAAATGTCTTGTGATGCATTTTGTCCATCCTTTGCATGTTTTTATTGTCTCTACTTGCCTTTATTCATTGCGGGTATCTTTGTACTGCAAACTCCAAATGATCACTACAGATTTTAGAAGATGTGATTAATGGGTTTGAAGTGGTTTTCTATGTGAATATATATTTAGACCGTGGTGCATTTTGTCTATCCTTTTCATTGTTCACCTTTCCCCATTTCAGTGAGTTAAATTCTTGATTAACATATTCTTTTTCTAGTGTATCACCGCTTTATTAGTGTAGGCTTTATTTTTATGCACTCTCTCTCCTTGACCTATTGGATTATTAGGATATGATTATTTTTATTTTCTTACACTAAGGATAGCTTGTGGAAGGTAGTTTAGGAGCAAGAGCCATCCTTTTTTGGAGGGTTATCTCAAGTCCGCAAGTCCCACAACTTGAGAGATAACCCAATGTTGTCCAAAAGGTAGGGATCCATAACAAAAAATCCTAGGGTGCTACTTTTTGGAAACAACAATTAGTTCTAGGGACTTCATGTCTGCCATGGGTATTTTCTTTGAAAATTTTCTAGAAAGACGACACATTCCCCTCTTGATATTGTTGATTTGTGCCACATGTCACCTCTTGCTTAGACTATTCTTTAATTTGTTTTTATTGGTTAAGTGGCTTGGTTCAATATCGGTTAGCTCGCTTATGAGCTCTCCTCCACTGAGTTGTAAAATATCTCGCCAAGCTAATTTTTCCTAACCCCCACTCTAGATCCTGTAAGTTTATTGCTTTCACTTTATTTCGTGTTTTTAAGTCTACGTCAGTGGAAATCTAGTTGAGAGAACGCCTAAATTGTGACACATGTCTCTCTTAGCCATTGGATTTGTGCCAGTGACCATTGCAAATTACATTTCTTGTTTTTATTTTATTAATGTGTTCTAAGTTTTTTTAATTAATTTTATTTTTAAAAGGGCTATAGCTTGACTCGGTCCAAGCTCGGTTGGATCACCTGTAAACTCGACCAAAGCGAGTTATTGTTAAAAATCCTAAGCTCGTTTGTCTTATTTGTGTGCGTATCTTGAAAAGAAAATTTTGTAGCTTGTTTTTAGTCTTTGTTTGACTCTTTTGTAAAGAGTTGATTCATTTTTTAGTTGTATTTTTATTCATAAGTTGTCGAGCATTAAAAATGTCTAGTAATTCTACTTTTGCAATGGATAAATATCAGTTATTAAATGAAACAAATTATAGTATTTTGAGATTTAGGCTGAAAATATGTTTCATGGATAGAAAACTATGGGATCTTGTAACTGGTGTGGAAAAATGACCCACAGAAAACAAAAAAATCTCAAAACCTTAGCATTTTCTCCCAAAGATCACACAAAACTCTCTTCATCCTATTCAGAAGCATAAGAGATGAATTTTTAATTCATATAGGTCATATGGACTTTCTTGCAGATGTTGGAAACAATTAGAAACCATGCATGAAGGCATTCACATGTCAAAAAAAATTAAGCTAATTATGGAATTATTTACAAATCCCATAAAGGGGGATAAGAAAATTGTTAATTATTTGGCTAAAATTAAGAATATTAAAAATCAAGCTGGATGGATGTAATTTTGAACTATTTTTTCACCTAATTTGTTGCAGGTTAAAACTGAATAGGAAATAGGTTAGGAGGAATACCTATAAGATGTAGGTTGAAGGTTGAATGCACGCGTTAATGAATTTTGATCCAAGCCAATCGTGAAGAGATTCCCTTTAGCTAGGGGGAACGACTTGTAAGAAACAAACAAGACCCCAAGATGGCATTTATAATATGGGTAAGTGGAATGCCTAGCAATTACTAGATTCGGGAGTGTGATGCTTCCTAGAAGGTTATCAACCCACTTTTAAATACAAATTAATGCAAAAATATCATGAAATAAAGAAATCCTACCGTAGTTATACGATTTTGGTATCTTGTGCAAATACAATAAGTAAATCTAATCTAACAGGTAAATTTATGATTGGATCTGGAGTTTTGGAAGGTTATTCTAGGTTTTGCAGGTCTAATAGAGGTTTGAGAAAGGATTTGGGAATGATTTGGTGAGGTCTGGGTTGGTTTTGGCTGATCGGGAGGCTTGATGGTGGGAAGGGTAAAAATGACATAGAGACCGCTATCAGTCGGTGTGATCGATGTGGGTAGAGGATGAAACCCATTATGGTAGGGTAAATCGATGTCGGCGGGGAAAATGACAATAAATTAATAAAAATGGTTTTTAGGCTTCTCTGTGATTGCAAAGAGAGTGAGGAGGGTGTGGTTAGGCTTGTAATATAACTGAGAAGACTCAAGAATATAGAGGGAGAGATCAAAAAGGGTGAAAGGGATTGAAATGGTTAGGTTGGTGGATTGGTGGGAAGATGGAGATATCTGGAGCAATGCAGAACCGAAAAATATTGAAGGAAGTAAGAGATCTACAATAAAGTAAGCACAAATGGGGGCTATGAAGTAAAATATTAAAATCACCTTACTTACTTGCTGCTTTATGAAGGTATCATGGCTGGAAGGGAGCTGGTGGTTGATTGGTGAGGTAATGGTTGGTTTAGTTCGCGGAAGTACAACCTGTGTGTTCCCATGGATGCTCCAATGATCTGGAAGGGAATCATTGGCTTGTGCTACTCTCTAGTGATGTGTAGATGTCGTTTAGATGAAGCAATGGCTTTGAGATCCTTGCTTGATTGCAATCAAACTCCCAAAACTGAATGACCAACCCGGGTAAAGAGTTGTAAAGTTGTATATAAAGGAACCGATGGTGGTTTAGGTAAACCGACATCGGTCGTGGGTAAACCGATGTCGGTTAGGGAAAAATAGACCTATTTACCAAAAATAGGTAGATTTTCCCAGATTTGGCGTGCTTTCCTCATTAAGTCCACTTAGGAAAGTAGAGTTCACATGAGAGAAGGTAGGAAGAACTTAGGAAAGGTCCAGTTAGGTTTAGGAAGAAGTCCTAGTTAGTTAGGTCAAGTCAGTGACTCAACACTACGAGCTATAACTCCGTGTTGAAGATGATGACTTAGTGGTGAGGGTGATGACTCTAACACTGTGAGTTAAATTTCCCTTGAAATGGGTCCAAGTTGAGGTGGAGGTATGAGGGTGAAATTAATTTAATTAAAATAATTAAATCAATTAATAATGTGAAGGTGAATATTAATATGTAGTAATGGGGTCATGGTTAGTTAAATGTGTTACATTAATTACTTGAAGGGGATCAAGGGGAGTGTGACCCAAATTTGGGTGTCTACATTTACCCCTTTTTGTTGCATAAGCTTGTATTGGTAAGGGATGCTGATAAAAATAGGGATCGATGCCCCGGGTATGAGTAGAGGTTAGGTTGCCCCAAGTAGGGCGGAAGGTGATCCCCCTTAAACTAGGAACTGATGAGGTGGGAAATGGATTCGGTGAGTGGTTTGATAAATAGGTAAATGGTGAAAGTAAGGGTGAGTGGTTAAGGTTATTATCTATTCGGGTAATAGGTAATGGAATTCAAATGCACACACACGTATAGATTGTGATAAGGTACCGGGTTGAAGAGCTTCTTGATCTCTATTTCGTCAAAGGTTGATAGGTTTATCAAAAAAAGGTTGAAGTGGTTCAGGTATCCAAGGTATAGGATATGTTCTTGAAACACAACTTAGAAAGGTGTAGGAATGAGAAATAGGTTGTGTTCCAAGGTACCAAAGGTATGGTCGGGATAAACATCATGACTTTAGGCAAGGTAAGGTCATTAGGTTGAAAGTAACAAGTAGCATATCGCAAGATCTAGCGAATAAACAAATTCGAGTGTCATAAAAGGAAAGTGTTGGTCGGGTGAGTTGGACAAGGCCATAGGTAAGGCCACGTTAGGGGAAAAAACATAACCTAATGGATGGTGAGGTCGGGTGGAAGGTTACAAGGTCATTAAGGTAAGGGGTAAGGTCTATGTCAATCGTGGGTTAGGCGGAAAAGAAATTTGGGAAAGCATAGGTGGGGTAATAGGGTGCAATTAGGAAAAAGTAGAAAAGCGGCGATGGTGATGGAAAATCGATTTTGGTTAAGGGAAATCGAGCGAGGTGCACTAGGGCACATGAACGATGTCGGTCAGGTCAGATTTGGGATAAAAAGGTAAAATCCATGAATTATGGATTCATTTTGTATTGTGCCATTTGTGAAAATGACAAACAAAGAGGAATTTTCATACCATTGACGAGAGTGAACGTGATTGGGTGAATTTATGGGCTGATTTGGAGAGAGGTGAGTGGTTGTAGAGGTGTAGAGGTGGGCCTACGAGATCGTTTGACATGATTCGATTGGTGGAGAGCTATGGGTTTGAGTTAGACATGGCAGCAATAGGAGGAGGTGTGGGAGGACCACCAACTCAGAGACCCCAACAAGGAGATGTCGGTGTGTAGAGGTAGGATTCAATCCTTGTTAATTGTTTTGATTGAATTTTAGGTAAAAATGAAAAAAATGGGGGTGGGAATGAAAAATTCAAAATGTAATGAAAAATGAAAGAATTTGGGTATGGGGTGGGTGTAATGTAGTGTAATTAGGTTATAAAATGGAAATGGGTGGGGTATGGGTGGTTTTTGTATATATTTTAGGCTTGTTTTTAATTTTTTAGAAAATTAGGGCATGGGGTTTCAATTTGTGACCGATGTCGGTCAATGTGACCGATGTCGGTCATTGTGAAAAGTGACCTAGTCTAAATAGGGTAAGTGTAGAAGACTAAAATGGGGTGAAATTAGAAATCGAAGGGTAGGTAGGTAGTGAATGAGGGAAACAAAGAGGGATGAGGGGTAAAATTAGGTGTTGGGGGAAAATATAGGTAAATATGGGCTGGTAATAGTTGATGATTAGGTCACGGTGATGAAATGAGGGTGGGAACTTGGTAAGTTGGGGTAGAATAAATGATAGGTCAAAGAAGTAGCTAGGAAACATAGAGGTAGGTAGAAAAATGTGGGTATAGGTTGTCGGTGGGGGTGGGGTAAGTAGGTGTGAAGAAATGAGGAAATTAGTTTAGTACTTGACATTATTGAGTTTTATGGATTCGGGCACGACATGGAGTTGATGATACAGATGGGTCCCACCATTATTGAGGGGAGATACAACCCCACATCACTGAGGAGGAGTGGAAACACATTTGAGAGGTCTACTTAGTAGACATCGGGCGAGTATAAGTGGATCCAATAGGATCACAGTCTCATGGTTGCTTTCATTGATAGATGGCATACGAACCAACACCTTTCACCTACCCACTGGCAAGAGATAACCATCACATTTGGAGGATGTATACAAGATTTTGTGGCTTCCTATCATTGGTGAGCCTATATATTAAGTGTCAACAGATGGATATTTGGAGGTGATGATTGTAGTATTCGAGAGATGGCAAGTGACCGACTTAGCACGGTGTCGGTCTAGGTTATGGGGCAATGTATACAACACACACGCATGATACATGATTAGCCATATTGATGATGGTAGTGGTGGGGTGCTATGCACTTATTGATTCAAAGGGTGGTCAAATTCTCGGAGGGATGATGGGTGTATTACGATATATGATCAAGGATTGGGTTTTCTTTTCTAGGGCACTGTATATTTAGTGCAACTATACAGGGAGTTGTGGGCTTACCAGAGGATGTGACATTATAACATCTATTGTTCCTTCCTACTGCAATGTTGGGCATATAAGTATATTATGATAGTGTGGCCATGAGGACTACTTTGGTACCCAATTTTCACTGTGTGGAGGATAGAGGGCAGGTTATAGGAGGTGGGTGGTCATAGGTGGTCACCCTTGAGTAGAGGAGGCAACACATGACACATTATAATACATGTGATAGCTAGAGGTCCTATATATGATGGGACGGTCTAGAGGCCCTATGTCGGTGTCCCGGTGTTCGGAGGGATGGCCTAGGAGCTAGAAGGTATCCGATTAATATGGTGGATACAAGGTAAACTTGCCAACAAGCATGAGATGATACTAGTTGATAGATTCCAACGACAGTTGATTACGATAGGATGTGTCGTCACCCTTCCCACAGTACCACGAGGATTATGTGGGGATACATCCATCTCCTCCCGGCCCACGAGATGCCCCACAGAGACAAGAGGAGGTTTCGGTGAATGGGAGATTAAACGATGCATGGACCATTGTAGCAGCATATAGACAGTGGTGGGCAACGGAGTTATAGGAAGCACCACCATGGCCAGTCCTGCCAGACTTAGCCACCATGATAGTTCGGAGGGATTCCCTTCGAGGGACGGGTGACCGCGTTGGGAATTCGGTTGATAGTGCCACGAGCACATGTAATTACCTTGATTAGGTAGTTGACTACACTACAAGGTCGGTTGATTATTGCCTAGGCAAAGGAGCAGATACATGCAAAGGATCCAATAGGGGATGGTGTACGGTGACAACATTACGGGCACATGTCATAGGCTTACAAGGACACTTGGCAACATTACATGCACAAGTTTTGGCCTTACAAGCCCATGTAGCTACACATGTACCACCACATGAACCGGGACATGGTCCCATATTACATGCACCTACACTAGGACAAGGTCCACTTTTGGTAGGGTAGATGCATCGAGCTATGCCCCATCAAGTATCCGGCTTAATTGGATCTAAGAGAGAATCCAAAACTGGTCATGCTCACTTAAGAGCATGAGGATGATCTTCAAATCACCAAGGATTAACTACAACACCTCCAACTAAAGGAAGAACATATTGAGGAGGTATTAATTTTGTTTGTTGATACCTTGATTTGGAAGAGTGAAAGGTAAATTTTCACTCTTATTTCAGGCCATATTCATTTCTAAATTTATTACATGGCCACACTTTGTAAAAAAGGAAGTGATTTCTCCTTCATGTTGCAGGTTTTGTTTAGTTTTTCCTAGTTTGGTTGGTGTAGGAGTAGGAGTAAATTTTCTTTCAACAAAATAAGTGCTTGTGCACACTCGTGTGTCTTACTTGAGGCACATATGATTTGATCTTTTGTAAATAGCCTTTGTTCATGTTTTTCCGGATAGTAAAATACACTAGGCCTTTTAGTATTTGCAGCAGGGAAATCCATAGTCACCTGTAATAGTTGTAAACTTCAAATAAAAAAAATACAGATCAAATAAAATAAGTTAAGGAGGAAATCTTGTTGAATCTCTCCATAACTAAGCGCAGAAAGCCCCTTATACTCTTGCAAGATCAATTGGAAACCCAATTCAAAATTTGCTCCATCATTCAACCTTAAAATCATAGTTGTGGGAATGAAATAAATTCAAGATCAAAGACAATTTTCTATTCTCACAAAACAAATTTCAGAATTTTCTTATGAAATTTGAATAGCACAAACATTAGTGGCAGCTCTGAAGCATAAACAACGACATTTCAAATACCCCAAGATCAAAGTTTAGATCAGCTCATGATGATAATGCGAGACTCCATACCCAATGGATACATACGGATAGCTAGTATGTTCCATTTAGCGAAGCTAATGGATCCCTGTGAGTCCCCAAACTATTATCTAATTCCCCCATTGAAATTAGATAACAAGCATAGTAATCCTATGATTAATCAAGAAGGCCTTGAGTTAGCTCGGTTGTGTAGGGATGAGCTCATAAATCGATTGGTTGCTTGTGGAAAATAGAGAAAGGTGACTCGGTGGGTCAAATACGAGCTAGGGATGAGTCGGAAAGCAAAGGAAGTAGAAATGCTAAAGGTTCCATGTGTCATCTCGGTGCAATTATAGAAAGAGAGGGAAGAATGAAACCCCCAAGCTCCGTGGAATGCTCGCACGTGGGGTCGAATGATGATGGGTGCAGTAAAAAGAAGGTCCTCATGTCAATGTGCGGTGAGTCTCATTACAAATTCTGAGAAGAGAAGTAGAAATCCAGAAGGTGCCACATGTTAGCTTGGTGCACTTTCAAAAGATGAAAAAAATTGGAGACCCTAAAGATGCATTGGGCCTCCATGTGGAACTCGACGCCCTATGCATCAAGATTGATGGCGAGTCAATGCAGTGTGGAAGTAATAATAAATCCCACCAGAATTTTAATGCCCAAATATTTTAACAAGATATGAAAAACAACAAGAGGGAGAGGAAATTATTAACTTGTCTTGTCTTTTTGCAGCCAAGGAATTTAATTCTCGGTCTCATGGAGACGAAGCAAGCTGTGAAAACCAAAAGGAGTTGTAGTCATTCAGAAGGCCATAACTGGGGCATTTCTTAATGAAATTACACAAAATTAGTGTCGATGGAATCTTGGTTTCGAGCCTAATGCACAAAAATCAAGAAATTTAGATATTGATGAATATTTGAGGGTATATTTCTCGAGAAAATGAGCTCAGATCAAAGAGGAAGTTGGAAGGTGGTTGGGAATGCATTAAATGAGCATGGCCTTAATTTTCTCTAACTGCAGGTCATGGGGCAATGTGAGGGATATTTTGCAAATCTATTTCCATCATTTCACCTCATTTATTACATCTTGCAAGGGTTTAAGAAAGTGATTCTAGGATTTCACTCTTCTCTCTTTCTCATTGTATATATTGTAATTATGGGCTCATTTGTAAGAGAGTTAGTCATTTTTTCCTTTCTTCCCCTCTCTCTTCTCTACTAGGGTTTGAACATAGAGCTCAAACTTTCTTCCTAAAAATTTTAATGGCATTTTTATTTCCTCCGACTGTTGTTGTTGTAATGTGCATATTTTTGGAGAAAAATAATATGTTCGTGATCATTTTCCCCATCCTTTGCATTTTTTTATCGTCTCTAATTTCCTTTATTCACTACGGGTATCTTTGTGAAAACTCCTAATGATCACTAAAAGTTTTGGAAGCTGTGCTTAATGGGTTTGAAGTGGTGTTCTGTGTGAATCTATCTTTGGTGTGGTGCATTTTGTCCACCCTTTTCATTTCTCACCTTTCCCCATACTAGGAAGTTGGATTCTTGATTAACATCTTCTTTTTCTGGTGTATCACCGTTGTTAGTGTAGGCTTTATTTTTATGCACTCTCTCTCCCTGACCTATTGGATTGTTAGGATAGGATTAGTTTTCTTTTCCTGCACTAAGAATAGCTTGTGGTAGGTAGTTTAACAGAGGAGCTGACCTTCTCTAGAGGGTAATCTCAAGTCCGGAAGTCCCTGACTTGAGAGATAACCCAATGTTTTCCAAAAGGTAGGATCCATAACCAAAAATTCCATGGTGCTACTTTTATGCAAAAACACTAATTAAAACAAATAGATTAATAGGTTTGCAACAGAGTCAAAAAAATGTGACAAAAAAATCAAATGACACAACTTGAGAAAATTTATCGGCCAAAAAGGACACTTGAAATCTTTCTGCAAAAATTTTAAGAGATGGATTTGGGTAGACTTAAAGTCCCTAGAATATAGAAAAATTTAAAATAAAATTTGGGTCTAAATAACCTGTGAAAAAATAAAGAATGTAATATTTTTCTATTAGTTTGTACTTAGCAGTGCTACCTAAATGATCAAGCAAAAACTAAACACACACGAAGCCTTCTCAATGGCTCACTTTTCAAAATTTTGAAAAGGACTGAAAAATGCAAAAGGTGGCTAATTGTTATTAGATAACCACTGCCATGATTAAAAAACTGAAAATTGCAAAATGTGAAGATACTTGGAGCAATTCTATTGGTTGAAACTTTGCAAAGATAGAAGCATGCTAACATAAGACTAAAAATGTGAAATGCAAAGATACTTAGAGCGATTCCATTAGCTCGAATTTCACATAAATAGAAGCTAGCAAACAAAATATTGACAATGCAAAATATGAAGTCACTTGGAGATTTCCTATTGGATCATATTTTGCAAGTGACAAAGGAAAGCTAACACAAGTTTGACAAATGCGAAGAAACATGGAATGCCCTTATTGGCTTGCACTTCACAACTAACGAAAGATCGATAAAAGATTGAAAAATGTGAAGCTAGATGGAGCTTAATGATTGGCTCAAGCTTCACAAAAAATGAAAGGATCTACAAAAATACGGAGAATGCAAAGCTAGATTGAGCTTAATGATTGGCTCATACTTGCAAATATAGAACTTGAAAAATGAAGCTTTTTAATGTCGGAGCGGAATTAGAAGCAACTAACTAACTTGATTTAAAGATAAATTTCGGATCCATAGCCAAAAACAACTATAATGACTATAAAAAGTATGAAAAAATTAAAAATACTTAAACGATTGATTTAAACTGCAAAGACCAAGAACAAGCCACAAAAACATAGATCTATGCATGCAAATTCTCAAACAAGATCTAAACAACCAATTAACCAATATTTCAAAAATATTTGGGTAGGAATTGGAATTTTTCACCTAATTAGCTTGAAATCGATAGTGGAACAACTAGGGTTCCTCAAAGCCAAAAATAAACTTCAAGCTTCTTCACTCCTGCAAATCAAAAGCATCCAGATCGATCCTGCACACACATAACCACCATCTCGATACCATGTTAGGAAATTTACATGAGGGTATAATTAACAAATTATATATCCACATATAATTTTTGAAGATTATAGATTATGATGTGTAGTTAAATTAAAAATAGATTTAGATGTTTATATATTGCAAATTATAGAATGTAATAACAAGAGTGAGAGAAAATAATAACAAAGTAAAGGAAAAAACTACACTAAGAATAAATCATTGTTTGTATTAATAATTTCACATAAGCTTTTACCCAACACTTCCACTTATTGCTCGAGTCTCATAAAACAATTATAGAACCTTTTCTTTGAGAATAATATAATGATTAATCAATACTCGGATCTCTCATGTATCACCATAGTACTAATGTATACGTTGCTCATAGCCAATCCTAATATAGATCATCCTATCAATATAGGGTGGGTGAATTGATCATGCCACTTCACTCTTAAATGTGGAAGACCATCATAATAAAGTTTAATAAATAAAATTTAAAAATAAAATGGTAGGTATCCCATACTAACATTATTACCCCAAACATTACTCACCACCAACCATTTATTACTACATCCATTGTTATCACTTTGTCATATTCATGGTCCTATGGTGAGAAATTTTTATGAAGGATTTGGTGCTCTTTTAAAACTCCTATGTGTGGTAATTTCTCGCACAACCATTCTCCCAAAAAAGGCATGATGTTTTCCTACCTTAACATCATGCATAATTCCTTAATGTCATCAATATCCTTCTAAGGGATTTTAGTTCTCCTCGCACGTTCCCTCTCGTGCACTTTTTGCTTTAAATGTTGGATCTCACCTTGTAATTATTTGACAATGCACATAGTTTCTGATAAAATTCCTTGTGATAGGTTGCATCCTAATACTTAGTATGTACCACCTCTTCCCTTCTAATAAGGGGTTTTTCTATGATATTATCACAAGCATGGGCCACTTCCATGTACATAGTAGCTAGTATAGGTCGAAGCTCCAACTCAACCTTCTTATGTGCCCACTTTTCATTACTCACATGCTCCACTTTAATCATATCCATGCCTTTGTCTCTCTTGTTGTTATTACACATATGAGAATATAGGTCTAGGAAATCATCAACCTTATGTGTTTTTCCATAGCATGTGCATATTTGATTATTTGGACACTTGTGCGAGATAATGATTAAGTGATCCACACGTGTAACATGTCCCTCATGAAAAATTTGATGGTTGACATGGCCTCTACTTATAAATCCATAGAAATAGAACCAAAATGTAGTCTTATTGTTTACCAACACCTAGTGTAGACACCAAAATTGGCTCACACTACCCTTGTTCCCCTTCGATTAATCAACATAACATATTCACCTAGTCATGACTCTTTTGCCCCACATTAATATTAGTTTAACCATCACATTATTAATTTAATAAAATTAATTTAATCCTCACACACCCACCTCAACAACGGACCTCACCTTGGACCCATTCGGGGCATTTAACTCACAGTGACCAAGTCATCACTCTCATCACTAGGTCATCACCTCTAGTGTTGAGTCACCACTTGACCTAACTAACTAAGATTTCTTACTAAACCTAACTGGATTTATTCTATGATCTTCCTACCTTTTCTAATGAGAAATCCACTCTCCTAAGTGGATTCAACTTGGAAAGCACGCCAAATCTGGGAAGATCTACCTAATTTTGGTAAAAAGGACTATTTCACCATAACCGACACCAATTTATCCTCGGATGATTCCGAGTTACCTAACCACCATCGGTTCCTTTATATAAAATTTTACAACTCTTCATCGGGTTGGTCATTCAGTTATTGGAGTTCTATTGCAATCAAACTCAAATCTTCAAGCCTTCTGTATCCAAGATGATGAACACCCACAATCACAGTGCAAGACAAGCATCGGTTCTCCTTCCATAGCATTGGAATACTCACGGGAGCACACATGTTGTACTGTCATGACATTGGATGCAAACACCTCTTCTCGATCAATCATCAACCATCTCCACTCACAGGATCTGCAAAACACCAAGTAAGTATTGTGATTTCATCATCTGTACTTATTCCATTGTATATCTCTTGATTCTCTCAATATTTCATTTCTTTATTACTGTATACCACCTTCTTCCCACTAACCCAATATTTAACCACCCAAGCCTTTTTACCCTTCTTAACCTCCTTATCGGCATCCTTGAGTCTTCCTAGCCATATTACGACCCAAACCACACTACCCTCATTCTCTGTGCAATCACAGAGAGCCCTAAAAACCCATTTTTAATAGTTTATTACTTATTCCCTCTACCAACATTGGTTCCTTGACCGCGTCGGTTTCTTCTCCATACCGGCATTGGTCATCCAATCAATCTTGGTCTCGTGTTATTTTACATTCTCAAACCAGAAAGCTTTCCTCTCATCCAAAACCAACCAAGACCTCAACCAATCAACCCTAGACCTCTAATGAGACCTACCTAACATGAACAAATCCTTGGTTCTAATTAGATTTAGTGTTGCATTTCGTATTTAGCATTGAATCTAGTGTATTGTGTGTATGAGAAACCTAAATCATTACATTACAATAAGACCTATTTATTTTAGTTTCTTATTTACATTAAATTGTTATTAAATAGTGGATTGACAACCTCTCTAGGAAGCACCACACTTCCTAGATCTAGCTTACGCTAGGAAGTCCACTGTCATATAATATTTAATACTATTTTGTGCTCTTGCTTTGTATCTACATAGGTAGTCCTTACTAGACAAAAAGGAGCTCTATACAATCAGCTTGGATAATGTCAACAATCCACGCATTCTAACTTCCACCTTCATTTTATAGGTATTCCTCCTTGAACTTTACCTTATTTGTTTCATCCTAGAAAGAGAAAAATTATTGGTGAAACATTTTGGCACGCCCATGGGACCCCATTTGGGTTCTTTTGCATTATTCATTCTTAGGGAATATTTGTGTGTCTATTTCCTTTTGAAAGAGTTCACATTAAAATTTCTCCCTTGGAACATTCTTCCTCTTCTATTTGTCTCAGTGAAACTCTTATTTTGGATTAAAAGGAATAATTATTTCTATTCTATATTGCATTAGTGAAAGACATACTCTTGCCTATTCATCATTGCTCTCATCAAATTTCATTATGGATTTGGGTTTAAAATCTTTGCATCTCATTTCTGCCTACTGCATTTTATCTCATTTAAATTTTGGGCAACCTATATGTTGGAAGTCATGACCAAATGATGGTTGACAAATTGAATCGTAGTTCACTTTGTGTATGCACCCCAAACTAATTAACGACTAATAATTGGATTAGCGGAAGAGCCAGCTGGTGCTATGGCAAGTCATCATATCAGAGTAGGGCCTCACGCATACTACAAAGTATATATTGGGGACCCCAAGCCAAAATTTACCTAAAACCAGCCATAGTTGTCAGTTTCTATAGGGCACCTTTGTTGACTAAAAATTCTATTCTATTTACAATCAGTCCTAAATGGCATAAGCCACAACATAAAATCTACAACATAAGATTTTGTGTTTTTTTTAATCTTTTGTTTGATTTGTGTTTTGAGGTGTGAGTTTGTCTTTCTCCATTTTTCTCTCCCTACACACTCCACAATCATAGTTGGTGTATTCCGACTATTTCTGAGTGTGTTAGGATCTATCATTGCTATACTCAACATTCTGGGTTAGCCTTTTCTTTTCTCTAAATCACCAAAATTCACCTTTTCCATCTTTTCATAGATTTCACAAGAATGGGTATCGGTTTAGTGACCACCATCGATTATATCAACTCATCGACATCGGTTAACTCGACCTCCATCAATTTTGTGTTTTTTGGTCATTTCTACCAAAATAGCATTCAATCTACATTCATTTCTTTCTATGACTTATTATGTCACATTATCATCTTTTCTATGTTCTATTATCACCTACAGAGTTCAGATCCATCTCATTTATACCTTTTCATCTCTAGATTTTAATCTATTATTCATTCTCGAGAATCGACATCAGTTCATTGAACAACATTGGTTACCCTCCTATACCGGCATCGCTTACCTAATTCGACGTCGATATTTGTGTTTTTGTTTTTCAATCAAAACATTGATAAAATTTCACCTTTCATATCCATTTTTCTCCATATTTCTATGTTTTTGTATCATCAACATATCTCAGATTACCAATTATACTATCAGTCACATGGTTTTGACTCATTGAAAAGAAAATGATCTCATGTTTCACGCTAGCCACCAACCGCTCCTACATAGGCCATTGGTATCTTCCATTTTATCACCTATAGATCCCAACCAACATATTACCATCAGTACACATGAAGAGGAGTTCGTTAGACTCCTTGATCAAAACCCGTCCGCCTTATAACATTCTCTGTGCTCACTCATCCACCCCATATTCCTAAGGGTAGCTTATACATGGAATGCTGTATCCATTCCCCTACTCGACACCCACCTCTGCGCATCTTACTACTAGTACATAATTACCCATTCTTGTCTCATCACCTATGGTTTTCTCTTTTTATACCTACTAAAAACTATCACGCCCTTGACGTCCATTCGCCGCCCTTACGACATCTACCATACCATCATCCACTTCCCAAGTACCTTTTTGCATCACATCCACCTCTAGTGTTGGAATCTCACACTCCCTTTCAAAACCTTGTCCTCTCCATCCCATAGTCTCTTCCACTAATCACTATGAGATTCTTTACGTCCATCCCACCTACCTACACCTATCATCAATAACCACCTATTTCATTTACTACTTATTCAAGGTATTTCTCCTTCAAACATACCTTCCGCCCCATATTCCCTCATCAAAACCTTCATACTTGGCACCAAAACATACTTTGGATTGCCATCCACGTCATACCCATCTTACCTTCTCCCTTATACCTTTGTAGGGGTGCTCCATCATCACAACCTATAAGTGACCTCATAAAATCTTTGATGGAAAAGATACGGACATTAGAAGCATCTTTCTCGGCTCGCATACTCTCTCGACATGTGATGAAATTTGTAATGAGACCATTCATTTTTTATTTTGATACGTCCATACCCTACGCATTGGGAAATGCAAAAATTCAATCGATTCAATATCAAATAAGACCCACAACAACATTTGTGGTATTTTAAACATGTTTTTATCTCATCATTTGACAATGATGCTTTTCCCTGTAAACATTCCCAATGTCCTTGATGGGACCTGCTTTAGATTGGTATAGTGCTCTACCCAGAACTCCATCTTTTCATTTAATTAGGTAACTCGGTATTTTCTAGACAAATTTTCTATCGACATTGAAAAGAAGGTCACAATGACTGAATTGTATGCAACACGCCAATATGAGGACGATTCTATTGAGGCGTTGTCACTAGTTGGCACGGCTTGATTAATCAACTCATGTTCCAATTGCCTCAAACTCGAGTAAATAGATTTTTTCACGAAGCTTGTGCTAGACACATCTCACCGACTCTCCAAGTCCAAACCTTCTGCACATTTGACGAGGCATTCATGATGGCCTAGAAACTTGAAATCATGCTATTGAGGAGAATAAGTTACAATTGTGTAACAAAAGCACTCCCTTCAAACCACACGATTCTTCTTCCTCTTCCAAACCACAAAATAATTATTCTAAAGAAAAAGGATCCACCAACACAGTGGTTTTAAAGTTTGGCCCTTCTCATCCATCCAACCAATCAAAACCTTCTTCTAACCTTTCACCCATTAAAAATTTCCAGTTCAAGCGGGAACAATGAAAATATACTCCCATTGGAGAACCTTATTCTTATGTTTTGGAAAATATTTTAAACGATAGAGAAATTAATCTTCCACCCATCGAGAAAAACACTAGTTTTGACCCCTCCCATTCTATGCCTACATGGTACAAGGAGAATGACTACTGTAATTATCACCGTGTCCGAGGTCATAATGACAGTAATTGCATAATGTTTAAAAACATTGTCCAGGAGATGTTGGATAGCGGTGATCTCGTCTTAGATAATCCCAATGCATCAACTAACCAATACTTCCATATTTTCAAGGAGTTCCCAAATCATACCCCATCATCTAATAAAGCTGATGAAACCTCAACTAATGACAACAATGTTTGTGAGGTCCAAGTTGTTTTTGTTATTATACTGACTACTTCAACTTAGTTTCATCCCATCCAATCTATTAAATAAATTCTTACACAAGCTTCTCCATCCACGAAGGCACCTGTTCATCTCTTCTCTACCCATGAAGGAGTCTACCTCACCTATTTCTCTACCTGTGGAGGGGTATACCTTATCTTCTTCTTTACCCGTGGAGGAGTCTTCCTTATCTTCGGAGGCATCTATCCCACTCATGTCGCCACCTTTTGAGAAACATGCATTACCCATTCTTCTACATACGGAAGAGCCCAACGTACTCTCTTCTTCACCAAAGGAAGAGCCTACATCATTAACCTCACCTCCTTATCTTCCCACGAGAGGACTCGCTAGTGGTAACTCTTTCTATTGGAGATAATTCCCCATTGGATTTTAAAGACCCTGTCATTTTCTATCATCTCTTCTACCCATAGAGTGGAAGCAAACCATTTCTTTATCTCACATACATTGTTTATAGGGATTAACACCAAATCAACATCACCTCCCTCCACTTCTACGCTATTCTCATGTTTGGATGACTTCTTGGATTATGTTTACAATTCGATGCTTTGGGATGCCTTCGGCTCCTGTCTCAACTTAAATGTAGATGGTGTCTCTGTTTGACACTTCCATGATCTATCCAAAGGTGTTTAAGACAACCAAACCCACCATGCCCATAGTAGTCACCTCTTCTTCATCACCCTCACCCACACCTAAACCATTACCATCAACCAAACTTTCTCTTATGCCTAAAACCCTACCTCCACCCATACCTTCACTGTATCCAAAACCATTAAGCCTAGTCCACCCTCTCTGTCAAATTGGAATTAGCCACGTCCTCCTGAGCCAAACCGTCATAAAAATATTCCTCCACCTAAGAGGAATACCCAATCTCTTAGGCCACATACACTGGCTTTTGCCCACTACCCCTATGTCACCTTCACCACTTCCATCTATCCTAGGTCCGCACCCATCAACCTTGGTCAAACAAGCCTCCTACTCAAGGTAAACCAAAACACACCAGCTTACCTCCTCGTCACAATCTTCCGATCCACCAAAATTACCTACATGTCCTACACCTTCACCTGTTACCTACATCCTTTCTACCTCCCATACCTACACCACTTCATGTACCCTCATCATTACACATGCCATTCCTTTCTCTTAAACTAGTTTCTACCACCATATTCACCACACCTCCATTATCACCTTGTCTAACTCATCCCCTTCCACCATAAGTATTCTCTTCTAAATCATGCACTCCTTCTACACCTTTACCAAAAAGTTACAACCCAAATCTAAAGCCCCATTACCTTCCAAAGAGGTAGTTAAACATACAACGCCTCCAATAACCAACTCACCACCTACACCTTTACCTAAAGAAGGTGCAACTCAAACCCAAAACCATACTATCTACTAATAGGTAGTCAAAATTACTCAATATCCAATTCCACCTCCAATGACGCCTATCCCACCAAAATCACCCAAACTTCCATCCAGACTCCACACTTACTTCACATTGTGATCCATGGGTGGATCTTACTCCAACATTTTGGCTAACCTTTTGGAAACCTCTATTATCACATTGCCACCGCTTAGACCTTACAACCCACTCAAACATAAACCAAAATGGTTTGATGATACCAAAATTTTTTCTTACCATCGTGTGTCAGGGCATGATGTAGGAAAATGTAAGGCTCTTAAGACTTTTCTTCTCCAACTATGTCCTCTTAAGGAGAACTTTGATGATGTTCTTTTAGAAGAAGACCCTATTCCACCTTCACCTATCACCACACAACCTTGACCCATACCTATTCAGTGACCTCTATCTCCACCTCCACGACCCTTTTACCCTCCTCCAACCTTTGAGATCAACATAGTGCATTAGAGAGCTAGCGAAACCTCCACCAAAATGCCGATTACACTATACTCCTTGCACAAGACTCTTTCTCCTTCACTATTATTTTTCCCATTTTACCGCTACACCTTTCACAATACCCCTTCTTATTCACCCCAAGTTTGTATGGTTCAATTTTCCACTCGAGCTCGGAAGGAAAAAGATAAGGAGAAGAAAAACATCTCATCTTCTACACCTTTACCTAACATTCCATCTGTCCCTGCATCCAAAATCACAATCTGTGGACCAACATATCCCATTTCTAATGGAGTCGCACATCGTACCATGATCAAGAAACTTCACCAGTCACCTTTGAAAATGTCTTTATATGACCTCATCTAAACCTCTGAGTCTCATTAACAAGCCCTCATTGAGGTCCTACAATCTATTAAGGTTCTACCTAATTACCCCACACTGTTTCCACTATTATCACTCCTCATCATGAGGCTTCTCTCACCACTTTGCCTCCGTCTTCTACTCCCGCTAACACTCACCAAGTCTTTGCTCTATGTTTTTCTGAAGAAGATATTGTTCCTCTCCAATCACATGATCCTAACCTTGCCCTCTTCATCTCCATTTACATTGATAATATACGTGTTTGACGTGTTATGATTGATGGAGGTGCTAGTATCAACATTATCTCCTCCCATGCATACCAAAAAATGCGCATCCCTTCCAATTGCATGCACAATAACCCAATTATGTTGTGTTAATTTAATGATGCCATAACCTCCTCCCTTGGCACCATCATTCTCCACATTTGCATAGATCCACGTACCATTCTATAGTTATTTTATGTCTTAGAAGGGGAATTTCAATACAATCTACTACTTGGCCGACCTACTGGATTGACACCATGGATTATGTTCCTTCAACCTTACATCATTGTCAAAAATTTGAACATGAAGGGCACAACTACACCATCCTAGAAATCCTTCACCCTTCAAAACCTATAACATGCTCTATCAACCTAATGATGTTCTTATACCATTTAAGGCATCTACCACCACTGGGTAGTGTCTTCTTCCACCTTTACCTCATCCATCACTCCTGTTGTTACATCTTCCACAACCAACTCCTTATTCCTATTGTACCACCCGCCGCTTCGTTTAGCCCATCAACCAACCCATATACCTCCCCAACATCCAATGCTTATTTTTCACAACCATCCAATGATTCATCTATTCCACTACCAACATACCAACTACTTATCCATTAGAATATATTTTTTTCAACACCTTCACTGGGGAGTACTACCTTTATAACATCAACACATTCCTTACTCCACAAGAGTATGGTAACCTTCACCAACATCCCCGCTATGATCATCGAGTAGGTGAAGTTATCCCCTATGGTCCTTCCCACCTTCGCACCAACCTCACATATGGGGGACTTGATATTTCTACCTACTCGCCTGAGCCACCTTTCCAAACTCAACCATTTTCCTCGACCTCCAATCTCTCACCAACCATCGTTTCGCCTACACCTTCCTCCACCATTGTTCTAGAAGGTTTTTGGTTTTGGCCTCTATGAGAAAGGCCTTCATAACATCATTTCTTGCACCACCCTGTAAGCACCAAGACTGCTATGATGGTATTGGATTTCCCAAACCACCTTCCAAAAGCGCCAGAGTTCAACTCATTGAGGACAATAAACCTTCTCCTACTTCACCACCTTCACCTACGAATTCTATGGATATAGAATCCATTCCTCCTGACTTTTTTTTTTCGTAAATGTTTCCCTAGGACCTCTAATCTATCAGTGTGATGGTGAGTCTCCCTCTTCCCTTCCCTTCTTACATCTTGATATGATCGATGATGACACACCTTCTATCAATGTCATTCAATGTCAAGATAATGAGTCTATTCTCACCTACCTTGGTTTGAAAGATTCTTATATTCACCATTCGTTGCCTTCTGAGATGAAAACCATGTTGAATGAATCCACTATATAGATCAACATTCATACTCAGGAGGACCCTCACATTATAAAGATAGGAAAATATTTAGATGCTGTTGAATACAAAGCTTTCACCACTTTCCTCCAAGATCATAGCAATGCTTTTTCTTGGTCTTATGTTGACATGCCCGGTATCGACCCAAATATTGTGGTCCATAATATTATAACTATTCCTAATGCTAAACCTGTGAAGTAGAAGCTACGAAAAATGCATCCTCGCATTGACCTTATTGTGAAAGAAAAAATCCAGTGTCTCCTTTCTGTTTCTTTTATTTTTCCCATTGATTATCCTCAATGGATCTCTAACATTGTTTATATCGCTAAAGCGATGGGGGGACTCGCATTTTCACGATTTAAATGAATTTAACTTAGCTTGCCCCAAAGATGACTTTCCTCTACCTAGTATTGACCAACTAGTTAATCTCACCATCGAACATGAGATGTTATCACTCATGGATAGTTTTATGGGTTACAACCAAATATTACTCACCCTGGAAGATCAACACAAAAAAACCTTCATTACCCCTTGGGGGACCTTTTTCTATCATGTCATGCCCTTTGTCCTTAAAATTGATGGTGCCACATATCAACGTGATATGACTTATATCTTTCACGACATCATGCCTAGTATACTAGATTATTATGTTGACGATCTTCTTTCCAAATCCAAACATCGGCGAGAACACCTTGGTGTCCTTAAATTTGTATTTTCTCGTCTCATAAAATATTGCATTTTCCTTCAACTAAGGAAGCATGCATTTTTGTTCTCTCAGGAAAGCTCCTTGGTTTCATCATTTCTTTGCATGGCATTAAGGTCGATCTTGCTAAAATCAAGGTAATTATTGAAATGCCACCACCCACTAATCTTCGCGAACTTCGTAGTTTCCAAAGTAAGTTACAATCGATTCGATTAATTTCTATCTTTCGATCGTTACCATCCATTTCATCATATTCTCAAAAAGGATGTCTCTTTCAAATGGGATGATGAATGCCATAAATCCTTTGATGCCTTAAAATAATACATCCTCCAACCATGTGTAATCATTCCACCTCAAGATAACAAACCATTCTACCTTTACATTTCTGCCACTGACCATTCCTTGGATGCCATGATCACTCATCGCGATGATAAACATATAGGAACAAGTGGTTTATTACATAATTCATATGCTTAGATTATGAAACTAGATATACCCATGCCGAAAAATATTTTCTTGTCCCTAGTCTTCGTCGCCACTAAAATTCCACTATATTCTCAACCACAAGACCTTCATCATCACTAACATCAACCATCTACATTACATGTATGCTAAGCCTTATCAACACCAACGTGCTTCTCATTGGCTCATGCTCCTTGTAGACCTAGACCTCAAATTCATGAACCAAAATTTGGTTAAAGGAAAAACCATTGTTGACCAAATTGTAGGGTGCACCTCTTTCTAGAAATCAATCTTCTAACTTCAATTTTCCTGATGAATCCATCACTACCCTCTCCCTCGATGATAACATTTATCGAGTTGACCTTATTCTTGACGGTTTTAAATGTCAATGTGGGGGTGGTGCAGGGGTTATCCTTATTCCTTTGGATGGTGAGCCCATGCCTTTATATTTTAAACTAGATTTCGACTATACCAATAACATGGCTAAATATGAAGCACTCGTGTTAGGTCTCCAAACTGCCATTTCCCTAGATGTTAAGACCATTAATATATTTGGTGATTCTCAACTAGTTGTCAACCAAGTCAATGGTCTATACTAGTGTCATAATGAAATACTTCAAAAGTATAAACATCACGTCGACATGCTTTTGACCACCTTTGATAACTATGACATTCAAACTATTCCACGATCCACTAACAAATTTATGGATACCATGGTTTGCCTTGCCTCTCAAATACCCGCTTCACCTTAGACTCAAAAATATTTTTCATAATACAAAGATTGCAATCACCCTCTTATCTATTTTGAGACATTAAATTTGTGGAAAAAATTGAAACAAACCCATGCGACATTTGGTATAAGTAGTTTGTTGATTACCTTTCCCTTTCAATTTTGCCTTTGGACCTTACTCACAATGGACAACAAGCCTTTCTTAAAAGTGTCTCTTGCTATGTCATCATGGAGGGTCTTCTCTAAAAATGTGGCTTTGATGGTATCCTCTTACGATGCCTTACAAGTTATGAAATCCCATACACCATTAAGGAATTTCATGATGGGATTTGTGGAGGTCATTTCAGTGGCCTCGCTCATTGCTAAAATTATCCTTCATCTTGGCTATTACCGACCAAACATAAATCAATAATGTTGTGACTATGTCAAACATTGTGTGAAATGCCAGCAACATGTTAACCTTCATCATACCACTAGTCATGCCTTATAGGTTGCTACGGACCTTTGGCCTTTCTCCCAATGGGGTTTGGATCTCTTCAGAGAGATTAACCATCATTCTTCTCAACGTCATCAATGGATCATCACTGCAACTGAATACTATAATAAATGGGTGGAAGCCATATCTCTCATTTCTACCAAAGCTGAGAAAATATACAAATTCATCAACCATCACATCATTTGTCACTTTTTTTCAACTCATCATCATCACTATAATGGTAAAAATTCAAAAATAAAACCCTATGACAGACTATGTGATACCTTTGGCATTCAACTCAGTGTTTCTTCACCCTATTACCCTCAAACTAATGGACAAGCTGAATTGAATAAAAAAACTCTTAACAAAACTCTTATGAAAGTAGTTGACGATACTAGAAAATATTGACACACACACATTCCTTTTTCCTTATGGGCTTATTGCACTAGTATTTGTAAATCAATCATTACTACACCTTTCTCTTTGGTTTATGACACCAAGCTATGTTACCTCTTGATTTCCAAATTCCCTCTCTGTGTATCTCACTCAAAGATATGATCAACGATGATGAATTTTTCCAAGACCATTTTGACTCTACTTGAGCTTCTAGATGAACGTCATTTCAATGCTCTCAATCACCTTCAAATATATCAAAACGCATTAAACAATTCTATGAAAAATGTTTCCATGAATAAACCTTCAAGGTCGGTGACCTTGTCTTAAAGGAAAATCAACATGTAACTAAAGATGAGAAAAGTAAATAGGAAATTTTTTTCCTAATTGGGTTGGACCCATATCATCGTACACATACCTATGGCTCGGATGCTTATCATTTAGCTTCTCTTGAAGGTAAACCCAAACTGAGCCCCTAAATCCCTTTGCATCTTGAATTATTATATTGTTGAATCAAGTAGTATATCACCTTTTTATATTAAAATGATCATCCCTTGAGCAACCTTCACCATCCACTTACCTATTTTAAGGACCAACGACTAAACAAGAATTCATGTGATTAATCGATACCTTTCAGCCTTATCTTCAACATGAGTATCACAACTCTACTCATGGCATTATTCTCATGGATACCTTTTGTTCTTTTCAAGATGGAATCCCATGTCTAATCATCACTTAAAACCTCTCTTTCATAGCTAACCTTTGTGTGTTATGGTTTTTCCTTCCTAAAAGAATCCCACACTCCTTTATAGTCTTGTCCATGACTTAAAAGTGCAAATAATTTAAAAGTAACATATGGGATTTTCAAAACTCCACTCCTTGAGTCAAAATTCTTATAAATAGATGATTCCCTCAAAAGGAAATCTATCTCTTTATCTAGTTGCTATAAATAGACTGCTCCCTTGAAGGAAAACTATAAAAAGCTAACCTTATTATACATAGTCTATCCAAAAAAAGAGTAGTTTATGTCAAATTAAAATAAAAATATTTTGAAGCTTCCTGCATCGATAAGCTTCCGAAGACCTCAAGGAATCATTCCATTCATCCCACATATAATTCCCACATCGATCGGTCTATAAAAACAAAAGCAAACAGAAAATACAAAAGTCAAGAAAAGTACAAATTTTTCGTCATGGATTACCTATTTTGGTTTTGGGTATCTTGTCGAAGGGACATGTTATCTCACAACAAGATTACACTAAACAACATATTTCACCTCACCTTCCTTCTTTTCTATCTTCTACCTATTCAAGGGATGTGCCACACATGCAAAATTTCGTGATCATGTAACTTATTTCACCCTTAGAACATTCAAACATGCAATGCCTTGTAGGGATTAGGTTCATAAGCCCATATTTGGTATGCTCATTATGGTTCTTGCCAACTCTGTAGTAGTTTTCCTCTTTTACCATTCACCTCTTTTCTTACTTATTAATCTTGCTACACATTACTAAACCTTGACACCTACTTTTTGGGATTTCCTCTCCTTTCACCTACCTTCACATTCCTCATCTATTTTTCATCAACCTATTTTAAACATTCCACCTTTCCTAAATGACCTAACCATGCATAAACAACTTAGACTCAATTATGCCTAAATGACCATTCTACCCACCTACCTCCTCATATTCTTCCCTATCATATGGGAGAACTACATCGACTGTGGCCCCTTTTGCAAGGGCTATGTAGGAAACACTCTTAGGGTATGGGGTCCTTAGAGATTAGCTCGACCACTTCTTTTACCCCATCCTCATTTTACCACATCAAACAAACATTTAGTTAAATTCCATAATAACAATAATTTGGAAGTTAACTTTTAAATCAAACCATACATCATATATAATTCATAATTTATTTTCCATCATGTCAATAACTTGGAAATTCAATCGATCTAATACAAAACAAGAATCAATCATGCGTAAAAAACCTAGTGTCCATAAAACTATCACCTCATTTTCATATTCAAACATAAATAATCAACTAACACATGTATAATCACATCATCGTTACCATGACTCAACCATGCATACATCATCTAATTTCCATAAGAAAAATAACTTAATGTTTTTAACCCAACAATACCTAACAAAACCTAAATTCCACCGCAACAACACTTACCCAACTTGACTTCATCATGCCAAAACAATTTGACTCCACTATGCCTAAACAACCTCGACTCCATCATGCCAAAAAACCTAACTCCATCATGGCTAAACAACTTGACTCAACTATGCCTAAACAACTTGACTCCATCATGCCTAAGTGACTTGAATCAATCTTTCATAAACAACCTAGACAACCATGCTTAGACAATGTGACTCTAGCATGCCTAACTCACCTAGTTTCCACAAATAATAAAACAATGGAAATGAAACAAGTACATCATAGTCCAAATCATCATTAAATATATAATTGGAGTTTACATGTATCGATACATATATAAACATATATAAATAAGTACAAGTATCTCAAAACTCTCATGTATAATCTCGCATCTTTTGCGTACATGCTTTAGACGATATATATATATCAAAAATAAAATGTAGTATCACATATCATCCTGCATCACCCCCATATGGGGCCCTCATCTCCACTATCACCTGCACCCTCATTCCATCTTATCCTTAGCCCACTCAACATCTCCCCACCCTCTAATGGTCTCGGCCTCTATGAACTCATCACCTCCCTCTCACCATGCCTTGTGAGCGATGAATACATGTAGTGCTAGTGTTGTGGGTCCTCTCACTAGCTCCCTATTGGGTACTTATACTCAAGCATATGGAAGAACATCAATGTGGGTTGCGATCAGATAATACGATATTGATAATAATGAGCCTCATTCGGTGGCATCCTTGAATCTTTCCATGGATATTATTTGAGGTGGTTCCATTGCCCTAACTCCAACCTATGGATCATGCCCCATTACAAGTGGCCCCTTTCCTCTGCACATATCAAAGGACCCTATCTTGTTGTTAGTGCATAAATAATGGGACCCTATCCCGATGCACGAGTAGCTATCTCGATCCTGTAGTGTCATGATTTGTGCTGGGCTGCTACTAACTCACCCTATAAACCTGCAATATGCCTACAATGCTGCTTGACTACATGTACTCCATCATGTGCAGGGGCCTAACCCTACACGTGAGCTAACTAACTCTATAGGGTCACAACTTGTGTTTGTAAAGTGGAAATTTGTGCTTATAACACTACCACTTGACACCCATCACCTACCTCTACCTAGCATGTAGCTAGCTGACCTTGTAACACTATCAAATGTACGGTCAAGGTGGCCTTTGTGTTTGTGATCTTATCATCAATACGTACCCTAAAGCAATCACATTTCCCGTGCAATGCATCCCTCTGCACTATAACATTCACCAAGTCCGGATGACCTAGCCACGGTGATAATTCCTACAACTAGGCAACCCACAAAACCTATGTAACCATCTATAACATGACATCATCTATCCTCCTGTCCTTTCTTCTACTCACGACCTATGCAGGATCTCCTGAATGTGGTGGAGACAAAGGTATCTCCACATCATCTGCGAGTATCGAGGGAATGGTGGAGGCACATCCTATGTGCAGCCTAAACTACTATTATAATCTATCCACTAGAATCATATCATGCTCACCGACATGCCTAACCTGTATCCACCTCAATAGTTGTAGCCCCTGTAACTCCTAAGCCATCCCTCTATATGCGGGAAAACCAACATAGGGTCTCAAACTATGTCCATGGCATACAAACCCTCTAGCTGATGTGTATGTAGTAATCCAAGTCATGCACTACCTCCTCCACTTGTGGATGTCCACCTACTGCCACCCATCTCCTGTATCTAACCCTCTATCCACCATGATGCCAATCTACTACTAGCTTGAGTCCTGTGGGTGCACAATCGATATGAGCTTGTATGCACAATGTTGTAGGTAGGTACATACACCATATGTCATATCACTTTGCATCCTATGGTAGGCCCACATATCCCTGTATAAATGTACTAGATATGTAGGCACCCACGTAAAATAGGCTCGATCTCTATCATATCTGTAAGAATTCCATAAAACCATGAGGAAATTGGCCACCCTCGAATATGGAAATGCATAGTAGCACCCACCACTACCATCATCAACATTGCCAATCAAGTCTCCTATAGGTATGCAACATACATCGCTCTATATACGATATTGGCACAATTCTCCATCAGGTCACTCACCATATCTCCAAATACTGTAATCATCACCTCAAAATCCTCATTTGCTAATACTCGAATAAATGAGCTCTCCAACATCCGGTATGCATCCTCAACATGATCATCATCTCACCGGTGGGTAGATGGAATGTGTTGGTCGTTGCATCCCATCTATCGATGAGAGCAACCATAAGATTGTGATCCCATCGAGATCTACCTATACCACTTGATCCCAACCAATCCAACCTCTTACATGTGAGTCCCAACATCCTCATGATGTTGGGTCGTATCTCCCCAATAATGGTGGGACCTATCTGCATTGTCAACTAATGTCATGCCTGCATCCATGCAATTCACCAATGTCAAATACTTACCTATATTATTTCTTTCTTCCTATCCCACATCTACACTTACCTACCTACCTCCTTTCCTACCTATTTCACTAACCTCTCATACCTTCTATCTCGCCTTGCCAAGTACCATTCTTCTATTTTATCACTATTCTTCCTGCACTCTTTGACCTAATTTTTCCCTAACCACCCACTTATCCTTACCTAATTAACCCTACACCCACCCACTTCTACCTTTACCTACCTCTATTATATCTAGGCTAACCCCATTACCCACTTCCCATTTCTACCCTCTCATTTTTAGCCCATTTAGGCCTTCTAAATCTCACCTATTAGGCCTTGGTCACTTTTCATAGTGACTGACATCAATCACCTTGACTGGTACCAGTCACCTATCTCACCCACCGATGCCAATATGCCAAACGCGATGTTGGTTGGTACTTGACTGAGCGCGTAGTCTCTAGTTCGGCCCTAAGGCCGAACCCCCACCCAAATTCCAAAAAATTGAAAAAATAACCTATTTACTACCCCAAACCCACCTCATCCCCACCCCAATTCATTTTTCCACCTAATTAAGCTACATTCACCCTTCCCCACCCAAAATCATTCATTTTAACCAAATTTCAAACTTTAAAATTTTAACCCCCATTTCTTCATTTTAACTTCAAAATTTAATCACAAACCACTACCAAGGATCAATTCCTACCTCAACACATTGCCTCCTCCTCGTTGGAACCTCTGGTCTTTGAACTGGTGGTCCTCCAACACCTCCTCCTATCGCATCATGCCTCAAATCGAACTCTCATTCCTCGGCCAATCAAATCACTTTAAATGATCTTGTGGACCCCTCCACCTAGCTCCTCCAGCCACTCCGATACCTCCACCTTCACCTGGTACAAAGCCTCATCCTTTTCTCCACAAAAAAATGCTAAACAATATTCTCTCTGTCATTTTCTATAAATGAGAAAAGTTAAAATGATCTCGTAACATACAAATTTTTACTTTTTACCCTACCCTCAACTTGACCGACATCGGTTTAGCTTTTCTTGGTATCATTCATGTGCCCTAGTGTACCATAGTCAGTTTATCTTAATCGGAATCGGTTAATCAAAATTGATATCGGTTATCTTGTTTGAGTCCCTTACTATTTATCAACACATTTGATTTCCCGAAACCCTTTTCTCCTTACCCACATTTTCACCCAACCTTACACCTCAACCTAATTATCTATGGCCTATAACCACCACCCTATCAGTTGGGGCATATTTTTTCCTCTACATGTGGCCTTACCTACATCCCTAGCAAAATCTCCCAACCCAACCTCTTTATTGTGATACTCAAATTTGTTTACTTGTTATACCTTGTGATGACGTTATTCGTGTTGTTCAACCTAATGACCTTACCTTGCCTAATGTCATGTTTTTAATCCCGAATACACCTTTGGTGCTCTAGAACACACCTACTCCATGTTCCTGAACCTTTCCTAGTTGTGTTTCATGATCGTATCCTATACCTTGGATACCTAAACCACATCAACCTTGTTTGGATAAATTTATCAACCTTTGATGAAGTAGAGTTTGCAATATCTTCAACCTAGTACCTTATTGCATTCTATATGTGTGCACGTGTTCGAATGCCACTACCTATTACCTAAACCGATATCACCCTTACCTATGACCCACCTATCCTCATTTTCATCACTTCAACATTTATCAAACCACTCCCCAATTCCGTTTAGCACCTCATTAGTTCTTGGTTTGAGGGGAATCACTTCCTCTCATACTTGGGGCAACCTACCCATCACCCTTACCTAGGGAAATGACCTCCTGTTTTTGTGAGCATTACTTATCAATACAAGATTTACAACAAAAATGGCAAATGTAGACACCAAAATTGGGTCACACTCCCATTGTTCCCCTTTAATTAATCAACATAATGTATTCACCTAGCCATGACTCTTTGCCCCACATTCATATTAAATTTAACCATGAAATTATTAATTTAATTACTTTAATTAAATTAATTTAATCACACTCACACATCCACATCACCCTAGATCCATTCTAGGGGCATTTAAATCACGGTGACCAAGTCATCACTCTCACCACCGAATCATAACCTCTAGTGTTGAGTCACCACTTGACCTAACTAATTGAGACTTATTCCTAAACCTAACTAGACTTATTCAATGATCTTTCTACCTTTTCTAATGAGAACTCCACTCTCCTAAGAAAATTAAACTTGGAAATCATGCCAAATCTGGGAAGATCTACCTATTTTTGGTAAAAAGGACTATTTTACCCTAATCGACGCCGATTTATCCTCGGTTGGTGCCAATTACCTAACCGCCATCGGTTATTTTATATACAATTTAAAAAAATTCACCGGGTTGGTCATTCATTTATTGGAGTTCTATTGCAATCAAGCTCAAATCTTCAAGCCTTCCTACATCCAAGATGATGAATACCACAACCATAATGCAAGACAAACATATGGTTCTCCTTCCAGAGCATTGGAATACTCACAGGAGCACACAAGTTGTACTTCCATGACACCACAAACACCTCTTCTCTCGATTAACCATTAATGATCTCCACTCACATGATCGTAAAACACCAAGTAAGTATTGTGATTTCATCATTTGTACTTATTCCATTGTAGATCTCTTGCTTCTCTCAGTATTTCATTTCTTTTGTTACCTGTATACCACCTTCTTCCCACCAACCCACTATTTAACCATCCCAAGCCTTTTCACCCTTCTTAACCTCTTTATCATCATCCTTGAGTGTTCTCATCCATATTAGGACCCAAACCACACTACCCTCATTCTGTGCAATCATAGAGCTCCAAAAGTCCATATTTAATAGTTTATTACTTATTGCCGCTACCGATGTCGGTTCACCGAACACCATCGGCTTTTTTCTCCATCGGCATCAATCACCCGACCGATACAGTCTTTGTGTTAGTTTACATTCTTAGACCAACAAGTTTTCCCCTCACCCAAAACCAACCTAGACCTCAACCAATCAGCCCCATACCCTTTCCGGACCTCGAAAAACCTACCTAACTAGAAAAAAATTGGTTCTAATTATATTTAGTGTTGCATTTCATATTTAGCATTGAATCTAGTGTATTGTGTGTATGAGAAACCTAAATCATTACATTACAAGGACCTATTTATTTCATTTTCTAATTTACATTAAAGTTTTAGTAAATAGTGGATTGACTTCCTCTATAAGAAACACCACACTTCATGGATCTAGCATAGGCTAGGCCATCCACCGTCATATGCCATTTAATACTCTTTTGTGGTATTGATTTGCATTTACAGTAGTCCTTCCTAGACATAAAGTAGCTCTCTCAATCAGCTTGGATAATGTCAACAACGAATGCATTCGCCTTCCACCTTCATTTTACGAGGTATTCCTCCTTGACCTTTACCTTGTCTGTTTCATCCTAGAAAGAGAAAACTTATTGGTTAAACACGTAGCTATACACACTAGCACTTTATCCGGATAAGTAAGAAATCTCACCCAAATTAAGCATATCCTCGAGGTCCCTCCTTTGTTTACTTATTAATATGGTTAAACATGCATATTCATAATCATCATCATAACAACCATTCATGCAAGAATTTACATCATAGAATAAAACTTTATAGCAACACATATAATAAGGAAGTTTAATCATCATGGCAATAACCAATAACACTTGAATTGTCAATATACCATACTCAGATGTAGTCACCTTAGCTATCCATACACAATTACTCATTGTAAAACATAAATGATTACATATTAAGTATGTTGATTACATCATAATTGCTTATAGTCTAGTGATGGACCATGCATGCTCACATACAAAATCTAGCATTAGCTCACACAAAAATACTCCAAATTATAATAGTGCATCATCTATTTGTAGATGGTGGGTAATTTCCCTTCACCATTTACATGTAACTTTCAAAATATAGTCTTTCTCTAATAATAACCCACATGCTTTCCTAACTCGATTTACAATAAATCAAGCTATAAATAGCTTTCTTTAACCATGATGTAATTCCTATAATTACGAAGTCGCCATGCATCACCTTTGTCTTCATCTACATGTGCTTTGTCTTAATAATAGACCTTTCTTGTCCTCTAATTCATATTTATTTTGTCTATTTTAGCCTTTGTCCCAAAATTGGCTAATTCCTTAATATTTCACATGCATGTGTGCAAGCCTTATGCTTGTTGACTGTTCCACTTGCATGTTGTGCACCTCCGCACATTGTCTATATCATTTTTCTCCATGTTTGTGCACTTCAGTGTGGTCCTTCAAACCTACACAAACTTCTTTATACCATGCGTGTGTCCTCCATATGCAATATTTCATATGCTGAGCTAGTACTTAATCAACTTCTTTGATTGGAAAGTGTATAACACAACTTGAGGAACCTACGAATGATAACTCCCGCATACCCGCGAACTCATATCTTCCTCTTCCACATTCCACATATTCCTATTTACTTTTTTGTGTGGATTTTACTTGGTGATTTTTTTCCTTTATTCTACAACTTTCAGAACCGCATAACAATACAAAATTATTAAACCATTGAAACAATATGTTGGTGTTCCATAACTTTTGATCTTATTCTCTTTCTCCATCTCTTCGCAAAATGCAACTTTTTGGTTATCTGTTTTGACTTGACATGTGAGGGACTAATCTCCTTAGTTTTTGAAGGCTAGATAGAATCATGAAACACTAATTTTATCAAATTTCACCTAGGTATCGGGATCCTCATTCCTTTGTTCGATGGGTTATGATAACCTTGAGAATACCACATTCCGCATTCTATGGAATCTCGAATCTATGTCCTATGGATTTTCTAGAGAAAAAAATGTTATATTCTTTTAATGAGTTATTCAAAATTTCATGGAGTGTAATTTTGGACAACATTAACATGATTAGTTCAATTTCGACATATTTTTGGTATGTTTTATGACCATTTTCAATCAACATTTTCAAAAATATTTTTTTAGTTGGTATGTAATATTAGTAAGTGCATTATTTGATCTTAATATTGAAGTGTTCTTTATTTAGAATATGATTTCTCTTTTCTTTGGTTCTAGAGAAATTCATTCCTTGAAAAGTGTCTGTCTTTAATTATCACTTGACATTATGATATTCTCATTCTATACTTAGTTACCAAGATATTATAATTTTTAGAGACCCTAGGATAAAACACAAGAAGTATATGTGTACATGCACACATGTTTATACATATATAAATACATGCATACAATTTATTTAAAAAGTTTAAAATGACTCAAGTAGTGAGTTAAAAATACTATCATTTGTATATCTTTTAGAAATCACAATTCCATACATTTATTCGTATGTAAATAAATAAATTCATCAATTTTCACATTTAAGAATGGAAAATTATGCAAGATATTCATGCTAAACTTATTCCCATGTAGGTAGATAAAATAATTGAACAAAAGGTTTTAATAGAGCACACAAAACTTTATGCAATGGGAACATCATGAATATATTAATAAATTTGTAATCATAACACTAAAACATTAACTAATATCTGAAATTCCTTTTGCATACATGTTTCTTTACAACCAAAACATCATATATGGAATCATAAAAGATGGGAATTACAAGAAGAACCTCATAAATTCAAAGTCAATTCACGAAGTGAAGGAATTTTTTTTTCTAATCAATCCATAATAAAATAAATAACATAGAAAAATGATGCTACAAATGCAGTTCAAAATGATAGTGATCGAAGCTGGTAATCAAAAATATAAAGTAGATGGATATTCTCCGATAGAATGCACCATCGCTCATAGATTCCCCATGGATTATATGCATGCCCATGTATGGGAAGGTCCACGGCCGGGGTCACCTCACTAGTTTTTTTAATATATATTTTTGAAAATTGATAGTTGCATTTATCTAGCTGCAATTCGGTTGGTAAGGTTCGGTGAGAGACAGGAGGTCACAAGGTATAATCCTTCTAATCGCATCTAAATGAATGTTGAAAAACACGGTGTTTCTTTCAACCAAAAATTCTAAAAACTAACTCCAACTAAAAATTTCTAAAAAAACTAACTCCTAGAAACAAAGTGTGTTCATCACCCAAAAATCCTAAAATGGGTAAGCATTTAATAATGATATCTTCTGTTATGTGACTAAATCCCCACATATTTAATCATTAAAGGTTTGTTGATTTATTTAAATAATATAAGTTTGAGTTGAGATTCTTTATAACAAAGGTGTTATAATAAACTATTGAAAAATAAAAGTGTTAGAGAACAATCCAATCATTTGATTAAAGAGGGTTAATTCAAGTGAAAAAGTGTGGAACCATTGTGTTGGTTCATAACTAGCCATGAAATATTATAAAAAGACATATTAAAGTGAAAAAGAACATGATTTTGATTGAAGATAAAACAATTACAAGGGAGTTTGAGAAAGACTGTAATTGTATCCAAGATTTAACTTGTGGAGTAATTCCAAAATTGACCAGTTCTGAGACATGTAGTGGGAAAGAGCGAGGGACAACATAGGTTTCCTAACTGGGGGTATAATGTACAACCTTGGATGGTTTATGGTTAGGGAAACATGAATATACACTTTGGGAGTATAACATTTCCTCTCGAACGTGGCCATAGTCTTGTATCATTACCTATGTGTACATTGGAATTTTGTATCAAATTCCTGATCATTTGTCTCAGATAAGTTCTCTCTGTAAAACTATGTAATCCCCTGTTGAAATTTAATAATTAAATCTTATGTTTATTTAGACAAATGTGCATGTGAATGTATTCTTTTATTGTATTATGTATATTGATGGAATATGTAATTATTTTATACAAAACAGAGAATCACAGAATTTAGATATGTATAATTTTATTAGTGGTTCATATAAAGTAATGTAGAATAAGGATTGATGTATGTAATCAAATGTAGTTAGTAGTGGATTTTATTTTGTTGTAGTTTTAGATTAGGAAAAATTTGCATTTCATTTGGTATCGAGAAATTATCCTCATTTGAAACATGTTGTTGTTTTCATCCCTCGTTCTGCAGTTATTTTGGAAGTTATGACATGGAATTTTTCATCATGTTTCCTTCATGTCTTACATGTTTTTTTCCTAAGTGCTTTAAATTTCTGTGTAAGCTGTAGAACTCAACTTTGTTTTAAAAATTAGTTTATTCTCGTGAACTTCACATCCTCCGGAGCCATCTCTCAAAAGTATGAATTTTTTGTTCCATGTGTCACCTTCGGTTGTTAGATCATCGCTAAGTGGCACCCTCTGATTGGTCCTCTGTCTCTATCTTATGTTGACGTTTATTTTGTCTCTCATGCTTCGGGCTCGAAAGCTTTCTTAAATACAGTTGATTCCGGAGGTCTAAGTCCATCACACCCCAAGTTATTTCAACTTACTTTGAATTATGACACATAGCACCTTTTTTGCCATTGTGATTTCATCACCTATCCTTGTCCTTTCACCATCAATCTTAGCCACTTGTCCTTGTTCTTTGACCCTTTGAACCATTCGACCTAGAATTGTTTTCACTTTAGTTAATTCCGCAATCCTTGTATTTGTGAGACAAAATTGTTGGAAAAACTCATCGGATCATGACGTGTGTCATCTATTGGTTGTTCAATCCACACCATCATTTTTGTCTCCCTAGTCTCCATATGTCCTCCTTTGACCCTATTTCTGCACCTGACCTCTTCTCGGAACCAACACCTTTAATCAACCTTGGTTGATTCCGGGAGTTTCAAGTCTCGTAGGATCCCATCTTATTGAAGAGTGTCGGAATGGAAACATGTGTCCCTTCATGAGTTGAATGATCATGCCTCTATTCTTGGTGATTATAATTTACGGGGAAAAGGAATGTCCCAATTGGTTTTCAAATATTTGAACAGTAGAGGCATTGGAAGTTATTTTAAAACTTCAACGACTTTCCTCAAATTTGACATAAAATCTTTTCAAAAACTCCCTTCAGTAGGATATGCCATTCCATGGCCTTGTTATAATAATTTTTTTAGGTGATGGCTATAGTATAAATAGTTTAAAGGGTTACTAACTTAGGAAAATGTGTGAAAATACATCGAGGTTAAAAATATATTGTTCTTAGTCAAAAATTGTAAAAAGGAAAGTAATTAATATTGTGAGTGTAAATGAGTAGATTATGGTTTTTTTCTCACTAGAGATAAATTGTGCATACACAGAGAGTGGAAGCCAAATCAATTTTGGACAGAATGGAATCTCAAAACAACATGGATTACAATGAACTAGAGCACCGAAACCAAAAACTAGGTAGAGAAGTAAATCATTTATTTGAACAATTAGAAATGTTGAAAATTCAAATTTTCAGAAGATATGAGAAATATAATAAATGTGATACACTAGAAAAGAAAATAAACAAGAGAAAACAATATTCTTTAGATGATGATTCTATTTCTAATAAAACAAATGATTCTTCTAGTTCTTTTGATTCTTCTAGTGCTGAGAAAGAAAGTTCAAATAAGAATTCTAAGGAAATACAAAAATTTTCTTAGAAAATTAAGTTACTTGAATATGCAGGGGAAGTAGGAACATGAGAAAAAGCTAAAACTTGGTTAACTAGTTTAGAAAGATATTTTGAATTACAAAATACTAGTAAGTTAGGTCAAACACAAATAACTTCTTATCAATTAAATGCTTCCCTTAACTGGTGGGAAGATACATTGAGATCAAAAACTTAAAGCCCATAAGGTCCCATGGAATAAGTTTAAAAGTTGTTTAGGAAGAAGTATTTATCTGAACATTTCTTACAACAAAGGAAAAATGAATTCTTTGATTTAAAACAATGTTTAAAAATTGTCAACGAGTACAAACAAACTTTTGAGAATCTAAATAGATTTGTGCCTTTCATTTTTGGAACTGACAGAGTTGTCAAATTTATTAATGGTTTAAGAGAGGAATATAAGGCTAGTGTATGGTGTGGAAAACCTACTTCCGTCGATGAGGCTGCTCAAATAGCGAAACAATTTGAAAAATATAAAATTGTTGTTCACCAAAAGAAAGAAGATTATAAGAAAAAGAATTCCAACTTCCATTTTAACAATAGAAAAAGGCCATTCAGTGAAATTGTTAAGTGTAATCATACTCAGATTAGAAATCAACAAAGGAAACAAGATTATGTTAAAACTAAACCAGAAGAAATTAAATGTTGGAATTGTGGAGGTAACCATTTTCTAGGGGTTGTCCTCAAAAAAAGAAGAGTTGGGATAAGAACAAAAATCAGAAAATTAATGATAAACCAAAGGAAGGGAACCAAAATATGAAATTTTATGTCATTATTGATATAGAAAAATTGAACCCGTAGCTACATAGGAATGGTTGATTGTCGGATAGTAAGATAAACAGGAGCTTTAGTGGAAGAATTAGATTTTCAAATTGATAATATTGTATCTCGTGAATCTTTTCATGTACTTAAATTAGGTCAATATGATGCCATTTTGGGGATGACTTGGTTAGAAAAGAATCATGCTCTTATTAACTATGAAAATAAAAAAATATGTATTCAAGATTAATATGAAGTTACTCATTTTTAACAAGGACCTAAATGGCAACAGACTTTAAAAACTATTTATGTTGTTTAACTTTGTTGGACCTCTGAATTATTTGGCTAAGTACAAGAAGGTGCATGGATGTGCGGGGCCTAATTAAATAAGGGCATGCAAGGTAAAGGCATGAAGGATAGAGTTTTAAAATGGTTTAGCATAACCCTTGGCACGTGCACAAGGCAAAGGAAGGGTTCTGGGACTTAGCCATATTCGATGTTCTGGAAGCACACGAGAAAAGCATGACCTAATTGCGCATGTGGAATGGATAAGGTGCTAGCCTAGAAACTTGGTGGCCACGAAAGGAATATTCCATGTGATATAAGGATCCTAGAAAGACATCATTACAAAGAGTGGAGAGCTTAGATATGAGAAGGCATGCTCCCATAGAGGACCACTTTGACACTTGGCAACCAATCTATAACTTCAGAAAGGCATGGTAGTGGTTTCTAAGGTTATAAATACAAGTGCCCGATAGAAGAAAAGAACAAGGAGAAGAGAGGAGAAGCTCTGAAGAAATATAATGGAGGGTTCTAGGGGTTAGGGATTAGGATAAATCTGGGAGTGATGGCATGTTTAGGGGGATGGGTCTATGATTATCCTTGGGGTATAAGGGACATAGTCTAGTTTTGATGCATGACTTGGCTCTGCATTGTGATATGAAGGTCTGTAATGGTTTCATGGAATGTAATGTGGTACTTAAACATGTTGATATGAATATAAGGCTCTATTGTAAACCATATATGTGTTCATGAGTATATTCCTTATGCATTTCCTTTATGAATGGACCGGTTACATATATGCTACTTGTTATTTATCTTTTCTAGATGCATGAGATGACAACTCATTCTAGGTTCTTAGAATGTTGCATAATTCTTTTCGTCCTTCGCATTTGATTATTTTTATAAGATGATGCATTCTCACAAGACTCACATAAAAGAGAGACTCGACACCCACACATGCCTTGGGTGGCGACCAATGCCCCCATTTGGGTGATAGGCCGATGCACATGGGATTAAACTATTGGTCTAAGGGAATAACAATGACTACATCTTGGTTACGTTTCTAGGACCTCTTTTTGAAGTTGTGAGAAATGACATGCATATTTTTCCCTGTGATGCATGATGACAAAGTGTCGACCTTAGAAAGTGTTGAAACATGGTTCAAGAGCATGGAGGACAAGTTTGCTCAAAGATTCAACACTGGACCTGAGTTCGATGTGCGTAGATGGGTAGAAGAGAACCTATACCATGATATGTATGAGACATTCTTCTATTGTTTCCTATTAGAACTATATGAATAGATTTCAGCATATGCATCAAGATTGATCTCGGCACTATAGATCCCACATATGGACCTAAGATGACTATAGAGCCAAGCAGGATGCGATCGACTTAGACGCATGTTGTTGATCACCTTTGGTGGAAGAGAGTTCTAATCAGTTATACTTTAGAATACGTAATTTTTATGTATTCTGTCCAAAATTTGTTGAGTTCAAGTTTCGAGGAGCCCAAAGGATCATTTTTGTGTGTTATTCCTTTCACTATGAAGATTTTGGTCATTACGTTGAGTTTAGAAGCATTTCCCATGGCCACTAAGATTCTCTCGAGCCCCGGGAGAGGAAGCTAGGGTAGAGGAAGATGGAAGACATTGCAGCTAAGAAGGAAAGGGAGGAGAGATGACTCAAGTATAGTGAAGCTCGTGAAATGGAGATGACTAGACAATGTAAGGTTATAAGTGTGATGGATCTATGGAGGCAGAAATTACGGGAAGGAGTTGAGATTCACGCAGAGGACGTGGAACTCCGAGCGATTTGTGCTACCCCATATTAGAAAGAATGGGAGAGAAGCCCCTTTAGCTTTTTATGAGAGTTTTCCACATGGAGAAAGAAGAGCCATTGGTGTGCATTTGAACCCACCGACAACCAACCCCTAGCGCTTGGTTTTCAGAGCAAGGAGAAGTATTGTTAACCCAATTGGTATTGGTGGGAGTAACTGATCTACACCTAGGATATATAATTTATCATTTGGGACATCCATGGATGCGTAATCCATTCTTGTATTTGGAGGAATTTTCGAGACAAGGTGCAAGTATGCATGGTTTTGGTATCACGTTTGGGAGTGGCGTGGGACATATAAGCTGGAGTCGTTAGACAATATCTTGCATTTACTAGACCATAGGGGTATTGAAGATGATACAAAGCGTGTGCACAAGTGTGAATTAATATGGCACATGAAAGGGGACACTACCTCGGTGTGGAAGACAAGTCAGTTTGCTTACAAAGATTGCAAGGAACACATATAGTTGGTATGAAAAGAATGACCTTGTTATCTCATTTTTAGTGATTTCAGCTAAAATTGAGATAACCATAGAATTTTTTTGACAAAATCTCCTAAAAATGCAATTTGAAGGATGTTTTTGGGCTTTTAGGTTTCCATCGCATGGAAACATATCCTTTGCATGCTTCATGTCAATTGTTTCCCGAAACCTAAAACCCGATTACAAGCTAGTGTATCGGGTTTTGAAACTCAAAAGCATTGGAACATACCTAAAAAAACATGCTCCATGTCACTCATTTCTTGTAACTCGAAATGAAATGATCCTTTGTGTTGGGTTTTCAGAACTTGATAACATCCAAACATCTCATGCTTCATGATAGTTGTTTCCCAAAACCCGATTTGATAGTAAAACCTTTGTATCGGGTTTTCGGACACTCCGAGCATGATGACATGGCATTAATGTCAAGTTTTCTAGTAGTTGGCACACGTGTTGAATGAGGTGTAATTAATGCTAGGGATTTATAAATAGTTTGATTTTACATGTCATTTTTACCTGGTATATTTTCACTGCGTGGATTTTTCGTGCATGTTCCTTCGACCTCCAAACCCGAACTGAACTTCTTGATTGATTTCGTGATCCATCTTGACCATTTTTCAAATTTATTGAAGGTATTTTTCTCTTCTTACCACTTTGAGGTCTTTGGGGTTGTTTTTGAGGTGTTCATTTGGCGTTTTCCCTCTTTTCTTTTTCTTTCCTCTAGGTTTAGGGTTTTGGGTTGTTTTCTTCATTTCTTGTTGTATTCCCATGAAACCTCTTATTTGGAATTCACCCTTTGGGTGTTTTCTTATTTTTCCCATGGGATATACTCTTTTGATTTTTGAGAAGAATCTAAAAATCCTAACTTACAAACTTGGCGGGAATTTTACGTGTTTTGACATCCCAGAAACCCGACGCCTTTGTTTTAAGTTTTATAGGGTGTCCAACATCGTTCGACTTCCGTAGTGTATCGGGTTTCTCCAAGTGCTCAACATCCTCTTGGCTCCACTTGTATTGGGTTTCGAAAAGTGTTCAACATCACCCTAGCTCCGCTTGTATCGGGTTTTGTGAAGTGCTTAACATCCCTGAGTTTCGCCTTTGTGTCGGGTTTCACAAAGTGTTTGACATGACCTAATTTCTGATATACATTGTAGTGTGTCGGGTTTCACAAAGTGCTTTGCAAGTCCCAAAGTCTGGTTAGTGTGGCGGGTCTGTAGGGTTGCTCAACAAGCTTTCAAGCCCGATTGTTCAACTAGAAGTCATCTAGGCATTCTTTCTTCAAAACTTCTCATGTCGGATCCTGGAAAATCTAAGGATAAGTTAGATAGGTCAAGAAAGATGAAGTACAAGTACTGGAAGATGGAGTCCCCTTCCTACATAGATTGCAATTATGACATCGAGACATGGAGCTTGGTAATATAGACATGGAAGAATTTTGGAACAAAATCAAGGATTCTTCTCAGAGTCCCTGGATGAAGTCAATAAGCAGGCAGTGGCCTCCCTCTTATAGCAGGATTCCCAATGTCTACTCAATGCCCCGAGTTCATTCTAGCCTGTGCTTCCAATTATGACTCAACTTCCCACTTAGTGAGAAATCAAGCAGGAGAAACCATAGTGAAGTTGGATGGAGGTTACTTTGATGACCTCTTAAGATTGCCCAACTTTCAAGAATATGTTGATTTGAATCTTCAATCAGCGTAGAAGGCTGGGACAATGATCAAGAAGATTACATCAGGCATGTAAATAAAAATTTCTTGATCAAGGCCAAGCCAACCGTCTCTAGGTTTCCCAAGTTTGTCCCTAGGAGTGATTTCATCCTTGAAATCAAGTGATATCATCACCCTGCTAAGTCGAGTATTTGGACTCCCGAGTCGAGAGACTTCCAAGGGTGGATGTATCAATTCATGGTCATCATAAAGAAGAATGACCAAGGGATCGATTGGAGTAGTCTTATAAGTGATGAGATAGACTCCCAAGATGAAAACAATCTTGTCTACTAGCAAGTTCTATATGTCGTCATACGTCACCTATGCAGCAGCCGGCATGAGAAATTATCCAGGGTTGGATGCAAAGGGAAATAGGGAAACAAAACACATATATCGGTACTTCCCTCAACTGACAATGAAGGGGTCTAAGGATCAATTCAGAAGAGTGAACGATGCCTTCTTTTATGAAAACATCTGTAGGATGAACCTTGATCTAAGGAAAAGAAGAGTCTCTGATGAGGCATGGGCCATGAAGTATCGAAATGGGGTTGTATCTTCTTGCAATTCAATAAGTTCACATACCTTTGGGTGGTCATGTACCGGGTGATCCTTTCCATTTTCCTAGGTTCCCAGGTGATAAGCTGATCCTGATGGAGTTGGTTAGACAATTGTTGGATTTTCACAAATTCCAACAGAGTAAGCACAAGGCCACTGTCTCCTTCCCTATTTCCATCGGAAGGTACACGTGCTCAACAGTGGTTAAAGCCAAGAATGTGGTGCATGAGCTACAGGACAAGTTGAAGAAGCACATGAAGCACAGAGATGGGTTTGATTTCTAAGGAGTCCTTAAGTCATACGGGACCTTATATCTACATGTGCCCAACGTAGAAGACATTTGGGTTGATCTTGGGATGAAGTTTCCATCCGAAGAAAGGACAATAGTAGGTTAACACTTGAAGAGATTTAGATGTTAGATCTATCTGACATCCCAGAAGGCACCATGGACAATGAAAGTGTCCTTGACACCTCGTATGATGGGTTGAATGAAGACCAATATGTATTCCTAGCCATTGATTGGTCCATTGCTGAGAAAGCTTCTATCATAGGAAGAGCTGCTCAAATTCTTGCTCATACTAAGGCGTGGCTCATTTCTTGGGGAATGAGTTATAAAGAAAAGAGTTTTTCAAAGCTAGCTACTTTGGAAGTGGGACCCTCCAAGGGAAAAAAGGAAAAGGATAAGGACCCTTCCAAGAGGCCAATAAAGGTTAAATTTGTTAGAAAGGGAGAAGAGCAAGTGACCACATCATTGGCCACTCCCCACAAATGGTTGAGATACTTGATTCACCTCCACCACCAGAACAAGGAAATCTTCCTTCAGGAGAAGAGGTTGGTCAACCTCTCATTCCCCTTTTGGTTGGTAGCTCATCAGAGGTAAGTCTTCCTCTTACCTCTCAAGCTTTAATTTCAGAATCATTACCTCCTCCCATTCAGCCTTCCTTGCTTTAGATTTCTTCACCAAATTCCTCAGCCATGGCCAACATCTTCTCTGACCTCTCACCTCTCCCCTGTTGGACCCAAGTTAACCATGGATATGCCTCCTCCTTTTGTACCTTCATTCCCTGAGTCCATTCCCATGGACACTACACTCGCAGTGATCACCACTCCACAAGAAAACCTTCCTCCACCTACAGATGTGACCGTAACACCTACGATGGGAGAAAATTCTTCCAAGTATGCCTCAATGGTTAATAGATCAGACCCCAAGGAAGAGGAAGGTGGTAGTTCCCCTACCAGCCTTTGATTTCAGTTGCCTCAAGGTCACTCCTGCCAAGTCTGCCAAGAAACCCAAAATGGTTTCAAGGGTTTTAGTGGATGCCTCAGGGCATAAGTTTGTGGAGATTTCCACTCCCATGGCTGACAAAACCAAGAATGATATAATGGTCACCGATTATCAGATCACAAGGGTTGATCTAGGAAAAGTAACAATGGAGGGAGCACAACAGGACACACAAGATGCCATGAATGTGTTGTGCCAGAAGTTAAAGGAAATGAAGGCAAGTAGAGATGAGCTAAAAGAGAAAGTAGAGCAGCTGATGAAGTACTACTCAAGCTCTCAAAGCCTCTGAGTCAACACCGTCATCCTCTACCCCTACTCCTATCAGGTTTGATTTCTCATCGGTACCCAGGATTGAAAAGATTAATGAGAAGGGGAGAATGGTTGATGAATGGATCCAGAGGCTACTCCTGCAAGGAAAAGAGGTCATTGATGACATTGTGGAAGTCTACAAATCCTTGGAGAATATAAAGAAGGATGGTGAGAAAATGGATGATGAGTTTTCGGCAGAAGTTGGGAACCTAGAGTTAACTTTTGAAGCTCTCAATACGCTGAAAAACAGTTCCATCCCGCATCTTGATCGAAGAAGGAATCATTCCACATGGGGACAAGCATTTTCAACTAACCAAAGCCATCAGATTTAGAATAAATATTCTCAATGAAGCTTGTAGAAAATTGAGGGAATCAAGAGATCAATTGATTGATGCCACAAATGACATAGAAGAAGAGCTAACCAAGATCTGCGCTAAAGTGTTGAATGAAAGCTTGAGTATTCTACCCACTGATGATCTTTACAAGAAGATCCAAGAATCAATTAGCATGAACCAACTTATGGCTTTAGTCTAGAAATCATTGATAGGTTCGTGAAGATTGAACATGCTTTGGAATCACTGAGGAAACTCAACAAGAGATTGAAGAAACTTCCTGGTAACGTGAGTGATACTCAGGAAACATGTGAGGTCCTGAGTGACCACTCCACCACGCTTGATGAAGATGAGATGTAGGGCATAATCTGAAAGTTCCAAGAATTTTGGGACAAGCAGGATTTGTTGGAGGAAGACAAAGATGATGAAACAGAATAGGCATAATGTTTCATGTCATTTCAATCTAAATGACATGTCTTTTTCATTTTCGTTTCGTCATGTAGGAAGCAAATTTTGACTTGGTCTCCTGCGTGAGAGTCAAGAAAAATAGGACTCTCATTAAAAGACTATTTTCTAGGATTTATCCTATTTTCTCTCAACTCTTTTTATTATAAATAAGGGATACTTATGCATTCCAAAGGGTTGAGATTTTTGGAATATTGAGAACTATTGTGAAGAAGAAAAACTTTGTGTTTTCTTTTAATCATTTGAGGAATAGAAACCGATGCTATTTTGAAAACTTTGTGTTGTGAGATTCATCTCTTAAGATATTGTTCTTATGTTCAGAATCTTAAGCTATTCTTTGTTTAGCACTCTCGATTATTTTAATTGTTTCAAACATTACATTTGTTATCTAAAACTCGTATGATTATTTCGTGATCTGTGTTTGCTCAAAAGAAAATACGTTCCTCTCATTTCCTTTCCATTGTGTTTCTTCCATAATAATAATTTCCTTTCCAATCCATTCCATTTCTAAAACTACAACATCTTCACCTTGTGTGGATATGGATTTTGGGATTCTATCCCAACCCCAATGGTTAGAATAGTGTGAATATTGTATATATTATTTTTGTTGTGTTTTAGATTAGTAATAAACAGGCAGCCTCACCTATCTTTGAGGAGGGATTTAATCCCATGTATTGTGGTTGAACCTCATATTTTGGCTTGAAAAATATCCAACCAATAGTTTTTGGTGACTCCACTGGGAATATGGATTGATAAGACTAAGCTTATCCTATTGGTGTCTAGCGACTCCATATTTGCCTTATTTTCAAAAGATCTATTTTCTAGTTCAAGATGGCTAGAAATATCTTCACTCGGTCAAGCTGAGCTAGGGGTGAAACTGATCCATTCTTTGATTTGCTTCAACAACATAATTTTAGACTTTCACCCAATAGTGTTGCATCTAGCTGAGCGAGAAGTTCTTCACCTATCCAAAGAACTTAGTTCTTCAAGAACAAGAAGTTTCTACAACTTGCCATGCATTATTCTTGTCTGATACTCGATTCTGTACATGCACTTCATTCAAGAAGAATGGTAACACAACCTGTGCCTTGGGGTGTGGCTATTGGTCCTCTTTCCCTAACTCCACCGTTGCATGATCTACCACATGGATCACGTAAGAATATTCCTAAGTTCAACGGTGATGGGAAGCAACACCCTGATGAACACATCACTTCATTCTTTGTCGCATGTGGCATTCTTGGAGTTTCTCATGAAGACGTCTCTGTTTGACTCTTCATTGAGACATTACATGGTGTAGCAGTAGAATGGTTCTACCATCTTCCGAATGCATGCATTACCAACTAGACTACCATGCGATCTGTATTTGAAGCAAGGTTCAAACCAGCTGAAGACTCTCATGCCTTGTTAGCACAACTTACACACATGAAGAAGGAGTCTTACGAACCCATGTGGGATTTCATAGCCAAATTCAACAAGCTGATTCGTAAGATCCCAGAGCTAGCCATTCCCACTCTTGAAAATAAAAAGTGTTTCTTCATCAACGCTCAGCCCCCTGATGTGAGCTTCTTGTTGAGAAGATTTTATCCCCGATTTGGCCACTGCTCAAGCTACAACCACTGAAATAGAAGATGATCTTATTCTAGCTGGAAAGATCAGAAGAGAATCATCTAAGCCTAAAAATTAGAGTTCTTCAAATTAGTACTACTGATCCTATGATTCAAAAGATGGCCAATGACTTGATCACTTTAAAGAAGCAAATGTCTCAACAAGCAACCAACATTCCTTATCGGGATATTCCTAGATGGAATTTCAACAATGCCAATGGTGCTCCCGCAAGAGATAGGAATCGGTTGATGCTCCCACCAGGATAGCCATTGAAGCTCCTCCTATCAATGCAAAGTAGTTGAAATAGTTGAGGAGGGTGAAGAACCAAAAGATCAAGATTCTCATGAAGCTTTCAAAGCTTCAGGATATGCTGATGAGTCTTTTGACGATTCAGCTGGTGACTCCAAGCATTGGGTACTTGGAGTATGAGGAAGATGAAGGTGATCATGATGGCCAATCATTTGTAGTCTTCACTCGATCCCAATCTTAGAACCCCAAAAATCTGGTTGAAGGCTCTAAGGAGAAAAGTAAAGAAGCTCCCGTGGTTATGGCTAAAAGAGGCTCTCCTATCTCAGTGCAAACTAAAAAGGAGACAACTAAAAAGGTAACTTCATCTTCTAACTCTTTTTCTCCTTCTCTCAAGGCTAGTACCTCGGCTCAGACAGTGTAACAGAACTGAGCCCTCCATCATTCCTTCATATACCACTTTCGACATCATTGATCATGCAAAGAAAACCAAAATCCAAATGTCGGAAAAGTCAAGTACCTGCAGTCCAACCCTGAGCAATTTGAGAAACTTGCCAAATTCATTAGAAGCAAGGTTATTATTCCTTCATCTTCAAAAGGCATTTTTCCTAGCCCCACTCAAGCCTTTACCTCAGAGTAATATGACCTCTGCTTGCTTCTTCAAGAAAGATTGAACCATTTTATTTGTCCTTACTTATAAACGGTTTTAAACTCAACAATTGCATAATTGACTCAGGAGCCTCTGATAATGTAATGCCCACAAAAGTAGCTCATGCCCTTGGACTCACCTTGACTAAATCTTATGGGTGGTGTTATTCCATGGAAACCAAACAAGTCCCCTTGATTGGCCAAATCAAGGATGCACAATTTGCATTTGTTGCCTTCCCTGAAAAGAGAGTGAAAATGACTATCCTGGTTGCTGATATCCCAGCTACTTATGGTATTCTCTTAGGAAGAGGTTTTTATAAAGATGTTGGAGGAGAAATCAACATGGATTGGACCAAAGCTAAAATTCCAGTGAATGGAGTTCCTCGTGTCCTTCACCCCGAAGCACAAGCAAAGTACCTGGTCACTAAATCAGATGATCCTAAGGCTCAAATTCTCTTTGAAGATGTAGGCTTGGGTAATTATTTCATGACATCTGAGGTGCCCTCTGTAGAAGTCAAAGAAGAAGATCCTAATGTTGTTTGGACCCTTGAGTTTGATGGGAGTTGTTCAACTACTGGTTCAGGTGCTGGCGTGGTTCTTATATCTCCATATTTTGAGATTTTTCCTTTTCTTTCAAGTTGTAGTTTGATAATACTAATAACACAGCCGAATATGAAGCTTTGTTATTAGGATTAGAAATGGCAAGACAAAAAGGAATCAAAATCTTAAAGTGTAGGGAGATGCCGAGTTGATTGTGAATCAAGTAAGGGGGACCTATCAGGTAAAAAATGATCACCTAAGACATTACAGGAATAAGGTTTGGGACAACATAGAATGCTTTGATGCTTTTTCCATTAAGGCAGTCTTAAGAGACTACAATGATAAAGTTGATTCTTTAGCCATATCTACATCTCTTCTCCTTCCTCACCCAAAGTTCAAACAGGACACGTATACCATTGAGATTGTGTATCATCCAAGTGTTCAGATAATTCAACACATTGGAAAGTGTTTAATGATGATCAACAAGTATTGTCTTTTCTTGAGAAAGCTGATAATTTTAGTGAGCTTTATTTTGAAGGATCAGAATCAGCTTTTCGTGAGTCCATCTCAAATTCATATCAAGAAATTGATGGTGAATTCATCCAGCTTAAAGGCAATAAGATTCCAAAGGGATTAGTTTCTCTGGAAGGTCTGTTTGACAAGCATGACCATTTCATTTAGGATAAAAGGCAAGCTGAAGGTGCTTCCTCATTAGAGGTAGATCAAGTTAACCTAGGCTCCATTGATCAACCACGGATGGTAAACATCGGGAAATGTTGTTCTCGGAGGAAAGAGAAAGATTCATTTCACTCCTGAAGAGATATATAGATGTCTTGGCATGGTCCTATGTGGACCTGAAATATTTCAAGCCCAAGGATGTGCAACATAGCATTCCTTTAAAGCCTGAAGTTAAACCCTACAGGAAGAAGCAAAGGCATTATAACCCAAAGATCTCAGGGACTATCCTTGCAGAAATTTAGAAGATGTTAGATGCAAGGATTATCTTTCCAATCCATCATTCCACCTGGGTTGCTAATATTTGTCCAATCGAAAAGAAGAAGAATGGTGAAATCCAGATTTGTGTTGATTTCGGAACCTCAATCAGTCTTCATTGAAAGACAATTATCCATTTCCCATCATGGACCAAGTATTACAGACTGTCACTGGATCAAAAATGTTATCCATGCTTGATGGATTTTTGGGGTATAATCAGGTTGAGGTAGCTGCTGAAGATCAACATAAAATGACATTCACCACCCCATGGGGAACCTTCACTTACAGGAGGATGCCTTTTGGTTTGATTAATGCTAGAGCCACGTTTCAAAGAGCTATGGATTTAGCTTTCAGAGATTTGATGGGAAAGGTCATAGTTGTGTATTTGGATGACTTGATGGTCTTCTCTAAAAAGTGAAGTGATCATTATGATCATCTGGAACAGGTACTCTTAAGGTGTAGGTGTCATGGGATTTCATTAAATCCTAAAAATTCCATGTTCAGAGTAATAAAAGGAAAGTTTTGGGTCATATTGTGACTAAAGAAGGAACCAAGATCAACCTAGAGAGGGTGAAGGCCATCCAAAGCCTTACCCTACCCACAAGAAAAACTGGGGTGCACTCCTTTTTGGGAAGGTCAATTTCCTAAGAAGATTTGTACCTGACTTTGCCGATAAAACCAAGGATATCCTTGGGATGATGAAAGGTAAAACTCCATTTTGATGGAGCACTGAAGGGAAGCTTGCATTTGAAGAATTCAAAAGGGAAATTTCTCATGCTCCCATCCTGGTGTGCCCAGATTTCAAAAAATATTTCATCATGTATAGCTATGCTTCCACACATACAGTATCAACCATCCTGATGCAGGAGAATGAAGAAGGAATTGAAGCTCCCATCACTTTCATGAGCTTCCCATTAAAGGAACATGAATTGAAGATGTCACAAATTGAAAAACATGCTTATAGTGGTGAGAGTAGTGAAGCATTTCAGGTATTATGTGTTGAGTTCTCACACTCTCGTTCTTGTTCCTGATACCACAGTTAAATCCATCTTGACTCAATAGGAGTTGGGTAGTCAATGGGGTAACTGGATAGCCAAAGTCTAGGAGTATGACTTGGACATCAGACCTACCAAGTTAGTATGAGGAAGAGGCCTGTGCCAATTGATCATGGAAAACAATGTTGAGATAGAATGTGAAGAAACTGAAGGTACTTCTTCAGAATTTCCCATGGCACTTTTTGTAAGCACAACTGATGAATGGTACATGGATATTGCTTTATTTTTAACTTATGGTGAATTCCCTCCACATTTAAGCCAAAAAGAAAAGAGGACAGTTAGGTTAAGGTCTGTAAGATACATTATGTGGGATAATGGTATATACAAGAAGGGTATTGATGGTGTATTCTATGTTGTGTTGATAAGTCTCAAGTAGGTAAGGTTGCTAGAGTCCTTCCACAATCTAGCATGTGGAGGAAATTTCTCTTCCTCCGTAATGGCTTACAAGATCTTATGGGCTAGGTACTATTGGCCTACTCTCTTTCGAGATTCAGCTGAATGGGTAGCCAAGTGTGAAGCTTGTCAACATTTCGTTGGTCGTCCTAAGCTGGCAGCTCTTCCCTTGAAACTGTGGTGATTGAAGAACCTTTTCACCAATGGGGAATTGATTTCATTGGAGTGTTGAATCCTACCTCTAGTGCGGTCATAATTATGTGCTCACCACCATAGACTATTTCACCAAGTGGGTGGAAGAAGTTGCCAATCAAGCAAGCAACCTCAAAGTTGTGTGTAACTTTCTCAAGGAGAATATAATTGTTAGATTCGGTGTGCCTCACAAGATTGTTGAAAATGCTTCCAATTTCTCATCCCATGAGTTGATAGAATTTTGTTATGGCTTTGGGATCACATTGGCTCATTCATCGATTATTACCCCCAAGGCAATGGTCAGGCTGAATCAAGCAACAAGAACCTGGTGACCATAATCAGAAAGTTGGTCGATGAGAATCAGAGGACATGGCACAAAGCATTATATGATGCATTATGGGCAGATCGGATTACTCCTAAGTGAGCTATTGGAATGTCCCCATTCCAAGTGTTGTATGGGATTGATGTTGAGATTCCTATCTCTGTAGAATTTCCAGCCTTATAGTTGGCCAAAGCAATTGAAGATGAAACTTTTCAAGATTCCATTGAGAAAAGGATAAGGTACCTAGCTAGGCTAGAAGAAGAAAGGAGCAAGGTGGTGGATCACATTACAGATCATCAGAGAAAATTCAAAAAGATATTTGACAAAAATCAAAGCAACGTGATTTCTAGGTCAGAGATCTAGTACTTCTCTGGGACAAGAGAAGAGAGCAGAAAGGGATGCATGGCAAGTTTGACTCCTTATGGAAAGGTCCTTTCAAAATACATCAAGTTGAATGGTGAAAATAGCTTTTGTCTATCATATCTAGATGGAGAGTTTCTCCCTCTACCTTTTAGTGGTCAACATCTGAAGTTGTTCCATCAGTAATGCAAGATCTCTCTTAGCATTGTATCATAATTTTTTTTTGTGTGTTTTCTTTTTTTTCTTTCTTTCTTTCTTTGTTTTTAGTTTTCTTCTTCAAACTCCATAGCCCAATGGATAAATATTTTTGATATATGAGTTCTCTTCCTTTGATGTCTCAAAGAAAGTCCCCAACTGGAGCCAGTTGTTATCTCATTTTTAGTGATTTCAGCTAAAATTGAGATAACCATAGAATTTTTTTGACAAAATCTCCTAAAAATGCCCTTTGAAGGAGATTTTTGGGTTTTGGGTTTCCATCGCATGGAAACATATCCTTTGCATGCTTCATGTCAATTGTTTCAAACTTGAAACCCGATTACAAGCCAGTGTATCGGGTTTTGAACTCAGAAGCATCGGAACATACCTTGCAAAATGCATGCTCCATGTCGCTTGTTTCGAAACCCAAAACCCGAAATGATCCTTTGTGTCGGGTTTTGGAACTTGATAACATCCAAACATCTCATGCTTCATGACAGTTGTTTCGAAACCTGATTTGATAGTAAAACCTTTGTATCGGGTTTTGGACACTCGAGCATGATGACATGGCATTAATGTTGAGTTTTTATGGTAGTTGGCACACGTGTCGGATGAGGTGTAATTAATGCTAGGGATTTATAAATAGTTTGATTTTACACGTCATTTTTACCTAGTATATTTTTGTTGCGTGGATTTTTCGTGCATGTTCCTTCGACCTCCAAACCCGACTGAACCTCTTGATCGATTTCATGATCCATCTTGACCATTTTTCAAATTTATTGAAGGTATTTTTCTCTTCTTACCACTTTGAGGTCTTTGGGGTTGTTTTTGAGGTGTTCATTTGGCATTTTTCCCTCTTTTCTTTTTCTTTCCTCTAGGTTTAGGGTTTTGGGTTGTTTTCTTCATTTCCTATTGTATTCCCATGAAACCTCTTGTTTGGAATTCACCCTTTGGGTGTTTTCTTATTTTTCCCATGGGATATACTCTTTTGATTTTTGAGAAGAATCTAAAAATCCTAACTTACAAACTTGGTGGGAATTTTACGTGTTCTGACATCCCAGAAACCCGACACCTTTGTTTCAAGGTTTTATAGGGTGTCTGACATCATTCGGCTTCCACAGTGTATCGGGTTTCTCCAAGTGCTCAACATCCTCTGACTTCCACTTGTATCGGGTTTCACAAAGTGTTCAACATCACCCTAGCTCCAAAGTGTATCGGGTTTTGTGAAGTGCTTAACATCCCCTGAGTTCCGCCTTTGTGTCGGTCAGGTTTCACAAAGTGTTCGACATGACCTAATTTTTGATATACATTGCAGTGTGTGGGTTTCACAAAGTTCTTTGCAAGTCCCAAAGTCCGGTTAGTGTGGTGGGTCTGTAGGGTTGCTCAACAAGCTTTCAAGCCCGATTGTTCAACCAGAAGTCATCTAGGCATTCTTTCTTCAAGACTTCTCATGTCGGATCCTGGACAATCTAAGGATAAGTTAGACAAGTCAGGAAAGATGAAGTACAAGTACCGAAAGATGGAGTCCCCTTCCTACATAGATTACAATTACGACATCTAGGACATGGAGCTTGGTAATATAGACATGGAAGACTTTTGGAATAGAATCAAGGATTCTTCTCAGAGTCCCTGGATGAAGTCAATAGCCAACAAGTGGCCTCCCTCTTACAGCAAGATTCCCAATGTCTTCTCAATGCCCCGAGTTCATTCTAGCCTGTGCTTCCAATTATGACTCAGCTTCCCACTCAGTGAGAAATCAAGCAGGAGAAACCATAGTGAAGTTGGATGGAGGTTACTTTGATGACCTCTTAAGATTTCCCAACTTTCAAGAATATGTTGATTTGAATCTTCAATCAACAAGAAGGCCTGGGAAAATGATCAAGAAGATTGCATCAGGCATGTAAATAAAAATTTCTTGATCAAGGCCAAGCCAACCATCTCTAGGTTTCCCAAGTTTGTCCCTAGGAGTGATTTCATCCTTGAAATCAAGTGATATCATCACCCTGCTAAGTTAAGTATTTGGACTCCCCGAGTCGAGAGACTTCCAAGGGTGGATGTATCAATTCATGGTCATCATAAAGAAGAATGACCAAGGGATCGATTGGAGTAGTCTTATAAGTGATGAGATAGACTCCCAGATGAAAACAGTCTTGTCTACTGGCAAGTTCTATATATGTCATCATACGTCACCTATGCAACAGCTGGCATGAGAAATTATCCAGGGTTGGATGCAAAGGGAAATAGGGCAACAAAACACATATATTGGTACTTCCCTCAACTGACAATGAAGGGGTCGAGGATCAATTTAGAAGAGTGAACGATGCCTTCTTTTATGAAAACATCTACAGGATGAACCCTGATCTAAGGAAAAGAAGAGTCTCTGATGAGGCATGGGCGAAGTATCAAAATGGGGTTGTATCTTCTTGCAATTCAAGAAGTTCACATACCTTGGGTGGTCATGTACCCAGGTGATCCTTTCCATTTTCCCAGGTTCCTAGGTGATAAGCTGATCCTGATGGAGTTGGTTAGACAATTGTTGGATTTTCACAAATTCCAACAGAGTAAGCACAAGGCCGCCGTCTCCTTCCCTATTTCCATCGGAAGGTACACATGCTCAATAGTGGTTAAAGCCAAGAACGTGGTGCATGAGCTATAGAAAAGTTGAAGAAGCACATGAAGCACAGAGATGGGTTTGATTTTCGAGGAGTCCTTAAGTCATATGGGACCTTATATCTACATGTGCCCAATGTAGAAGACATTTGGGTTGATCTTCGGGATGAAGTTGCCATCAAAGAAAGGACAATAAGAGTTAACACTTGAAGAGATTCAGATGTTAGATCTATCTGACATCCCAGAAGGCACCATGGATAATGAAAGTGTCCTTGATGCCTCGTATGATGGGTTGAATGAAGACCAATATGTATTCCCAGCCATTGATTGGTCCATTGCTGAGAAAGCTTCTATCGCAGGAAGAGCTACTCAAATTCTTGCTCATACTAAGGTGTGGCTCATTTCTTGGGGAATGAGTTATAAAGAAAATATTTTTTCAAAGCTAGCTACTTTGGAAGTGGGACCCTCCAAGGGAAAAAAGGAAAAGGATAAGGACCCTTCAAGAGGCCAATAAAGGTTAAATTTTTCAGAAAGGGAGAAGAGCAAGTGACCACATCATTGGCCACTCCCCCACAAATGGTTGAGATACTTGATTCACCTCCACCACCAGAACAAGGAAATCTTCCTTTAGGAGAAGAGGTTGGTCAACCTCTCATTCCCCTTTTGGTTGGCAGCTCATCAGAGGTAAGTCTTCCTCTTACCTCTCAAGCTTTAATTTCAGAATCATTACCTCCTCCCATTAGCCTTCCTTGCTTCAGATTTCTTCACCAAATTCCTTAGCCATGGCCAACATCTTCTCTGACCTCTCACCTCTCCCCACTGGACCCAAGTTAACCATGGATATGCCTCCTCCTTTTATACCTTCATTCCTGAGTCCATTCCCATGGACACTACACTCGCAAGTGATCACCACTCCACAAGAAAACCTTCCTCCACCTGCAGATGTGACCGTAACACCTACGATGGGAGAAATTCTTCTAGTATGCCTCAATGGTTAATAGATCAGACCCAAGGAAGAGGAAGGTGGTAGTTCCCCTACCAGCCTTTGATTTCAGTTCCCTCAAGGTCACTCCTGCCAAGTCTGCCAAGAAACCCAAAATGGTTTCAAGGGTTTTAGTGGATGCCTCAAGGCATAAGTTTGTGGAGATTACCACTCCCATGGCTGAAAAAACCAAGAATGATATAATGGTCACCGATTATCAGATCACAAGGGTTGATCTAGGAAAAGTAACAATGGAGGGAGCACAACAGATGCACAAGATGCCATGAATGTGTTGTGCTAGAAGTTGAAGGAAACAAAGGAAAACAGAGATGAGCTAAAAGAGAAAGTAGAGTAGCTGACAAAAGTACTACTCAAGCTCTCAAAGCCTCCTGAGTCAACACCATCATCCTCTACCCCTACTCCTATCAGGTTTGATTTCTCATCGGTACCCAAGATTGAAAAGATTAATGAGAAGGGGAGAACGGTTGATGAATGGATCCAGAGGCTACTCCTATAAGGAAAAGAGGTCATTGATGACACCATGGAAGTCTACAAATCCTTGGAGAATATAAAGAAGGATGGTGAGAAAATGGATGATGAGTTTTCGGTAGAAGTCGGGAACCTAGAGTTAACTTTTGAAGCTCTCAATATGCTGAAAAAACAGTTCCGTCCCCATCTTGATCAAAGAAGGAATCATTCCACATGGGGACAAGCATTTTCAACTAACCAAAGCCATTAGATTTAGAATAAAGATTCTCAATGAAGCTTGCAAAAAATTGAGGGAATCAAGAGATCAATTGATTGATGCCACAAATGACATAGAAGAAGAGCTAACCAAGATCTACGCTAAAGTGTTGAATGAAAGCTCAAGTATTCTACCCAGCTGATGATCTTTACAAGCAAATCCAAGAATCAATTCAAGCATGAACCAACTTATGGCTTTAGCCTTGAAATCATTGATAGGTTTGAAGATTGAACATGCTTTGGAATCACTAAGGAAACTCAACAAGAGATTGAAGAAACTTCCTGGTAATGCAAGAGCGATACTCAAGAAACATGTGAGGTCCTGAGTGACCACTCCACCATGCTTGATGAAGATGAGATGTAGGGCATAATCTAAAAGTTCCAAGAATTTTGGGACAAGAAGGCTTTGTTGGAGGAAGACAAAGATGATGAAACATAATAGGCATAATGTTTCATGTCATTTCAATCCTGAAATCGACATGTCTTTTTCATTTTCGTTTCATCATGTAGGAAGCAAATTTTGACTTGGTCTCCTACATGAGAGTCAAGAAAAATAGGACTCTCATTAAAAGACTATTTTCTAGGATTTATCCTATTTTCTCTCAACTCTTTTTATTATAAATAAGGGATACTTATGCATTCCAAAGGGTTGAGATTTTTGGAATATTGAGAACTATTGTGAAGAAGAAAAACTTTGTGTTTTCTTTTAATCATTTGAGGAATAGAAACCGATGCTATTTTGCAAACTTTGTGTTGTGAGATTCATCTCTCTTAAGATATTGTTCTTATGTTTAGAATCTTAAGCTATTCTTTGTTTAGCACTCTCGATTATTTTAATTGTTTCAAACATTACATTTGTTATCTAAAACTCGTATGATTATTTTGTGATCTATGTTTTCTCGAAAGAAAATACGTTCCTCTCATTTCCTTTCCATTGTGTTTCTTCCATAATAATAATTTCCTTTCCAATCCATTCCATTTCTAAAACTGCAACATCTTCACCTTGTGTGGATATGGATTTCGGGATTCTATCCCAACCCCAATGGTTAGAATAGTGTGAATATTGTATATATTATTTCTGCTGTGTTTTAGATTATAGTGTCTTTGAGGAGGGATTTATCTTTTCGGAGGCTCAAATTCTTAAAATGGCCAAGCATTTGGAGAAGCTATATGCAAACTCGGGCGCATGAGGTTCATAGTGGGATTTGGTGTACAAAATACGAAGTGGAAGGGCATGCAAAGGATAGTTTCCCTCATAAGTTGGTACATGCTATGGCAGTAGAATGTGAGATATGCCATGGGGATCATGATGTAAGTAAGTTCCCTCTACTACAACGTGCAATCTGCAAGAATGTTTCTTTATATTATGAGATTTGTACCTCTACGACTCATGATACCAAGGATTATAGACTAATTGATCAGCTCCATGATTCTATTGATCTGGGTATGCGGAAGACTATCCTTGCAAGTAGTTCCAAGGATGATGATGGTAGTTATGAAGGGAGCGTAGATGGAGGAGTGCATGGAAGAGGTTTTTGTGGAGTATTTCATGGTCACAAGAACCACGGCGGAGGATGAAGATAATTCTTGCGAGGAACTGTTATAACAAAGTGGATCTATAGAACATTACAAACATGAGTGTCCTGATATGTTACAATGCTCATGGTGTAGAAATAAAAATAAGTACGAAGAATTTCTAGAGCTCTATTATCTTATGAACCAAAATCATGGGAAGGAAAAAGGCACTTTGGGATGGTGAGCATTAGAGAAGAACGATTCATATTAGATGCCATGAGTGGCACATGAATCAAGGCTATAACCTATATTGGTGACGACGTGAGTAGAGGTTGCGCATGCCAAGGAGATGCCAAGATAGAGGACACTAGTTTTCAGAGAGGAAGTGATAAATGGAAAACACCTGGACCTAATCCTTAGAAGGAGGTGTATCAAGAAACTATGGATGTGATTTGGAGTTTGTAAGGGGAGATCCAATGTCTAAAGGAGCAATCAAGGAAGTTGGAGTAAAGGAAGAATTTCGAGGCTCCAAAGGATGACTTGGATGAGGTAAAGGAAGTATGTAGGATGTTAAGGAAAGAGAATATTATTCCCTTGTTAGGAGAATGGTTGAGAGAGAAGGTACCACATGCCGAACGAGCATGAAAGGCAGGTTTTGCATGTAAACCTTCCTCCTCATAGCCTTGACTATGACAAGGAGATTACTTTGAATGTGGTTGTTGATGGATGGCTTATGAGTAATATCCTCATTGACATGGGAGTAGAGGTCAATGTTCTTACCTTAGATGTTTAGCATCAAATGGGAAGGCTCACATTACAACCATCTTCGAATGTGCTATATATGGCAAACAAGACTAAGGCAATGCCCATTGGAGTCTGAAGGATGTAGTTATCACCATTCAAGGGGACAAGTTCACTAGAGACTTTGAAGTTCTAGGGATCGTCGAGGTAGACAACTTTCCAGCATTGCTTGGGCACCCATGGTGTTACAAGAACACCGTTGACCCGCGGTTTAATAAGGGGTATATAAGCTTCAAGAACAAGGAAGAAAGGGTGATCATTACTTTAACAAATGGGAGGTCAACACCCTATACTGAACCATTAGGAGAAGAAGTCTTTGATGAATCTATGTGCACTCCATCAGAGATCCTAAGATAATTCACCCCATAAAGGGAGTTATCTGGTTTGAAGATTCTCAATCCTTGAGTGATACCACTAGCATGGGATGCGATAATTGGGTGCATGGGACCTATGAGTTGATTGGGTGATAGTTGAGAGGATATGTAACAAGGGTAACAAAGGTACGATCAGTCAAGTGCCAATGAGGAAAGAAGTTGTCAAGTTACTGTTAGTGCGAAATCACAACACCCTCAAATGAGTTCTAAAAATCTACTTTTCTAAGGTAGAATCATCTGGTGTGATTGTATAACATTGAAATTTCCCCAAGGTGTGGGACCTTGCAAAAGTGGGAAATCTCTCCAGAGAAAGCTGGTTCTTGTTCCTAAACTACCTACCACGAGCTACTCCAGTGTAGGCAAACTAAATCTAACCTAATCTAACCATTCCAAGGAACCAAGGAGAGAGAAAGAGGGAAAAATAGAGCCTACACTAAAGCGGTGATACACCAGCAAAGGAAGTGAGATATTCTGTTGAGGGAGAAAGAAACAAAAAAAATGGAGATGAGGGAGGTTAGACAAAAGTAACACGGCCCAGATCTTTAAATTCACCATTAAACTCCATGAAACACAACATCCTACACCTGCAAATGTGAAATACATGTACATAAAAACAAATCTGGAAGGGAGAGGTATAGAGAAATAACAAAACGATGCAAAGGGTTGAAGAACACCACAAAAACATGTTTTTATTGCTCTAGAAGGTGCACAAACCATTACATTTTTGGAATAGAGGAACAAATACATTTTCCAGGCATGGGAGAAGGTTCGCTGCTCAAAAAGGTGTCAAGAAACAAATTTGATAGAGTTTCTCTATGCCTAGAGTGTCTCTACTACAAAATGACAAGTATTACAATATATAGAAAGAATGAGAGAGAGAGAGAAGAGGAAAAAAATGAATCCTTCTCCAACCACCATGAGATATGCATCGAATCCCACTTTGAAGGCCCAACCACCTGAATATCAATACCTTCTATAAATATACCCACCATATGTCCTGGTTCCCCAATGGATCAAATCAAATCAGATCTGGTAGTTGAGAAAATTGGATTATGTATTAAAGGCTTGAAGACATTTCTCCATGGTTCACCTACCAGGGCCTGAGAAAAATGATTTTTAATCTTTCCATGGCATAGAAGACATCGAGATGCTTCCAACGGTGTCAGATTTGCAATATTTCAAGCCATGAGTCAAAAGATATGCCCATCCAAAGTTTGTATTGAGTCCGTAAAAATGGATGGGAAAACAATTTGAAAAATTGGGTCCCCTTTAATATGGGACACGTGATAGCCAGATTAGGGTTAAAAAAAATCAGGCTCGTGGGTCCGTAATTTATATTTTCCCCTTTTTTGCAAGAATCACAAAATCTAGAAAACTCCTGCAGCCCCGCCACTCTGCTTGGACATGTGGCACCCTTTGGTTGGCTGGGGGATGCACTTCACCTTTTGTCTTTGGGCCTTTTTGTCAAAAGGAAAATTTTCACCTTTTGCTCCGATGGCCCACTTTCCTTGACTCAGGCCTGAATGCTGACTTTTTCCTTTTCCTCATTCTGGAATGCGAGCTCGTAGGTCCAAAACATTTTCCCTTCATATTTTCTCTATGTGCGGGGTTTTTTCTAACCAAATTTTCCAGGGGAAAATTTGGGATAACAATTGGTGACTCACGGGACATCTTCCTACTAGATGAAAAGACCAGTGGCCTTGAAGCATCCATTGGGCATGGAGTCTACCTGATAAACATGAAACTGATATGAACTTCGAAGACTTGATCCCTGAGCCACTGTGAGCTTGATTGCAAGCCTTTTCTATGTTTGTCGACCCATGCACTTTCAATTTTCATAAGGAAATCTTGGAAATGGAATTTCTAAGAGTAGAAAATTGTTTTAACTTTGGGGCTTTCATCTATCCCTAAAATGGATTGTTTGAAACAACTTTAGTTGCTCTACATTTGTTTTCTTTTGAATATGGAAAATATTATAGGTAACTATGAGTTTTCCTACCTTGGATAGTTAAGATCCTGGCTTCATGCCCCTTTAAAGCAATACAAACAAAACTTATATACAAAAACCAAATCGTACATGCCTCAAATGATCCATGCAGAGTGTGCATAAGCACTTCTTCTGCTGGAAACAAAGTCTACTCCTACTCCCGCACTAGCTAGAGAGTAAGAATGCTAAACAAAGCCTCGCTATAGGCAGGAGAAGTAGCTTCCCTTTCTCAAGAGGGGCAGCCATGTAAATAATTTGACACTAAATATAGCTACCTATATGAGTGAAAAACTAGCGATAAGCCGGTCCTCCACACAAATCATAAAGGTATCAACATTAATGGAAAATACCTCCTCAAGCTAACTTACATTCGAATCCTAGAGGTATTGATGATGACCCTTGGTGCTTTGGTATTCATCCTCATGCCCTGAAGTAGGCATGACTAGTTCTGGATTCTCCTTTGGCTCCAATGAAGCCAAGTACCTGATTGGGCACGGTCTGATCCTTTGAATGTGCCCCTTGTTTTGAGTTTCAACTCCAAGAATGGAGTTTCTTATGGACCTTCATGGATGGATGGTGTGGGAGGAATGATAGCCTCATACTCCTTCTCTTCCTCTGCAGCAGGTGTGACTTTTGGAAGATAAAAATCTTCCAACTTTGATTCAGGAGGCATGTTGCAAACTGTAGGTTGTGCTTGCATGCTCTCTTCTATGGCAGTAAGTTCTTGTGATTGAATAATGAATGATGGGGGAGAAAATATTTCAATTTCGATTGGCTCCCTCTAATCAAAACATTCTTTTGAGTCTGGTAGGAAATCAAACTCTTTACTGTCCTGTTGTAACAAGGTCTCTCCCTTTTATATGGCGATCTTAAAATCTTCGTTATCTTCACCATATGAAGCTTCATCTTCAAACATGAAGCTAATGAGTTTAGGCTCCCCCTAAAAGATCATAATTTTGGAGAGGTTAAATGGAAGAGGGGATGTATTTTCTTGTGCAACCGGCTCATGACTTAGTGCCTCTTAATTTTTCTTGGTCACCTCCATATGCTCCTTTTAAACCGGGATTGGAGCTGGCTGTTCTTCTTCCTTCTCTTGTGAAGAACATGGAAGACTCATATCTTCCAACCTTGGTTCCGAGAGATATGTTGTGAGATATAGGATATCTCTCTTGAATTCCCTCCTTCATGGCAGCAAGCTCATATTCTTGGAAGATGGATGGTGGAAGAGAAAATGATGTGATCTCTATGGGATTTTCTCCATAAAAGCAATCCTCCAAGTCAGACAGATAATCTACCTCGTTGTTGTCTTGTTGCATGTGCTTAACCTCCTCCATGGTGTCCTCATGATCTACAACTTGATCACCATGACTCCCTTCATCCTCAAACATGAAGTTTGCAAGCTCAAACTCTTCTTCAACATCAGATCTTGAAGGGGATGAAGTGGAAGGAAGAACTGAAGGTTCTCCTATAGCTTGCTCCACACTTGGGGCCTCTAAAACTATATGATCCTCCTCTGCTGCAAATTCAAACTTAGCCACCACTGGATCTTCATCCTTGACCTCCTCTATTGGCTTGACCATCAAGGGGATCTTTGTAAACCCAAATTTAGCATCCCAACTCATCATATTTTCTGTTATTTCTTTTATGTTGGGCTCCTCTTCTTGCTGTCCTTGACTGGATTCTTGAGTATCTTCCCAACATGGACTTGGGAAACTAAGAGGAGTGGAAGGTTGGGGTTCATCCAGCTTTGTAATTTTTTTGGTGGGGAGGGAGGTGGAACTTCTTGTTTTTTTGGAGGGGATGACTGTTTGGAAGGGAAAAGGGAGACGAACCGAGATGAGGTGAAAGATCAGGGGATGGAGAAGAGAAACTAATACTTGGGGCAGTAACTAAGGGGCTTGACTCTTGATCATGCTGAAATGATAAAGACCGAGGAAGAGAAAATGAAGAGCTAAGAGGTGGTGGACTTACCCATCGACAAGGTTGTCTTGCACTTTGCTCATAAGCCTCAATGTCCTCAATCCATTGCAAAGGTTGAGGCAATATTTCAACCATGAAGTCTAGTTTCTCTATAGGGCTGTAATGTCTTGTAAAAGAGCCTTCCCATGGATAAGGTTCCCTACAACCAATCTTGAATGCCTTCATTTGTGCTATGCCCTTGAATGAACCATGTCAGCCTCCATTTTTTGAATTTTCTCTAATAAACCAGCATTCTCCACATAGTTTTCACCATTGTATGTGTCCCCTTGTTCTTGATAAGCTCCATGGCCAAAATGACTTTGACTCTACTCATATGGGTAAGCATAATGGTCTTGGATCTGATTATAATGCTGATTTGGAGGAGTTGGGAAATGCATTAGAGGTGGATTGCATTGCTTTGTAAGTGTGAGTTCTATGAAGGGAATGAAGTCATGATTGCACAACCTCATGGAATGGGAGAAAATGAAAGAGATGGAAGAATAAAATGAATGAAATGAGTGGAAATGGATGGAAAAAAGTTTACAACTTAGAGGATGGGTTCTTGACCAGATGGAGTCACCAGATGTGCTTTGAATGTGCCTCTAAAGGCTGAATCTCACCAAGAACACATCAAATTGATGAAATGAAATGAAGACCCATTGGTCCCATCGGGCATGCCAAAACTATTAGTGCAAAATCAAAACACCCCCAAATGAGTTCTAAAAATCTACTTTTCTAAGGCAGAATCATCTGGTGTGATTGTATAACATTGAACTTTCCCAAGGTGTGGGACCTTGCAAAAGTGGGAAAGCTCTCCAGAGAAAGCTGGTTCTTGTTCCTAAACTACCTACCACGAGCTACTCCAGTGCAGAAAACTAAATCTAACCTAATCTAACCATTCCAAGGAACCAAGGAGAGAAAGAGGGAAAAATAGAGCCTACACTAAAGTAGTGATACACCAGTAAAGGAAGCGAGATATTCTATTGAGGGAGAAAGAAACAAAAAAAATGGAGATGAGGGAGGTCAAGACGAAGTAACACGGCCTAGATCTTCAAATTCACCATTAAAATCCATGAAACACAACATCCTGCACCTATAAATGTGAAATACATGCACATGAAAACAAATCTAGAAGGGAGAGGCACAGAGAAACAATAAAATGATGCAAAGGGTTGAAGAACACCACAAAAACACGTTTTTATTGCTCTAGAAGGTGCATAGACCATTACATTTTTGGAATAGAGGCACAAATACATTTTCCAAGTGTGGGAGAAGGTTCGGTGTTCAAAAATGGCGTCAAGAAACAAATTTGACAGAGTTTCTCTATGCCTAGAATGTCTCTCCTAAAAATGAGAAGTGTAACAATATATAGAAAGAATGAGAGAGAGAAGAGGGAAAAATTGAATCCTGCTCTAACCACCATGAGATACGCATCAAATCCCACTTTGAAAGCTCAACCACTGAATATCAATGCCTTCTGCAAATCCACCCACCATATGTCACTTTTGGTTCCCTAGTGGATTGAATCGAATTAGATCTGGTAGTTGAGAAAATCAGATTTTGTATTAAAGGCCTGAAGACATTTCTCCATAGTTCACCTGTCAGGGCTTGAGAAAAATGATTTTTTTATCTTTCTATGGCATAGAAGATGTCAAGATGCTTCCAACGGTGTCAGATTTGCAATATTTTGAGCCCTGAGTTGAAAGATATGCCCCTCCAAAGTTTGTATCGAGTCCATACAAATGGATGGGAAAATAGTTTGAAAAACTAGGTCCCCTTTAATATGGGACACGTGATAGCCAAATTAGGGCAAAATCAGGTTTGTGGGTCTATAATTTATCTTTTCCCCTTTTTCCGCAAGAATTGTGAAATCCAGAAAATTCTGTGGCCCCACCACTCGCTTGGACACGTGGCACCCTTTGGTTGGCTGGGGGATGCGCTTCACCTTTTGTCTCTAGGCCTTTTTGTCAAAAGGAAAATTTTCACCTTTTGCTCCAACGGCCCACTTTCCTTGACTTGGGCCTGAATGCTGAATTTTTCCTTTGCCTCGTTCTGGAATGCGAGCTCGTAGGTTCGAAACATTTTCCCTTCATATTTTCTCTATGTGTGGGGTTTGTTCTAACCAAATTTGTTGGGGAAAATTTGGGATAATGTTACTCGGAGGAGTATATCCTGAAATTTTCTTTACGAAAAATGGAAGCTCAGTGGAAAAATGAGAGTGAGAGGAGGGGAATGCTCAATTATAACTTACTCGGAACTGCAGTACGCTAGTGGGCTACACATTGGGAGAACCTCCTTGAGTGGCACAAAGTAAGAATATAATTTTCAAATTTCTCTAGAGCAACTCGCCCACATCATACAAGACTACCATGGTAAAGAGACTACCTCAAATCATATCCAAGCATGTCGAAGGCCTAGATGGGAAGCAGAGAAGCATCACCACCTTCGCTATGGGTGCATAAGTTGTATTCAACCTTACAAGGTTGTGCACACACATGGTATATTCATTCGAGAGATGTGTCGTCAAATAGGTAATTGGCAGGAGTTGGCGGTGATCTCATTCAAGATTTCAAATATAGGAGTACAAAGCCATCAGTGGATAAGGCGTTGCAAGTAATCAAGTACCTTACGATGGGAGATAGTACTATGGTAGAGGATAGGCTACTAGAGTTGCTAGGTGAGCATTATTTGGAGATGTTCCTAAATGAAGAATAATTAGAGGAAATACAACTTGAGTGCACATGCATGGAAAAAGAAGAAGATAAAATGTTCTATGTAGTAGACGGTGAAGAGATGAAGACTTTAGATGTTAACCATTCAAAAGGTACGCACAAAGTCATAGATAGTGTTGATGAGAAAGCACACGCCTACCATGAGCCCTTGAAAACAAAGAAGGTTAACATTAGAACAAAAATAGAACCTAAGGAAGCCATCATTGAGGTTTATTGGTCGAAAAAGAAGTTTCAAAGGTCATTGATTTGTTGCATGAGTTCCAAGATTTGTTCCCTCATGGGTACCATGAACTCAAAGGTGTTCACCATTCCTTGGGGGAGATGAAGATCAAGTTGAAGGAAGGTGCATGCCCGATTCGAAGAGGCCTTATCAGATGAATCCAAATTTTCACGTACTGAGTCAAGGAAGAAATAGATAAGATGATAGCATCTAGTATCATTGAGGTAGTGGAAGAATCAGAATGGATAAGCCCAATGGTCATTAGTATCAAGAAGGATGGAAGGATAAGAATCTGTGTTGACTACATGGATCTGAATGTAGTATGTGTCATCGATCCTTTTCCAACCCCCTTTACTGAAGAAATTTTGGAGGGAGTAGTCAGCGCGAAGTCTACTCTTTCATGGATGGGTTCTCGGGGTATCATTAAGTCAAGATTGTAAACGAAGACAAGAGAAAGACAACTTTTTCCATTGAATGGGGAAGTTTTCCTACATGGTTATGCCTTTTGGATTGAAGAATGTGCCTATTATGTTCTTGCGCATCATGGTACAAGCATTTCAGGACTTCATCCATAAATTTCTTCAAGTTTACCTGGATGATTGGACTGTGTATGGATTGGTGAAAGACCATTGTGACAATTTGAGGATGATTTCTGAGAAATGTCAGCAATTAAGGATATCCATTAACATTAAGAAATGTGTCTTTGCCACTCCATTTGGAACCCTGTTAGGACACATTATATGCAAAGAAGGCTTACTAGTGGATCCCACCAAAGTTGTAGTTATTGTGGGATTAGGGAGCCTACTAGTAAAGTAGTGTGTGGGTTCCTTGGGCATACGGGGTATTACAGGAAATTCATCAAGGGGTATGCCAAGATCACCGTGCCCTTGGATAAATTATTAAAAAAAAATAGGGCCTTCCATTGTGGAGAGGCGCAATAGAGGGCATTTAACACTTTGAAGCATAGGCTTGTCACGACACCCATATTATGTTTCCCCTTTAAGAATAAGACTTTCCATGTGCTTGTTGATGCCTCAAGGAGAGCTATGGGAGTAGTACTAGCTCAACTCGGTGAGGGAATTGTTAATCATCGCTTGTGCTTTGTAAGTAGAAAGTTGACACCAAAAAGCAGAATTACACAACTCACCGAGCATGAAGCATTATCTATGATCTATGCACTGCATAAGTTTAGGTAGTATGTGTTGGAAAAACCATTTATATTCTACATAGACCACATGACATTGAAATAATTAGTCAACAAGTCCCGTGTTGCAAGGGCACATATGCCATTGGGTCTTATTATTTCAAGAGTTTGAGTTCACAGTGGTTGTGAAACTAGGAAAAAGAAATTCAAGACCTAACCACTTATCAAGGATTAACTCAGGAGGACGCACAAAGCATTGCGGATATCATGTCAGACACAACTATTTAGGTTGCGGTGTGTGCCCTCAAACTTTGAAGATATTGCAGTGTTCTTAAAATAGGTATGGTGTCGGAAGGGATGAAGGCTTTGGAGAGAAAATAGTTAGCAATACGTGCCACACCCTACATGTTGATTAGTGGAGACTTGTATAAGTTAGGTCATGATGAGGTTCTATGCCAATGTGTATTGGAACATGAGCATGTGGTAATTATGGAGGAAGCACATGGTGGGATTACAGGAGGACACTATACAGAAATGCTACCGTGTGAAAGATTTTACTAGTAGGGCTTTGGTGGGAAACCATCTACTAGGATTGTATTGAGTTTTGTAAGGCCTGTGACCATTACCAGCACCTTGGAAAACCTAGAAAGAGAGATGAAATGCCCTTGCGACCAATAGCCAAAGCTTGAACCATTTGAAAAATGGGAAATCAAATTTGTAGGGCCAATTTCTCTAGCCGTGTGAAGGATTGGTTCATGGTATATAATCACTTACACTAATTACTTGACACAATGGACAGAGGTAGCACCTACGAAGGATTCCTTTGCAGTGTGACAACTCGATATATTTTTATGGGAGAACATAATAAGTAGGTATGGTTGTCCCTTAAGTTTAACAAGTGATAGAGGTACACACTTTCTCAATGAAATGTTAGGATTCTATTAGCAGAGTTTATGGTGGCCCATAACAAGACTAACCCTTATCACCCTCAAGAAAATGGAATTGTTGAGGCATTTAATAAGATACTAAGTCACACATTGACTAAGATTTGTGACATTGGAAGGCGAGGATTGGGATGAAAAAGTATCGGTTGTTCTATGGGCATACAAGATAAACTATAAGAGGTTGAACAAGGACACATCATTTCAATTGGTGTTTGGCACAGAGGCTGGTTTACTAGTTGAATTCATGTTACCATCGCTGCGTATAATGCATGTAGGAGGATTAGCTAATGAGAAAGTGCGAGAAGAAGGAATTAATAAGTTGATGTAGTTAGACGAAAGGTGATCACTTGCTAGATGGAGTTAGAAGACAGAAAAGGCAAGACAAAAGGCATGGCATGATCGTCATATCAAGAACAATAAATTTGAGGTTGGGAAGATGGTGTTTTTGTATGATTCCAAGTATTTGTGCCATCTTGGGAAGTTGAAAGTCCATTGGTTGGGACCCTACATCATCTCGTACATCCTTGATTCAAGTGCTTACCAGTTACAAGCGTTGGATGGGACGAGATTACTAGGTCATTTCAATGGGATTAGGTTGAAGCCCTACTATAAATAAGTCTTCTTGGTGTTTGTAATAAGGTAGTGTTTCCAATTAGTCTAGAATTTCCCTTTATGCTTTTTTTTTCTGTGTTTCATCGTCTTGTTGCTTGTTCTTTTATTTTTGTTTCATTTTGCACTTTGTGCGCCGGTAACCACATTATTTTCAAGGTTGTGTATGCACAGAGGACCGTGCATCTATTTTAGTGTGGGGTGGAGTAATGAAAAATATAAGCCTGCAATACAAGTTAAGTGGCCCAGTAGAAGGAAGCGCGTAAGGTTGAGAAAGCGCATGAGGAAATGGTGGATGATAAATTATGGTGTCAAAAAGGCTATAATAAAGACCACATACAAAGGATGAAGAGTGCAGGAACAACATGAGGTAGGACGAGGGAAAAAATTAGGAAAAAGGACATAAGAAGTTCCTTCGGCATTGTTGATGTGCACGTAAGAGTCTTCAGTCCATTTGGATTTTTCGTGCCAGAAGGTTGTCGAGTTTTTTGCACAGGATTAGGCGTGTGGGTAAAAGCACTTGAGGTCGGTTTTAAGGAAAAATCCACATTTAGTTTCAAGTACAGTGGTAGGTGGTATAGCATTTAATGCTGAAAAGAAGGAAAAGCTATAAATATGAAGTCGGGCACATCATTATTTTACCTTGTGATTATGAAGTGAAATAAGCTCTTGTGAACTAGGGCATCTAGAGAGAAATTTGTGTGAAGGAAGAAGAATTTGAGAAATTTGAGTGTACGACTAGAGTAGATCTACGAACCGAAGGAAGGAGTACATGGGCATAAGGAAAGGTTGTGTGAAGAGTGTCATCTTATGGAAGGTTTTCCTAGTTAGGGTTTGGTAGCTAGGGCACAGAGAAAGAAGGATTCATTCCAGGATTTGAATCCTTGGAGTTGAATTTGGAGGGTAGAAGAGTAGTAGAGCAGAGTTAGAAGTCCATAGTTGATCCCGATAGAAAATATGGCACCCAAGAAACCAACCATTTCACTAAAGAAAAAAAAGGGCAAGGGAAAGGGAAAGCAAATTGTTGTTGTCATGAGCACCAATGGAGAATGGTACACAGAAATGCAATACCCATATGGGGTATTACTAGGAAAATAATGGGAGTCACACTTGCGAAAGATGGCCGTGAGTGATTATAACCATCGCACGAGCACAACTAAGAAAGAAATGACATTAGAGTTGGTCTATCCAGCTAACAAGAGGACGTCAGATGGGATGCCTATTTACAACGATGAGGTGAAGGTCAAATTAGAGAAGGCTGGATTGTTGCAACTATATGAGTTTCCTTACTTTGGCAAGCCTGAGTGCCTTTATCAATGGTTGATGTCACGCGTGCATGAGGATCACTTTTATTTTGTGGGGTGCAAGATGCACATAACACCACAACTGATATCCAAGTTCACATGCCTCATTTGTGAAGGAGATAACATAGATGATATAAGCGACAAGGAGGCTATTAAGGAGACTGTAGCCATGTATGAATACAAAAAGGGGTCACGATACTTTGACATCACCGAGATTCCAGACCCTATTATGAGGATGGTTGCGCACTTGGTGACCAAGCTCAATGATCAGGAACGATGGACACAAGTGAACAAGGCATGGATAAATGTATGCCGGAAGATATCAGAGGGAACAATCTATAACTTGTCCATTTTCATCGTGGATGAGATCATAAGCAGTGCGCAGGAGGGAGAAAAGATAATCTTTGGTAACGTCCTCCTCGCCATTTTCTTTTAGAGATTGGGGTGTCATATGGGTTGAAAAAGTTTGTCTAGGAGTATCCAAAAGAGGATCCCTCACCCGCAAAAAGGTTTACAAAGTAAACTTGTGAAACCATGATGACCGCTCACAAGGCACGCTTGGAAAAGTGGTACAAGTGAATGTGTGACACATTCAGAGAAGAATGGAGGATCCCAGAGTAGTTACCAAAGTGCTCGTGGATGGAGAGGTAGAGTTTTTAGTGTATCAACATTTCTGTATTGGTAGATTTACATTGATAGATGGACTATGATTCCATGGTGCAAGCTACCCTTCTCCTTCACCATACAATACTTCCAAGCTAGAGTCAATCAGTTCAAGGAGGCCAAGAGACTAAGGTTCGACCTTAGTGAGGTAGATCTAGATCACTGCAAGCTGCGTTGGAAGCTCATCTACCCAAATAAGTGTGCATACATGGAGAAATATGTCTCCCACAAAGTACAAATGATGAAGCCTTTAACACTGCAAATTACAGGGAGGACCGTAGCAAGGGTGTATCTGCACATAAGGCCAAAGTTTGAAAAGGGTTCTTACTTAGTGTTATCACCAAATCACAACACCCTTATGTTTACACAAGTGTATATACTTGAGCTCACGGTGTGATTAGATAACATGGGTACTATCTCCAAGTTGTGGGACTTGCTACTTGAGATAGATCTCCAGAGAAAGCTAGTTCTTGCTCCTAAAACTACCTACCACAATCTACTCTAATGCAGGTAAAACTATCCTTCCTAATCTAACTTTCCAAGGGACCAAGGAGAGAGAGTGCATAAAAATTAAAGCCTACACTAAAGTGGTGATACACCAGAAAAGGAGGGGTGTGAGAGTAGTCTTCTGATGTGTGAAAAATAGAAGTAAAATGCATACTAGAAGGGGTGATAATAGTTCTCCACAATCTGGAAAATGCATTCAAAACAATATTTCATACATGCACAATAATAATGAATCCTTGCAAGAGCATAAAAATACACACAATATTCTTGTAATGAAGGTTGAAAGGGCAAGAAGAGTGCAAACAACACAACAGGGGAAGATGCATCCACAAACTTGTATTTTATTTCTTCATGATATGCACAATTCAATCTATTACAAGATAAGGGCTTGGATCACCATGAAAGGAGTCCACTACAAGGGCCTACAGCACATTGGCTTTACAAAGCAATTCTCGATGAGCTTTCTTTTGTAACAAAACTACCTCTTTTTTACAATGAGCCCAACACTCTAATTTATAGAAGAATGAGAAGAGAGAGAGAAGGGGAAAATGGAAATCCCAAAATATGTCATTCAACCACTTGTAAGAGGCATTAAATGGATTGAAATCATTGTATGTTACTTGCAAAAGGCTCCCATCTTGTCCCATGTGTCATGTGAGAGAAAGAATGATGACCATGCCTCTTAATTGTACTCCCAACTACCAAATAAAACATTGTCATGAACCCAACCATGTTTTGTGAAAAAACCCCATTGATTTCTCATAAAATCTAGAATTTCTTGATTACTGTACATTGGGCCTAAAACCACGATTCCAACGGTACCAATTTTGTGTGATTTCATTGAGAAATGCAAAAGTTATGACCTTCTGAGTGCGAGCAGCTATTTTGGGTCTGCAAGCGTTTTTGTCATTTGACAGGAATGAACATTAATTGACTAGAGCCAAACATGTTTCTTTTATTTAAATATATATACTCTCATTTTACGTCATGCTTATTCCATAAAGTCCAATTTTATGAAAATCGGAGCTCGGAGTCAAAAGTTATGGTTGTTTGAAGTTTGGGAGGTCAAACTTTGACTTTTCTCTTTACTGCGGCTATTTCAGCAAAATCGGGTCCACGTGTCTGGCTGTCCCGGACACATTCTTCCACATCAGCCGATTCGGGCTTCCTTGTCCCTACACATTTGCTATTGACCGGGTTATGAGGGTGTTGACTTCCGCATTCGCTACATCCCATGGTCCCTTTTGCGGCCTTTTCACCTTTCTGCGCCTCACGCGTCCTGACTTCCCAATTGTCTCAAACAAAAATCTCCACACCACCCGCATGATAGATCTGTCTTATAGAAAATCGGGCGATTCACGTCTCGCATGTACTTCTTCCGCATTTGTCGATTTTCACTGTTTGGGGCCATTTCGGCTTTGCGCATTCCGCGCGTCTTGACGTCCCAACTATCCCGCGGACCGCCTGGGACAAAAATGTCTAATTTAGCCAATTCCTTTCTATTTTGGCCCCAAACTTGGTATGACGAACTTTCTTACGACACGTCAACACTAAAATTTTCCTCCATAATTTCTATTTCATTAATGTATGTATTAGGAATAGGATGTTGTTAAGTATAATTAGTAGTAGCGTCTGATAGAAGATAACGACGCCGTCAGTACGGTGTCACCAATAATGTGGAGTACGGTAACAGTCAAAGTACAATAGGAATGTTGTAAAAAGTAAATATTTGTCGTAAGTGGTCCGGTAATGTTAAAATGTCAAAGTTTGGGTAATTAGAGAAGTAGGGTCTACATGATTAAGAATTAGAAATATTATATTGGTAATAAGGACAAGGAGTGAGGTCATAAATATTTTGTGTATTTTATTTGTAAAAAGTCTAAAAATGTGGAACCCATGTAAAATGATAAGGTTTATCTTATCTTAAGAGATAAGCTTACATGTATGAGATAAGAGTTAAGGTATGGAATATGATTTGTCGTAGTGGATTTCTTATCCTATCTTAGAGATAGGATGGATAAGCTGGAAGTTCTATAAATAGAGAGGCCACCCCCATTTAGCATAGAAAGAAGTAGTGAGAAATATTGTAGGAAGTGTGCAAAGGAAGCCATCGGTTAAAGGTGTGTTGAAGAAGCCATCAAGAGGTGTAATTGTAAAGTTTCTCCCATAGTCTTGTTGAAGTACCTCATGGGTGAGATTGTAACAATTTTATGTTAATATTATAATTTACTTTGATATTTCAGATTTTTCATCATTCCGTCTAATCATAGTCGATGGTATTCTTGTGTTCGGTTGTTGTTTTGTTTCCAGATTACATCTACCAAACTAAAGGTGTGCATTAGTAAATAATCATAGCACGAGGAGTTCTCGGTGAAGAATTATCATAGTGCCGGATTGGTGATGACATTTTGGTTCCGTTGCCGGGACCATTCCTCGTTGGTGGATTTTCTTGAGAGATATTCCCACTTAGTCAAAAATCAATTGGAGAATAACCTTGTTTTTCTGTGTGCATAGTAGTTACCATGGTAAAGTCATTTTTCTTGTGAATAGTAGTTACCATGATAAAGTCATTTTGCTTTGTGAATAGTATTTATCACGGTAAAGTCACTTTTACCGTGAATAGTATTTACCGCTTGATAACTTCACTTTTACCGTGAATAGTGTTTACCACAAGTAAAATCAGTTTTACCTTGATAAGTCAAGTTTTACCATAGTTTACCGTGGTCATTTCTATAGTAATTCCAATTATTTGTGCACATAAGTCTTGTTGATTGTACTTGTGGGTTGGTATTTCACGGTGGTTACTTTTGAAAATGGGAAAGATTCCTGTTTTTTCAGCTCAATCTAATGAAGATGTTTCTTCTTTCATTCAAGAGTTTAAGAGATCTTGTATTTGTAATGGCCTTATAAGAAGGGAACAATGCCTTGAATTTTTCCTACCTTTTTGGATGGTTCCACACTTAGGTGGTTTGAAACACTAGGTGATAATGTGAAAAACTCATGGGATTTATTAACTGAAAGTTTTCTTGAAGAATTTGGTGAACAACAGAGATATGCAGACCTCATGATCGAGATCACAAAGCTAGCCCAAGGAGAGAAGGAGAAGATAAGGGATTATCATGCTCGTGTTCTAGAGCTAAGGAGGAAGCTCGATGCCCAGATCCGGAAGGAAGGATTAGCGGATGGGTTGATGAATGGCGTGGATAATCTCCTCTGTAAGCACTTCATTCTTGGGATGAAGCCAGAGATCAGACAACGAGTGAAGTATGACCACCCAACTACCATTGAACAAGCAAAGGAGATTGCAAGAAGGCAAGAAGAAAGCATGGAAGAGGAGCCCAAAGAAATTGTTGTTAAAGTAGAGCCTACACCAGCACCTTTGGTCCAGAATCCACAACCACTCCCGGTGAGCACAAATATTTCTCCTAGTACATCTACTGAGTATGAAGATCTGCTTAGGAAGATGGGCTAGTTAACTATTAATCTTCTTCAAGGAAAGGAATTTAGTTCTCAGGGAGGAGATAGAGGTCCAAAAAGAAATATTTCTGAAGTTGTTTGTTATGGTTGTTATAAAAAGGGTCATTATAAGTATAATTGTCCAGATAGAGCTTCTACATCTAGTACAAGAGATAATGATAAAGGAAAAGCACCTGTGAATTCTCTTGATGTAGTAGATAAGAGTAGAAATAATGAAGTAGATGTGTTTGTAACAAAAAGAAAGAAAGAAAAAGATAATCAAGATGGAACTGATCCTAAGAAGATGAAAGGAGAAACTAGTAAGAAACATAGGAGAAGAAAGTTGGGTGTGCAGGATTTTCTGATTTCACAAGGGCAAGGACCATACTCCATCTTGGAAGATCTGTCCAAAAGGCCTGCAAATATTACATATGGTCAACTCTTGGCTATGTCTTCTGAGAAGAGGCGGGAGTTGCGAGGTGGACTCAATGCTCAAAGAAGGAAGGAGGTTGAGGTTCTGTTTTGGAGGCAGAGGCGGATCCCTATGCTCCACAAGCTGAGGTATTATGTAATGGTATTTCAATTCATGATGTCTTAGTTGATGGAGGTGCTGCAGTTAATGTAATGACCAAGTCTGTAATGAATATGTTGGGTTTAAAAATTGATCGCCCTTCAACACTTATGTTAAGGTCATTAAATAAGGGAAAAACTAAACCAGAAGGTGTAGTTTCAAATGTGGCAATATCTGTTATGGGTGTTGTATGTGTGGTAGACTTTCAGGTGATGAAAAATGGTACTGTTGCGTACCCAATGCTGCTGGGAAGACCATGGCTAAGGAGAGTTCATGCAAGAAACTACTGGAATGAAGGTTTCATGACACTTGGACGTGGTAGAGAGAGGGTGAAGATAAATGTGATCCCTCGACATCATAAAGTAGAACCTGTGGATTCAAGTGATGAAACTGATGATTGGACATCCTCTGATTACTCTAGTACCAGTGAAGTGGACACTGAAGATGAAGAAAGCGAGGTGGATGTTTCAGTCATGGATATCCTTCCAGTCACACCAACTCATGACCCCATAAAATTATACGAAGAAGAAGTTGATGATCATCTCCAACAAGTAAAGATTGGTGATCTTTGTGATGAGAGTGAGAAGGAATCCTACCTCCGGCTCTTTCGAAGGTACATACACATATTCACTTTTTATTACAAGGAACTCCGTCAAGTAAGTTGGGTAGAACATTCTATTGAGGTGGTAGATGGTGCTAAGCCCATAAAGCAAATGCCATATAGAATGAATCCTAATTTTTCCAAGCTGTAAAAGAAGAAATAGATAAGTTGCTTGATGCGGGATTCATATTTCTTTGTGGAGAATTCGAATGGGTTTCTCCCATTGTGATCTCAATAAAAAAGAATGGGAAGCTATGCATTTGTGTTGACTACAGGAAGCTCAATAAGGCAACAAAGAAGGATCATTACCTTCTTCCATTTTCGAGATTAGATCTTGGACGAAGTATTGGCTAGAGAGTGCTATAGTTTCTTTGATGGATATAGCAGCCTACAACCAAGTTCGTATAGCAGAGAAAGATCAGCTGAAGACCACGTTCACCACTCCTTGGGAACGTTTGCTTATAGAGTTATGCCTTTTGGGTTGTGTAATGCTCCGAGTAACATTCCAGCGTTTGATGAATAGGGTGTTCGAACCCTACATTGGGACCTTCATCAAGTTATTTCTGGTTATTTTTCATCTATGGGAGCAAGTTGGACCACCTGCACCAGATGGAGACAACATTTCAAAGGTTAGATGAAGCACAAGCCTCACTAAACCCTACAAAGTGTGTCTTTGGATGTTCTAAAGGTGTTTTGTTAAGGCATGTTGTATCCAGAGATGGTATTGGTATTGATCCTGATAAAGTTTCAAAAATCAAAGATTTACCATTTCCTATGAATAGAAGTAAGTTGAGATCATTTTTAGGCCATGTGGGTTACTATAGAAGGTTCATCAAGAATTTCTCAAAGATTGCATAGCCACTAACCTAGTTCTTGAAGAAGGATGTTACTTATGAACCAGGAAATAAGGCGCATGAAGCTTTTGGACAATTGAAGGAAGCCCTGGTGTCTTCACCTATTTTGAAGAATCCAGATTGGAGCAAGCCATTCATTGTGTACATTGATGCCTCAGATGCAGCACTAGGAAGTACTTTGAGCCAAAAGGATGAAAATGGGAATGAACATCCAATTTACTTTGGGAGCAGACAAATGAGCAGATCTTGAGGTAAACTATCTTTATCAGAATCGAAAAAGAGGCTCTCGCTATCATTTTTGCTGTAAAGAATTTTAGAAATTACTTGCTAGGGCAGAAATTTATAGTTGTAATAGATCATCGAGCTCTGAAATATATTGTCAATAAGCCTAACCCATCAGGGAGGATAGCAAGATGGATAATTTTTCTACAAGAATTTGAATTTGATATTATAGATAGGCCGGGAAAGAAGCATGTTAATGCGGATGCACTCTCTCGAGCCTATGATGGTTTAGGATCATCTTGTGATGATGATGATTTTCCCGATGCAAAGCATTGTTCTCCTTGACACAATCCCTAGTGAATACATAGATATTTGGAATTATCGAATGAATTCAAGTTTCTGATGGTGCCAATGCAAATACTAAGAGAAAGATTACTCAAGCCGATCGTCCGTATTCTATTCGCATGGAGCATTATTTCGAATAGGCCCACGATGGACGAGACAAGAGGGTAGTTAGGCGTGATCAAGGAAAGGAGCTGCTAGAAGAATTCCACAATGGTACATGTGGAGGGCACTTCTGGACAACTTACAGAAGAAGGATCTTGGATGCGAGTTATCACCGGCCCACTCTTTTTAAAGATTGTTATAATTATTGTAAGACATGTGATATTTGTCAAACACATGGTAACCATAAGACTTCATCAGCTCCATTATGTCCTATTATTCCACTTGGTCCCTTTAAAAAGTGGGAATAGACATTGTAGGTCCACTTCCAACTACATCACGCCAAAATAAGTATATTGTAGTTGCCACGATTATTTAACCAAGTGGGTTGAAGTTAGGCCATTGGCTTGACTTCCGTGGATGAAGTGGCAAGGTTCATATATGAACGCAACGCATTGTCACGTGATTTGGTTGTCCATTAGAAATTGTAACAGATCAAGGAAGCCACTTCATTAATGAGGTGGTAGAATCCCTAGTCAATAAGTTTTCTATTAAGCACGGGAAGGCAACAACATACAAGCCAAGCACAAATGGACAAGTGGAGCGAACAAATTTTGTCTTTGTGTCAAATTCTAGCAAAAGATGCAGCCTTGCAAGTACATAAATGGGATAAAAGGATTCATGCAGCATTGTGGGCATATAGGGCAACATCAAAGTCAGCAACAGGATACTCCCCATTTCAGTTGGCCTATGGCATTGATCCAGTTCTTCCTATTGAGTTTGATATTCCCACTGTGAGAGTTATGAAAAATGAAAGGATGGATGAAAGTGATTCAGTAAAAGAAAGGTTGGTACATCTTCATTTGCTAGAGGAAATGAGGGAAATAGCAAAGGATACAAGCCATAAGAAGAAAATGAAGCAGAAGGAATACTTTGATCAAAAGATCCGATGGTCTCCATTTCATGTGAATGACTTGGTCCTAGTATATGATTCCAGATACAAAAAAAGAAGACAGAGAAAATTTCTTCCAAAATGGATGGGGCCCTACAAAATAGCAGCTGTGCATGAAAATGGTACGTACCGACTAGAGGAATTGGATGGCACTCCCATTACGAAATGGGTCAACCACGACAAGTTGAAGATTTTCCAAGCACCAGAATAGTCTACTCCGAGGACGGAGTAGAAGCTAGGAAGGGGGAAGATGTCGACACTAAAATTTTCCTCCATAATTTCTATTTCATTAATGTATGTATTAGGATGTTGTTAAGTATAATTAGTAGTAGTGTCTAATAGAAGATAACGGCGCCGTCGTATGGTGTTGCCAATAATGTGGAGTACGGTATGATCAAAGTACAATAGGAATGTTGTAAAAGTAAATATTTGTCGTAAGTGGTCCGATAATGTTAAAATGTCAAAGTTTGGGTAATTAGAGAAGTAGGGTCTACATGATTAGGAATTAGAAATATTATATTGGTAATAAGGACAAGGAGTGAGGTCATAAATATTTTGTGTATTTTATTTGTAAAAAGTCTAAAAATGTGGAACCCATGTAAAATGATAAGGTTTATCTTATCTTAAGAGATAGCTTACATGTACGAGATAAGAGTTAAGGTATGGAATATGATTCGTCGTAGTGGATTTCTTATCCTATCTTAGAGATAGGATGGATAAGCCTGGAAGTTCTATAAATAGAGAGGCCACCCCCATTTAGCACGAAAGAAGTAGTGAGAAATATTACAGGAAGTGTGCAAAGGAAGCCATCGATTAAAGGTGTGTTGAAGAAGCCATCAAGAGGTGTAATTGTAAAGTTTCTCCCATAGTCTTGTTGAAGTACCTCATGGGTGAGATTGTAACAATTTTATGTTAATATTATAATTTACTTTGATATTTCAGATTTGTCATCATTCCGTCTAATCATAGTCGATGGTATTCTTGTGTTCGGTTGTTGTTTTGTTTCCAGATTACATCCACCAAACTAAAGGTTGTGCATTAGTAAATAATCATAGCACGAGGAGTTCGGTGAAGAATTATCATAGTGCTTTGGATTGGTGATGACAGGACCAACCTCCGGACCGCTTGATGCATTAAAACAAGCCTCCGACTTAATTTTTGGAAAATTTTTGCTAACTTGTTGGATTTTTTCTTGGATGGGGAAGTTAGAGAGGTACCAAAGGGACCCCAAAACATGATTTTGGGCCTTGAATCAATTCTACTTACTCGAGACTGAAGAATTTGGTACATGTTATCAAAATTACCTTGAGGGGTGAATTTTGGATAACACTTGGAGAATGATGTCTCCATTCCTAAAGACCCTATATGAAGGAAGAAGGTCATGCCAAGGAAGAGAGAAAGAGAAGAGGTACAGGAAAATAAGGCACCAAGTGTTCAAACCACAATCGGTGGGCGTGTCAGAAGCAAATGCTAAGCCTAGTACTTACACACAAAGAAAGAAGTCTCCTATCAAGGAGAAAACCCTAGAATAAGAGGCGCTGAGCACAAAGAGCACCTCACCCATGAGGAATCACCAAGGGAGACATCACTTGTCAAAGAGAAAGAAAAAGAATAATCTCATGTACTTTGGAATCCCCAGTAAGAAAGAAGTAGAAGGTGACAGATGAGGCAGACTCAAAAGAGATAGAGAGTCTAGATGCCTAAATCGGCGACAAGGATGATGATGATAAGCCTGAAGGAGGTGAAGACCATCCCATCTATGAGATACATGATTTTGAGGAAGAAGGAGATGAGGAGTATAAAAAGAGGATGAGGAGAATGAAGAATAAGAGACTAAGGCTCAAGGAAAGGGGGTGAGCGGAGAAGTAAATACAAAGGATCAAAGGACCCCAAGCCTCACGAAGGAACAAGTAGAAGAGGCCACAGAGAGAGAAGTGGTGAGAATTATCAAGGACCTAGTAGAACAAGAGGTAGAACATAGTGCGGATGAGGTGTTGAAGGAAGTTGAGGAGGAAAGCGTAGGAAAATAATATGGTAGCATGGGGAGATCCTAGTTTGGTTGTAATCTTTCCAAGGGCCGCACGCACAGGGAGGAAGAGCACATAAGAAGCACAAGGTCAAGGAATGGGAAACATTAATGATCTCGAACAAGGTGTTGCACACATGATTTCGAGTACCGTACTAATGAAAAAACTCTTGGCCATGGCTTCATTTGATGAGGAAGGTGCATACCCTCAGACAAGGAAAATGTTATCATGGGAGTTTGAGTCCCACATTAATGAGCCTGAATTTGAATAAGCCAAGGAGAATTGATGAAGGTGCCAAAAACAAAAGGAATAAACCCTTGGTAAATGCTCAACAATTATCAGATGAGAAAATATGTAATGCACTCAGTAAAGTTTAAGTTGAGGTTGAAGCCAAACTCTTTGGAAGAAATGACAGGGTGAATTTCCTAGAGGCAGAGTTGGAGAAAAAGGACGAGGAGATCCTTAAGAAAAGCAAGGACCTGAAGCAGGAGGGGCTAGTCAACGATTAGTTAAGGCATGAGTTAAAATATGATAAGGAAAGGGTGTGCGAGGTATACAAGAAGATAGAGATGATCACGAGATGCCATTATCTTGAAGCATCCAGACTTAACACCACCCACGCAAAAATATGGATCAACCTTACAGTTCCTAGAGGACTTGACCCACATACTCACCATGGAGAGGTGTGCCTTAGAATCCAAAGAAGAGGCATTGGTGCACCAAGAAAAAGAGGATAAGATGAAGGTTGTAGAAATTATTTCTCAATACAATAAGATCCACGCCGATGTAAAAGCCACCGCACAAGTTACTGAGGTTGCCTATGATAATTACACGGATAGGGATAAAGTGTAAAGTATCTTGGTTTCCACCCATGAGATCGAAATCAAGGAGTTCTAAGAAAATAATAAGGGGAATAGGGCTGAGTGAGATAAAATCCTAGCCTAAGTGGAGAAGAAATCAGAAGCAATCGAGACCCTGCGGGACTCAATGAAGAACCGGCTGAAAGAATTGTACCCCCAAATCACTCGGAGGATGGACATGCTTGAGGATTTGGGAAAAAATTGGAGGGGATCGTGGAGACAATGAATGCTAAGGGAGAAGGGCTAAGCTTTGAGGAGGTAAGTGCCCTAGTAGGTGACCTCTGTCAACAAGCACAAAACGAGGTTGATGCCTAGGATAAGTTGGAGGCAAATTTGAGGAAGGATTTCCCTCTCCTCCTTTAACTAGTGATCATGATCCCCCATTATTTCATTCTTTTCCCCATTCTTCACTCCATTCTTTATTCAAATTTTCAGATCCCATTCATTCTTTATTCATTGAAGAAAGTGTTTTGAGGATGGAGAACAGGTGTAGTGTGGGGTGATGTTGGACCTCTGAATTATTTGGCTAAGTACAAGAAGGCGCGTGGGCATGCGGGGCCTAATTAAAGAAGGGCACGCAAGGTGAAGGTGTACAAGATAGGGTTTTAAAATGATTTAGCATAACCCTTGGTGCACACACAAGGAAAATGAAGGGTTAGGGACTTAGCCATATTAGATGTTCTGGCAAAGACATGAGAAAAGCATGACCTAACTACACATGCAGAATGGATAAGGTGTCAGCCTGAAACTTGGTGGCCATGAAAGGAATATTCCATGTGATAGAAGGATCCAAAAAGACATCATTACAAAGAGTGGAGAGCTCGGATCTGAGAAGGCATGCTCCCATGGAGGACCACTTCGACACTTGGCAACCGATCTATAACTTTAGAAAGGCGTGGCGATGGTTGCTAAGGTTATAATTACAAGCGCCCGATAGAAGAAAATAACAAGGAGAAGAAAGGAAAAGCTCTGAAGAAATATAATGGAGGGTTCTAGGGGTTAGGGATTAGGATAACTCTAGGAGTGATGGCATGTTTAGGGGGATGGGTCTGTGATTATCCTTGGGGTATAAGGGACATAGTCCATTCGATGCATGACTTGGCTTTGCATTGTGATATGAAGGTCTGTAATGGTTTCATGGAATGTAATGTGGTACTTAAACATGTTGATATGAATATAAGGCTCTATTGTAAACCATATACGTGTTCATGAGTATATTCCTTATGCATTTCCTTTATGAATGGACCAATTACATATATGTTGCTTGTTATTTCTCTTTTCTGGATGCAATGAGATGACAACTCGTTCTAGGTTCTTAAAATGTTGTATAGTTCTTTTATGTCATTTTACATTTGATTATCTATTATAAGATGATGCATTCTCACAAGACTCACATAAAGGAGAGACTCGGCGTCTGTGTGTGCCTCGGGTGAGCGCCTAGTGCCCACTGGGTTATAGGCGGATGTGCATGGGATTAGACTATTGGTCTAAGGGTATAGAAATGACTACAAAATTAAAATAAGTCTTGAATAAAAATGTAAAGTTTGTTGTGTTGTGATTACTCAACAAAATGATAAACTACAAATAGATATAGATGTTCACCCGGTAGTCCAAGAATTTATGGATGTATTCCCTTCTGATGTTGAAGAGTTACCACCTAGGAGATCTGTAGAACATGTTATTAACTTCATTCATGGAGCTAAACCGGTGTCAAAAGAACCTTATAGGAAATCTATACCTGAATTAGCTGAGCTAAAAATACAATTGACTGAATTATTAAAATAAGGAAAAATTAGACCTAGTGTTTCTCCCTAGGGTGCACCAGTGTTGTTTGTTAAGAAGAAATATGGGACTATGAGATTGTGTATTGATTATAGACAGTTGAATAAACTAACTATTAAGAATAAATATCCTTTACCTAGAATTGATGATTTATTAGATCAATTGAATGGTGCTAAATATTTTTCTAAGATTGATTTACATTCTGGATATCATCAAATTAGAATAAAAGATGCTGACATTGCAAAAATTGCCTTTAGAACTAGATATGGACATTATGAATTTGTTGTTATGCCTTTTGGATTAACAAATGCCCCAACCATATTTATGACATTGATGCATGATGTTTTTAGACCTTTCTTAGATGTGTTTGTGATTATATTTTTAGATGATATTTTGATCTATTCCAAAAAAATGAAAGAAGAACATGAGAAACATGTTAGATTAGTACTTGAAACTTTAAGAAAACATCAGTTATATGGTAAGTTAAGTAAATGTGAATTTTTAAAAATGAAGTCTCATATCTAGGACATGTTATCTCTAAAAAAGGAATTGCACCAGATCCTTCTAAAGTAAAAGCAATACAAAATTGGGATACGCCTAAAGATGTACAAGAAATTAGAAGTTTTCTTGGATTATCTGGATTCTATCAAAGGTTTATTAAGAATTATTCTAAAATAGCTACTCCACTCACAGATTTAACAAAGAAAAGTAACACATATCATTGGTCTGAGGAATGTGAAGTTGCTTTTAGTAAATTGAAAGAAGCATTAACAAGTGCACTTGTGTTATGTACTCCTGATTTTTCTAAACCTTTCACTGTTTCTACTAATGCTTGTGGTTCTGGTATTGGATGTGTATTGATGCAAGATAATAGAGTTGTATGTTTTGGATCTAGAAAATTTTTTCCTACTGAAAAGAACTATCCTACTCATGATTTGGAATTGTTAGGGATTATTCATGCTTTAAAATTTTGGAGACATTATTTGTTAGGTCACAAATTTGTTTTGAGAAAATTATCATAGAGGTTTGCAGTATATTTTTACTCAACCCTTATTAAATATGAGACAAAGAAGATGGGTAGAGTTACTAAGTCAATATGATTTTGAAATACAATATGTACCTAGTAAGGAAAATTTAGTTGTTGATGCTTTAAGTAGAAAAAGAATGTGTGTAAATGCTTTTTCCTTAGAAAGAAGTCAATTTGAACAAGAGATAAAAGATGCATTGCCTAATGATAGTTATTTTCATGAATTGTATTCTGGTTTGAAAAATGGAACATCAAATATGCATTTAAAGGATAAACTTACTTCTTATTTACTTGGTGCAAATGAGTTATTTCACTATAAAGGTATATTTTGCATTCCTAACCTTTCTAACTTAAAACAAAAAAATTTAAGAGATTCTCATGATATTCCTATAGTTGGTCATCCTAGATTTCAGTTAAGACATACTTATCAATTAAAAATAATTATTTTTGGCCTAGAATGAAACAAGATATTAGAAAGTATGTACAATCAGTGTATGACTTGTCAAAAATTAAAATTGAACAATGTAGTAAACCTAGTCAATTACAACCTTTGTCTATTCCTGATTAGAAATGGGAGTTAGTATGGATTTTATTATAGGATTACCTAAAACCAAGAATGGTCATGATGTTATCCTTGTGGTGGTTGATATATTAACTAAAATGGCACATTTTCTACTAACCAAAATCAAAACCTCTACTTTTGATATAGCTCATCCATTTATATATTCTTCATTAATGTTAGGGAGGAACAATAAAACAAATTAGTTAAGAAGCTAGTGTTTTTGTAAAAGAATGGCTTCGGCCCATTTGAATGCTCTGTTTCAAACCCTAATGGAATTTTTTTCTTAAACCATAAGGGTGGCGATGTGTTTGGATCTGGTGGTGGTGCTATTGGATCTAGAGATGGCCTAGTATAGGCTTATATCCCTGCTTCATCTTCTCCCTTGTGTTCCCTTGGCGGCATTGATGGAGGTGAGATCTTCCCTAGTTCGACTGCACTCTTGAAGAGCAGCGGATCTGAACTCCTCTCCCCCTCCAATGTTATTTCATGTTTTTCTACCGGTGCTGAATGTGGCATAGATAAGTATTTGGGTTCTTCCCCATGCAAACTGATGGATTCGTGGAATCTCTATCTCTGCCTCCCTATGGCAAGACTAGTGTCGTCTATTTTCCACCTTCGAGGGCATTTTTAGCGATTCATTAAAGGGTTGCGAGAAGGGCGTGGTTTCCCTAAGAAGCGATCTTATGTCTCTATTTCACACCCCACACAAATCAAACCCCTCCGGAATCCTCCAACTTTTGTTGATTACCTTCGAGGCTCAAGTTTTGAAGTTGAGGAGAAATTTACAGTAAAGAGCTTAATTTGTAGATTTAATGGATTTTGGTTGGGTATTCCTTAGCTACACTCTTGGATTTCTTCATAATGATGCCCTTAATGGAAGGTAGAGTTGATATTTGCCCCTACTCCAGAGGCTTTTTTATTGTGGTTTTTAATCTTATTGAAGATCATGATAAAATATTTTCTATGATTTGGGAAATCCAGAATCACTTCCTGATTATGAAACCATGGTTTCCATCCTTCAACCCTATCACTAAAATCTTCCTTGTTAGACATGTTTGGTTTTTGTTTCCTCATCTCCTACTACAATTTTAGGGGGAGAAGAACTTGATTTTAATTGAAAATGCATTGGGAAATGCACGGACATTAACACAAAAAAAAACTATATACACATACTACATTTGCTCATATTTTGGTAGATCTGGATACTTCGGTAGATCTTCCGACTTCAATGGAACTAAAGGTTTTGGATCGATTTGGTCCCAACCTTTGGATTATGAAGGGTTTTCATTTAGATGTAGGAAATGCTTCGGTTTGGGGCATATTTATTTGAAACGTAAGAGTGTGAAACATAATTTTAATGGGAACTCTGGTGGAAGGATTCTCAGCCTAGTATGTTGGTTATGGGTGATGACTCGAGGTTTCCTCGAGAAGATGATGAGCCGAGAAAAGAGGAAACTCAAATTTCTCCTCCTCCTCATGTTGTTGGGTCTAATAATTCGGTTTCTTCTCAAAGCATTCTTTGGTTAAGAATAATGACATCTTGAAGGATTCAAATGTTGGAAAAGTTGAGAGTTTGGAGGTCTTTCTCCCAATTCATTTAGATGAAAACTATAGCCCTAATATGAGTGAGGGTTGGACGATTGTACATAGAAAAAAGAAAGGAAATTCCCCCATGGCTCCATTGAATATGAACTTAATATATCATGGGCGTATTCTTCAAGGGTAATCCACCTTTCGTCTTAGGTTAGGTTGTGGCATTACGGAGTTTGGGTGGCACTCAAGGTGGGTCAAGTGTGTTTAACTCGTTTCTTGGTTTGCTCCTCTTTTTTTCCTTTCCTAGCCTCGGTGTTTGGGTGGGGTTCCCTTTGCCTCTCTTATATCCCTTTTGAGATGTGATTGTCTATCTTTCAGTTGTATGGGGTTTATGGTCTCTTTTATTTCTCTTTAGTTTCATTAACTGGCTGTTCATCTTGTCTTCTTTCACTGTACGGGGTTTTTTGGTCCCCTCAAAACCAAATCCTTATTACCTTATCCAAAAAAAAGCTCATTCATTTACTAAGGAAAATTTTCATTTGCGTGGTCTTCCTAAAATTTAGTGAGTGATAGAGATATTATATTTACTTCTTCTTTACGGAGATATTTGTTTGATGAATTTAGTACTAGTTTGATTTTTAGATCTTGCTTGTCATCCGAGTCGATGGAAAAGCGAAAGGATAAATAGAATTTTGAAGGACATTCTTAGAATTTATACAGAGAAAAACCTAGAAATTGGGATTAATATTTGCACCTAATTGATTTTTCTTACAATCAAGGTTATCATACTACAACCAAAATGACCCCTTTTGAAGTTGTTTATGGTAGAAAACTGTACTTACTCAATTTCTTGGTCAAACCCTAAACGTAGATCTTAGTATGTAAAATATAACTTAAAATAAATGGAAGATATTATAAATAAAGAAAAATAGAACATGAAAGTTTCCCAAAACAGGTATAAACATTGGGATGATTCAAAAAGATTTGTTAGAGAATTTGAAATAGGTGATCAAGTGTTTTAGAGTTAAACCTGTTAGGTTGTGGAGCCTATTTTCATGTGTGAAAGTTTTGAAGACTATACACTAAGAGTACTATACACTTTCCATAGTTGTCTCACCGGGGTTCGGGGCTGGGCCGGGGGTGGTAGCTCCCAGTAGTTGAGGTTTGGGAGCGCAACCCCTGATTTTGTTTTTGGCATCGAAACAAAACATGCCCAATATACCGAGAAATGTGTTTTTCTCATATGGGCGATATTTTTGACCCATAGGTTTATGGGATGGTTTTGGCCCATGGTTTTAATACCCATGGTTTTGTAAAACTGCTTAAGCAGTTGTCTACTTATGTGGTTTTGTGCATATGGTAGGGATTATGTAACATTACAAATGTGTATGAATTTGGGTGTGAATTATGTAGAGTTTGTTGAGCATAGCTCCAGCACAGATCCTGGGTATTGTATTGAGAGAGCGATGACTTGTAATAAAATATGAGCAAGCGATTCTTGGTGGACGTAGCCAAAATTAGGTGAACCACATTAAATATTGTCTCTTTGTGTTGTGTTATTTTTATTCTGCATATTAGTTTCTACTATTGCAATTCTGTGAGGGATTATTCTCGCATATTTTATCCCTTATTTCCTAACAATTGGTATCAGAGCCTGGTTTGGTTTGTTGAAGTGTTGAATCATAGGGAAAGTTTTATCTTGAGTGGGAGCTATGGCAGATGATGGAAGATCAAGGGTTGATAAATTCAATGGGAAAAATTTCAGTCTTTGGAAGATGCAGATGGAAGATTACCTTTATCAAAAGGATCTTTATATTATGCTATCTGAGAAGGTGAACAAAACCTCAAGCATGGCAGATGCGGAATGAAAATTTCTTGATAGAAAGGCACTTGGGACAATCTGGATGTGTCTTGCATCTTCAGTATTATTTAATGTTTCAAAGGAATAGACTACAAAAGAACCGATGGATGCATTAGGAAGTTGTATGAAAAACCGTCTACCTCTTATAAGATATTTTTAATGAAAAAGTTATTAAATATGAAGATGTCTCGAGAATGGTTTAATAGTAGATCATTTAAATGATTTTAATATGATTGTAAATATGCTAGCTTTGGTTACAATAAAATTCGATGAAGAAGTTAGGGCTTTATTAATTGTGTGCTCTTTACGTGAGAGTTGGAATAGCACGGTAATGGCAGCAAGAAACTTAGTTCCAGATAACTCAAAGTTTAAGTTTGAGGATGTTGTAGGGTGATTCTATGCAAGGAAATGCAAAGAAAACATTTTGGGGAATCTTCTACTTCAGGTAAAACTTTGACAAAGTGGAAACTAGAGGAGAGAGAAGGATAGAGGAAGTCGTGGAAAATTGAAAGATCGAAAAGGTCAAAATCCAAAAGCAAGATAATATGCTAGCATTTTGGAAATTCGGGCATGTAAAGAAGGAATGTTGGGAGCTTCAGGACAAGAAGAAACAACATGAAGAAAACAAGGAAGAAAATGTGGAAATGAGTAATTTATGTCGGGATGCTTTGATTCTTTTTCTTTGCACAATATGTTGAATCTTGGGTTTTAGATTTGGGGCTTCTTTCCATGCTACTCCACATAGGTATTATTTTGTTGATTATGTTCAAGGGGATTTTGGGCATGTTTTTCTTAGTGATGATGAGCCTTGTAGTATAATTCAAAAGGATTTGTTCGGTTTAAGATTGAAAATGGGAATACATGGCTATTGAAGGATGTCAGACATGTGCCTACTTTAAAATAAAATATGATATTGGTAGGCTAGTTGGGAAGTGATGGTTGTACTTATGATATTTACAACAGACTCTTGGAAGGTTACCAAGGGTGCTCTTGTGGTGGCAAGAGGTAAGAAGGTTGGAACCTTGTATTTAACCACTTATAGCACTAATGTTTGTAATATCATGGCTTGTAAGTAGATACAACATTGTGGCACTATAGGCTCGAGTCATATGAGCCATAAGGGCATGGAGATCATAAAGAAGGATTTTCCTAGATATACAAAAATAATTTTGGAGTTTTGTGAGGACTGCATATATGGGAAATAGAAGCGAGTAAGTTTTCTCAAGGTTGGACCTACAAAGAAAAAAATTAAGTTAGAGTTGGTGCATTTCGATGTGTGGGGGCCGGCTCGGGTATCATCTCTTAGGGGGTCAAGATATTATCTTACTTTTATTGATGATGCAATGAGGAAAGTTTGGGTTTATTGTATTAGAGACAAATCTGATGTATTTGACACTTTTGTTAAATGGAAAGCCTTGGTAGAGAATGAAATAGGTCTTAAGCTAAAATGTCTTAGGTAAGATAATGCAGGGGAGTATTGCAGTAATGAATTTGATGATTATTGTTCTAAGAATGGAATCCATAGGCAAAAGATGGTTCCAAAACTCCGCAATAGAATGGGATGTTAGAAAGGATGAACAAAACAATAATGGAATGTGCTAGGAGCATGAGGTTACATGTAGGACTATCTCTTTCTTTTTTAGCGTATGAAGTGGTGAGCACAACTGTCTACTTGATAAATAGAGGACCCTCAGGTGCCTTGGATGGAGGCATACCTGAGGAGGCTTGGTATGGTAAGAAAGTTGATTATTCATTTCTTAGAGTCTTTGGATGTGAGGTGTTTGTCCATATAAACAAGGATGATATGACCAAGCTAGAGGCTAAATCAGAAAAATGTACTTTCATTGGTTATGGTGGTGATGACTTTAGATATAAATGTTGGAGTATTAAGGACAAAAAAATCATTCAATCTAGGGATGTGGTATTTAATGAGAAATTCATGTATAAGAAATAGTTGCAGGAAAACAAGGAAGAATCCAAGAAAGAATATGCAATGGTAGAGGATCTTCCGGATGGGAAAGTGACACATGAATCAGTTCAGAAACCTCCTCAACAAGAACCCCAAACTCCTATATTGAGGAGGTCTTTTAGGGTAAGAAGAGAACCTAAATTTTTTTCTCCTTCTCTTTATTATTTATTACTCATTGATAGTGGAGAGCCAAAGAGATTTAATGAAGGATGTAGATAGATGCCGGGGAAGAAGTGGGAGAAAGCCATGGATGAGGAGCATCAGGCTCTCATGGAGAACTAGACATGGGATTTGGTGAAGCTGCCGAAGGCAAAAGAGCATTACAGAAAAAGTGGGTGTTCAGAGTCAAAGAGGAAGAAGGAGGAAAGAAAAGATACAAGGCCCGGTTGGTGGTCAAGGGGTTTGCACAGAAAAAAGGTATAGATTTTGATGAGATTTTTTCTCCTGTAGTAAAAATGACTTCTATTAGAATTGTTCTAGGAATAGTTACAGCAGAAGACTTGCACTTAGAACAGATTGATGTAAAGACTACATTTCTCCATGGTGATTTGGAGGAGGAACTATATATGCAGTAACCAGAGGGCTATGAGGTCAAAGGTAAAGAGGAGATGGTGTGCAAACTGAAGAAGAGCTTGTATGGCTTGAAACAAGCTCCACGTCAATGGTATAAGAAATTTGATAGCTTCATGATGGAGCAAGGTTATATTAGATTTCATTCTAACCATTGCATGTATGCAAAGAAATTTGAGGATAGAAGTTATATTATATTATGTCGTATGTGGATGACATGATGGTTGCAAGTAAAAACATGCAGAAATAAAAGTACTCAAGAAGTAGCTAAGTGAATCCTCTATTATGAAGAATTTGGGGGCTACCAAATAAATCCTTGGTATGAGGATATCTTAGGATAGGAAGGAACAGAAGCTAACTTTATCTCGGGAAGAGTACATCAAGATGGTCTTGGAGAAGTTTAATATGCAGGATGTTAAACCGGTTGGGACTCCTTTGGTAGGCCATTTCAAGTTATCAAAGGAGCAGTGTCCCAAGACAGAGTAGGAGAGAAACCAGATGTCCAAGGTACCTTACTCATCAGCGGTTGGAAGTTTGATGTATGCCATGGTGTGCACCAGGCCTAATATTGCCCATGCAGTGGGAGTGGTGAGTATATTTATGAGTGATCCAGGTAGAGATCACTGGTAGGTAATAAAGTGGATCCTTTGGTATTTGAGAGGGACCATGGGGATAGTTTTGTGCTACAATGGATTAGACACCACTTTGTGTGGTTATGTAGATTTAGATATGGTTGGAGATGTAGACATCAGGAGGAGCACGACAGTATATGTTTATATTATCGATGGGACAACGAAGAAGTGGATTTCACCACTACGAAGTTGGTGGATTTTCCAACCACGAAGGTGAGTATCTTGCTACCACAGAGGAAAGCAAAGAAATGATTTGGTTACAATAATTGCTTGAGGATTTGGGGCATAAGTAGGAGGAAGGAAAGATGCATAGTGATAGTCAGAGTGCTATACACCTAGCTAAGAAATCTGCTTTCCACTCTAGGATGAAACATTTACGTTAAGGTACCATTTCATCGAGAACAACTTTGGAGGAAGATAATTTGAAAGTGGAGAAGATTCATACCAGTTAGAATCCTACGAGACATGATGACCAAGGTGGTCACAAGGGAAAAAATGTTGCGTTCGGCTTTGGTTGGTCTTTATGGAAACTAGTTAAGGGATGAGAAGCTTGCTCGAGAGGAAAACTAGTCTCCAAGTGGGAGATTATTAGGTTGTGGAGCTTGTTTTCATGGGTGAAAGTGTTGAAGAATTTACACTAAGAGTCTTGTATAATTTCCATAGTTGTCTCAAAAAAATTGGCCTCGAAATAAAACATGCACGATATCTTGGGAAATGTGTTTTTACTCATATGGGCGGGGATTTTTTTACCCATAGGTTTATGGGATAGTTTTGGCCCGTGGTTTTGATACCCACGGTTTTGTAAAACTACTTAAGCGATTTATCACTTATGTGGTTTTGTGCATATGGTAGAGATTATGTAACATTACGAGATGTGTATGAATTCGGGTGTGAATTTTGTAGTGTTTGTTGAGCATACTCCTAACAGATCGGGTTTTGTATTGAGAGAGTTGTGGCTTGTAATAAAATCTGAGCAAGTAATTCTTGGTGTACGTAGAGCCCAAATTTGGTGAACCACGTTAAAATTGTCTCTTTGTGTTGTGTTATTTTTATTACGCACTTTTATTTCAGATCTACAATATTCTGCGCATATTAGTTTCTCTTTGTTGTGATTCGTGAGGGAAGTTCCACATATTTTATCCCTTATTTCCTAAAAAAACCTTAAAAGTTCTTTAAAATTAGGTAAATATGCTAAATGAGCTCCTCACAAATTTTGGAAAGAATAGGAACTCTTGCTTATAGACTTGTTTTACCTCATAATTTATCTAGAATACATAATGTGTTTCATGTAAGTTTGTTAAATAAATATGTATATGATGCTAACCATGTTATAGATTGGAAAAACATAGTTATTGAACCTACATGTGAATTTAAAATTGAACCTAAATTAATTTTGGAAAGAAGGACTAAAAATCTTAGAAATAGAGAAATTAAAGAGGTTAAAGTAAAGTGGACTTGTTGTGATGTTGAAAGTGCTACATGGGAAAGAGAAGATTTTCTAAAAGATTAGTATCCTAAATTATTTAACTAATAACTTGTGTTTTTCTATGTGATTTTCAGAATAAACTTGGAACTACTAAGGACAATAGTTGATTCAAGGGGGAGAAATTTTATGTGACTAAATCCCCAAAGCTTTAATCATTAAAGGCTTGATTTTTATTTAAATAATAAAATTTTGAGTTGAGATTCTTTATAACAAAGGTGTTATAATAAACTATTGAAAAATAAAAATGGGAGTGAACAACCCGAGCATTTGATTAAAGAGGATTAATTAAAGTGAAAAAGTGTGGAACCATTGTGTTGGTTCATAACTACCCATGAAATATTATAAAAAGATATGAAAGTGAAAAGAGAACATGATTATGATTGGAGAGAAAACAATTACAAGGGATTTTGAGAAAGATTGTGTAATTGTATCCAAGATTTAACTTGTGGAGTAATTCCAAAGTTGACCAGATTATAGATAGGCATTGGGCAAGAGAGAAGGGCCACAGAGGTGTCCAAATTGTGGATACAACGTACAAATTTGGATGGTTTCGGGATAGGAAATGTGAATATACACTGGGTGTATAATATTTCCTCTCATTAGTCTCAAATAATTTATCTATGTAAAACTATGTAATCCCTGTTGAAATTTAATAAAAGGAAGTTGAATCTTATGTTTAGTTAGACAAATGTGCATGCGAATGTATTATTTTAATGTATTATGTATATTGATGGAACATGCAATTATTTTATTAAAAAAATCATAGAGAATCATAGAATTTAGAAGTGTATAATTTTTATTAGTTAAATCTGAATAAGGATTTATGTGTGTAATTGAAGGTAGTTAGTATTGGAAATGATTTTGTTGTAGTTTTAGATTAGGGAAAGAGTTGCATTCCAGATACCTTCTCATTTATTAGTTGTAGGAAAACAATATTTATGCAAGAAATGAGTTTTCTATAACCATAGGATTTTATAAGACAAAAGTTCCAAACAAATGTGTATATCAGAAAAAAATATGCAAGTTGGAATCTACACTTTGGCAGAGACTAAATGGATGTTGGATGGGGGTGAAGGCTACAATAGCGCATATAGGCGTGCATGTCGGTACATGTATGCTCAAGTATCCCATAAGACTTGTTTGTTTTAAGAAGTCATTAGATCCCATAATACATATGCCTTCGAAAAAGTAATGGATATTATTCAACACATGAACAAGTGTGTGCATTGAAACCCCCTCCCAACCAATGAAAAAGTGGGGCATCAACACACTCATCCTGTGATTCAATATTTCATAACTATGGCCATTGAACATGGATTGTCGGGGAGTAATGATGGGATTGTTGAAGCTGGTTTATAAATTCCATGAATCAAAGCATGTGTAGGAACTGAAGTGGTTGTAGGGTATGCATTACCGACTAGTTTTTGTTATTTTTGCATAACTGCAACCAATATAGTCCATCAATCCACCATTTGTTTCCACTAATTTCATCAAATAGGTACCAAAAAACTATGTTTTTCAAAGCGTTTAGTCAAACAATGCACGGATCATGTGAAAGGGTCATGAAAATAATAAGCATCCTACCACTACATGCCCATAATAAATCATTTGAATCCCCTGTTATGAAGTTCATATGTTGACATAGCATGGGAGGATGCAAAGTCCTCTACTACTATACTTAACATGACATACTGATAGGTGGAGAGTGCAATTGTTTTCAACTATTACTATAGAGATCTCTTTTCTCAAATAGCCTATCAACTATTTTGAATATAATATATAGTAATAGTTGATAGGCTATTTGATAGGCTACAAATTATATTCAAAATAGTTGATAGGCTATTTGAGAAAAGAGATCTCTATAGTAATAGTTGAAAACAATTGCACTCTCCACCTATGTATGCCATGTTGAACTATTTTGAATATAATTTGTGTTATATGCAAATATATATATATATATATATATATATATATATATATATATATATATATATATATATATATATATATATATATATATATATATATTTGCAATATAACACAAATTATATTCAAAATATTTTGAAGGTGCCCTACGACCACTTCTTGACAAGTCATACCGCATTTTTAAAATTATTTACAGGAATCCAATGTCTCTATTTATCTATCAATAATCTTATTCATGAGGATGAGTCATAGATCATGATTTGAAATGTGTCAATAAAAAAATTTTACATAATTAATCTTAAAATTCATTGTTCCAATGACATTAAACCTAATTATAAAACATTAAATATTTCCTTAATCTTTGAATGATTGGTTTGTAATCATTTCTATTTGTGTGGTTGGAGATAGTTACTTAGCCAATAATTACTATAGAGATGTCATTTCCCAAATAGCCTATCAACTTATTATATATATATATATATATATATATATATATATATTTTGCTATTTAACAAAAATATAGTCAAAATATTTTTGAAGATGACCTATGACCACTTCTTGATAAGTCATCTTCTGCAGTTTTAAAATTATTTAAAGGAAGCTAGGTCTCTATATCTCTATCAATAATCTTATTCATGAGGATGAGTCATAAATCATGATTTGAAATGTGTCAATCAAAAAATTTACACAATTAATCTTAAAATTAATTGTTCCAATGACATTAAACTTAATTATAAAATATTAAATATTTCCTTAATCTTTGAATGATTGGTTTGTAATCATTTCTTTTTGTGTTGTTGGAGATAGTCACTTAGCCAATAATTATGTCAATGTTGAGATGAAGTAGGTTTAAAAAACTTGATCATTTAATTTTCTAAATATAGATTATTCATTTAAATATAAATCAATTCAAAATGGATAACATATATAAGCATTGGAATAAAATAGGGTAACCTATTAGTTTCTTCTTTTATTTATTTTATATATAAATAAAATAAAATTTGTGTCTATTTATAATTGATCAAAATAGAATCACTTTATATGTATATAGATTTGAAATGTTTGCATTTAATTTACATATATAATTTCAATTGAAAATAATTGCATTTAACTTTAATATTTAAAATAAAGATATGAAATTATTTTTGTTGACAATAAGATTTTAAATTAAAATAAAAACATGTTTTCAATCCCATAAATCAAGGTCTTAAAATTTACCATAACAATTTTGTTGAATATATATAGAAAATAATTTCGTTAAGAATTTATTCATGAAATACTAAGTATTGCTTGAAAAATAGATACGGAATATCAAAATATTTCCACTTAACTCCTTTTTGTGGTTCCTAGCACGTTCTCCTTCCCCGAGTTGTGTGTCCAAAATCCATTTAAAATATGTTTTATGTTAAAAAAATTGTAAGATCTATGCAAATAAAAATTATTTGAAATATTGTAATTGGAGAGTGGGATGATGATGGATAGCTCGGCAAAAATAAAATTATAATTACACCAAGGCGTTACTTCTATGGGAAAGGGCTTTGCGGACATTCATGGGACTATGTCAAATTTGACGGCCTAAATGACGGTTTTGCTATTTTTAACAATTTTATTTTTTGCTTTTCTAACAATTTTGCTTTTATTTTTAAATTTTATTTTATAGCTTTTGCATGCATTAACCTTTGCTTTTGCTATTTTTAACAATTTTGCCTTTTGCTTTTCTAACAATTTTGCATGTTGCTTTGACTTTACTTTTAATGTGAAGGTTTTGACGTTTTTATTTTTTTAATTTTTAAAAGATATTTTTAGCTTTTCCATTTTTAACAATTGCATGGTGAATGTTGCATATATATATATAGTCTACAGGAATATTGTTCTCAAGATTGTTTTCTAACAATTTAGTGGATTAGACACGTGACCCTTGGATCTGTAGCAGTACGCGGTACTTGACGGAATTGTTGTCTGAGTAGTAGAAGTTGGGGTCGTTTGTGCAAGTTCTTCCCATCTACAACCGTCTTCTGAATCAAGGTAAGTTTAATTTCTTTAAACCCTGTGCTAATTGCTTAAAGGCTTCAACAGGTCAACACCAGTGATATAGATTTTGTTGCCCAAGTTATTGGGGACGTCATCTGATAGGGACTTTGCTTAGGTGGTGAGGTTTTTGGTGTTGATCCGAGATGACAATGGTTTAAATTCCAATCACAAGCCATTTCCAGAAGCCATGTCTATTAATGATGGACTGTGGAAGCCCAAAATTAGTTTCCACAAATCATACAATATGCCACAATCTAAATGTTCTAGGTTGGACCGCTATTATTTCTTCCCTGCTTTAGTTTTGTGATGATTTACTCTTCCATATTTTACTTTCCTTGAAGCTTTGGTTATGTTCATCCTAAAGTTGCTTTCTTCTTAGAAATGAAAATTTAGAATATTTCAGCCTGTCTTGAGTGACGAGTCTTAATTTGAAGACATTTGGATTATCCTTGCATTGTCTCTGTATGGACTATACTTGGAGGTGGTTTTCCCATCCTGTCATTTGTACATGCTGCGGGTAGGATGTTGGGGAAGTTGAACTTGGAAACAACCTCAATTACTACCAAGTGCTATGAGAAATTTTGGGAGAACGAGTTAGTTTTGACCTGCATTATGGGTTGTTAATGTATAGTGTTAATGAGTTTCTTTTGGCTGACATTATGTGTTGTTTATGTATTATATCAACTGAGTTACTTTTGACCTACATGATTGGTTGTTTATGTGTTATATCAATGAGTTACTTTTGACCTGCGTGATTGGTTGTTTATGAGTTGTATCAATGAGTTTCTTTTGACCTGCAGTGTGTATTATTTGTGTGTTATATCAATGGTTTACTTTTGACCTGCAGTGTATGGGTTGTTTGTGTGTTATATCAATGGTTTACTTTTGACCTGCAGTATGGGTTGTTTTATGTATGTCAATGCAATAGAGTAATTTGAGAAATTTGATATGGCTGTTGATCTTTAAGATTGAGTTTGTCTTGCATGAACATTGAAATGTTGAGGAGGCAGTTGTGTGAGAAGAAAAATGGGTAAATACTAAAGAGGATAATTACCTACTCAAATAAGAAAATTGTGATATATATACACATGCACACATACATACATATCACTTAGTTATATCTTGTGCATAGATTTTGTAGTCCTATATAATGAATTTTCCTATGCAGAAAAACATTGAGTAACTGATCTTGATTCTCAGCTCTTCTGGACCTCTCTCTCTCTCTCTCTCTCTCTCTCTCTCTCTGTTTTTCTATAATATTATTATCATAGAAAAGTATTTTGTTAGGCCATATGTGTTCTATTCTGTCTTAATCATAGAAAATTTTAGGCAATGTTTATGCAGTTGATATGTCAATTTAACATAAATAAGGAAGATGTAAAGCCTTGGAAGCTTGATTAATGAGATTTGGGCTCGTGGGTGTGAAAATATTATAAAATTACCTCTATATTAATTTGTACCTTTGAAAATTTGTACTAAAAATGGCGAACGTAGCATGAACACTTGGAGAAAAAAAGAAAGGAGGAAGCAAGACTACTATCACTCAACCCTTCATAAATACTACACTCTACTTTGATAACACCTCCACTACTACTTTACTCAACACTTCTTCTATCCTAGACGCCATTTCCATTCAAGGGGTATCAAATGTACTCATGTTTACCGGAAATAAAATTACCCTCAAAAGGCTACCATTCATGATATAATTCTTCTCATGTTAAGTTCAAATAAAATAGTCTAAAAAATGATACCACTCATGATATGAGATTTTTAAATGTATATGTATGAATTTGTAACAAATTTGAAATGATGAGATGAAACCTTTAAATGAAGTGGTTGGTCATATATATCTGCAATTACAAAATTACACTTTTCAACATACATGTTCAATTTTTCCTTTTCATTGTTCCCTATTTCTTTATGTTAACCAACAACAACACATTTTTAATGTCTTCATCTACACACACATGCCAAGAATTTTAAAATATGGGTAAGTGCACCAAGTTGGGGGGCCAAAAGGGGGTCTTAAGTGGACACATTTTTCTGAAAAAAAAAAAAAATTCAACTTGTATGAGTTTTTGAAATAGTTACACTCAAAATTGGAAGATGTTGTAGAAATATGAATCGTAGAATTTTGAGTCTAGTTTCTAAGCTACTAAATTTTATTGAAAACGGATAAGTTTAAGTGGGTCAAACAACTAAAATACCAACAGATGCTCCTGTTTTTGTTAAAAAACATAATAGAGTGACTTTTGTGCCCCCACCATTTTTTGAGCACCATTTAGTATTTTTGAAAACCCTTTGGTAGAAAGATAGCTAGGAGCATCTAGTTTGGGCTCCATTTTTTTAGTTTTTAGCGAATATTTTTTTATTTATGATTTTTCTAGTACATAAATTTTATGTTTTGAAAAATAACGGAGCTCCGATCGTGCCCCTCCAACTACCTAAAAAAATATCAAAAATTAGTTTTTTTAATATGTATAGAATTATGCCTAGTTTGGGCTAGTATAATTTTTTTAAAATTTTGATCAGCCAAAAAAAAAAGATACACCATGAAAGATAGACATATTTACACTTCAAAAATAGCTATAAAAAGGCATAGTTAGAAAATAAATAATATGGAAACCTTATATTAGTCAGAAAATTTGAAAAATTCTATTTTTAGAAAGAAGAAACTCTACTCTACATCATGGTATCATTTTTTAAAAATGTATCGATTACATTATTTTGATTTATCATAGAGGAAGTGGCATTTTACATTTTCTTGCAAAAACACATTGTTTGATGTGTTTGTATAGGTCCATGCCTCAGGCTTGGGGATCCAAACCGGATCCCAAGCCTTGAGGCATGGCTTGGAAAAAGATAAAATACAAAATGCGTACGTATTATAAAATATACGCATTTTCTTTGTTTATATATTGTGGCCCCCAAACGTCCCTTTCATCTCTATCACAGAATTCTGCAAACATTCTATTTTGTCTACAATTTTCTCTACATTCTTGCACAATTTTTAGTAGTTCATTTTTTCCCCTACCCCACTAGTTGATTTTTTCTAATCATGGGCAATAAACGTCGAGCTAAGGACAAGAGGAAAGTCAAGAACAAGACACCAAAACAATTGGAAGAGAAGAGAATAAAGAAATTGAAGAGAATGCAAAAACTTTGAGTAGGGCAAGGTACATCCATTATATCAAATGTAGCTAATGTATTAGAAAATGGGGATGAAATACATAATGAAAATGTAGAGAATAATGATTTTGCAATAAATAATGATATTGAATTGAATGATAATGTTGGTGTGGATGAAGAAATTGATATAATCCAATTGTTGAACCCTTACCTGAGAATCCAAATGTTAACCCCAAAATTTGTATGAAAACACTGAAAGAAGAGAGTAACCTTGTAAAAAAATCTTCACCTCTAAGAACACCTCCTTCATTTTGCAAAGAAAACCAATTCACTTAATTGAAATTGATGAAAACATTATAAAACCAATGCCTAACAAAATGTCTGAAAGAAATGCGAGAAGAAAATCATGTGAAATTTGGGATAATTACTTTGAGAATTTAAATGACACACAAAGATGTCAATTATTTATTTCATTGATGAAATTAATTAAGATGAGACCTATAATGAAGACCCGGGGTTAAGAAAATCTAATGTTGTTGATCAAAAAAATCGTTAATTGATAGCATACACTTACTAATAATTGTATAGTAAGTGATAAAAAGCATAATAAACGCTTGATTAGAAAAACAAGAAGTGCTTTGAAGCTAAACAAAAAAACACTAATGGAAGTAATAGAGAGATGTAAACATCTTGAGTTAGTCAATAACACTTACTATTGGGATTTCTCTATCAAACTTCCATCAAAAGACAAGAATACATCTAATATTCTAACGAGAATTAATTGTAAAATTTTGGAATGAGAATACAAGGGTGTCACTTTGAATAGAAGAGATACGATAAAAAGAAGAATAGGTTCTCGTAATCGTGAATCATGTGTAAAACATTTCTTAGATATGACTCAAACAAAATTGTTTTCTAAGTTTAAGAATAAGAAAATCCACAAATTAACATTAGCCAAATATTTTTGAAATGAGAAAACCCTTTTATGTGAAAATCAATCACTCATGTACCACTAGTTGCGAAGCATCATGTTGAATTTTCAATGCATTATGATATTTTTTGTCAAATACATCGTGTTTTGCATACTGACATCATGTTGTAGGAGTGTGGAATAAATGTCTCACAAAAATCTTCAAGGGAATTTATTCCAACAATATTTTGTGAAAAATCAACAAGACAATTTTTATAACAAAGCATGTTTAGATGGAATATGCAATGTATGTGGTGGCTTGCCAAATCTGAAAAGTTGTATCCATGAGGAGAGTACATATTCAATAGGAAAAGAATTGGTTGATTTCACTAAATATAAATCGGTGGCATATCAATTAAAAGATGGAAAAGAATCTAAGAGGTGTGAGCTTGTTAGAAAACAATTACCTATATAAGAATATATGGTCAAATTTAGAGAGGAAATTTTTATGAGTATGTAAGGAAAACACATAGAGATCGATGGTTGGATGAACAATTCAAGTTAAGTAAGAACACATTCCCACTTGGTACTATTGTTTTAGTAGTTGACTTTGTAAAGAATTACACATTACAACCACAAATGGAGGTTCAGTCTCAATATTATAACTCAGTGCAAGTTTCTATTTTCATGCATATAACATTCATGCACTCTCCTAAAAGCACTGAGCAAGATCGAAAAATATTAAGAGAGTATCATTTCTACATCAGTGATGATCGGACACATTCTACAGAATATGTACAAGGGTGTTTCTAGGTGTTTTATGCAAACTTGAATGAGAAGAATATTAGTTTCGATCAAGATTACATTTGTTCGGACAACTACACATCACAATTCGAGAATGCACGGATGTTTTATTGGCTAATCGGGATGCACAAATAAATAAGCGTACAACATATCTAGATTTTTACCGAGGCAAGGCCTAGAAAAGGAGAGCATGATGGTGCAGGAGCATATGTGAAAAGAAAACTTGCAAGAGAAGAGTTAAAGTTCAAGGATGGTGCTAAATTTACAGATGCAAAAAACATTGTTGATTAGTGTGTCAAGAATATGGGCCATGAATCTCAAGAGAGATCAAAAGTTCGTAGATATTTTTGGTTGATAGAGGAAAAACATATAGCAAACATTGAAGATTGTATGACCGTTACAGGATCAAGTGACATGCACTCATTCTGTAGTTTAGATGTAAATGCTTGGACTATTTATACTAGGTGCATGACATGTTTTTGTATATCATGCATTGATTTTGCATGGAATGAATGTGATTCATAGTAGTGGGTGGATGAATGGACTTGTATACTTCTAATTCCACTCGACACACATCAAGTTTCACAAGCATTACAACTTGTAGGGTCTTCAGATCAAATGACAACATCACTTGAATTTGACCAAGTATTTGATTTAGTGCAACAAGGTACATACATATATGTACATGCCATGTTTTAGATTTATAAATTATTAAATGGTAAACTCTTAATGTATTTTTAAATTGACTGAACCGTTTTACTTTATGACACATAGGGCACGTTTTTGCAGTTATTGCGATGAAATTTAATGAAGAGGGAACATACTACTTTTTGTCTTGTTGTGTAGAGGGGGAAAAAATGACTTCCACAGTCATTGATGGTGAAGACCTTGAGTATCCCAATGCGTCAGTGGTAGTCACTGGAACTTGGCTTCAACGATATCCTATCAAAAAATCAAACATTTGGTTGTTTGAAGACTATGAAGTACATCGGAAGATACTTCACTATTCACATTTGGTCATTGCAACAAATATTAAATTGATCAAATATCGAGGTCAGCCATCAAACAAGAATCTATGGAAGGTTCGTGAATCAGATCATGAAGCAATTCTTGCTACTGTCAAGAATAGAGTTGATCCTTGTGGTTCATTGGATTGAATTTGCAAAGGTATATTCTTCATGAATTTAATTTGAATATTTACTTAAATGATTTTGTTTGAATTTTGTATGATTTAAAATTCTATTTAATTTCTTACTAACATGTTTATGTAGGTTAGTGGTGCCAAAAAAGCTTCCACCTTCACGTGGTTGGCACTGTCAGTAGAGAATTTATTATTCTTGAAGCCAAGTGAAGCTAAGAGAAATTAAATATTAGAAAGGAAAAACAAATAGAAATTCTCATTTCACCACCTATATTGTAAAAATATCTTATTAAAATTCTCATTTCACCACCTATATTGTATGAACCACCTATATTATTCAGGTGATGGTAATGGAAAACCTTACACTGACTCATTATGAATGGAGATGGAGAAAATCGTGAGAGGATTTTTTAGAGGGCCCCAACGTGGAGGTCTCGGATATGACGAGACGTCTCTAGGTGCCACGAGTTCGAGAAATCACCCATCAAAGATATGGCATGTTTTGGCCTTAGGGCTCTTAAGGGACTACGCCCGGATGAGGTATCCCGAAAGCACGAGGCGTAGGGAACAAAAAAATCCTCCACTAGCATTCACCTGGCCACCCCGACGTGTTGGCGTAGTTGGTTCGGTCCCACAAGCTACCGTTTGCAAAATACAACATCTAACAGCCTTACACTAACTCAGACTACACTATTTCACGCGTTTGCAAACAATAGGACAACGAGAGAACCGAATGGAGATGGATAAACCGCAATAGAATTTTGTAGAGGGCCCCGACGTGGAGGTATCAAATATGATGAGACATCTCTAGATGCCACGAGAGTCGAGAAATCACCGTCAAAGATATGACATGTTTGGGCCTCAAGGCTCTTGAGGGACTATGCCCGGACAAGGTAGCCCGAAATCACGGGAGTGTAGGGAACCAAAACAAAGCCTCCACTAGCATTCACTGGCCACCCCAACGTGTTGGCATAGTTTGTTTGGTCCCACAAGCTTCCATTTGCAAACTACAGCGTCTCGGGAGCCCTACACTCCCTGCATTCTAAAAGTATTTCGTGTGTTTGTAAACAATATGACAACAGAAGAGAACCAAATGGAGATGGATAACACTTTGTGAGAGTATTTCATGAGGGCCCCAATATGGAGGTCTCAAATCGACGAGACATCTCTAGGTGCCACAAAGTCTGAGAAATCACCTGTCGAAGATATGGCGTGTTTGGGCCTCAGGGCTCTTAAGGGACTACACCTGGACGAGGTAGCCCGAAAGCACGAGGAGCGTAGGGAACCAAAACAAAGACTCCACTAGCATTCACCAAGTAATTTGGACATGTTGGCCTATTGCATTTTGGTCCCACGAGCTACCATTTGCAAAATATATTGTCTGACAACCTTACACTGACTTAGACTGCACTATTTCGCACGTTTGTAAACAATAGGACAATGAGAGAACCACGAGATATGGATAAACTGCAAGAGACTTTCGGGGCCACGACAATTTTTCCATGTTAGTACTAAAGAGCTTCAAACTTTCATTGAATCATAGTGACATCTTCACATAATTGTTTTTCTTCATGATGTTCATTGTCATCTAAAGTTGAAGACTGAAAATTTATATGGCCTTCGGCTTCTTTTTGGGCACAAACAACGTTTTGTAATGTCCAAAAAAATGCAGGCTCTTCATTCTCTGTTTGATTAAAGATATTCATTCTTTCAAAATGAATAGTTAGAACATTGGTGGTCTCCCTAACAAAACTAAGTTCATAGTCTACACATTTGCATCATGTGGAAAAATCATTGAACATTGGTGGTTTCCTCCACCCATGCTTTCGGGCTAATCTCATCCGGGTGTAGTCCCTTAAGAGCCCTGAGGCCGAAACATGCTATATCTTTGATGGGTGATTTCTCAGACTCTATGGCACCTAGAGATGTCTCGTCAGATCCAAAACCTCCATGTTGAAGCCCTCTACAAAATCCTCTCGCAGTTTTCTCCATCTCCATTCGGTTCTCTCGTTGTCCTATTGTTTGTAAACACTCCAAATAGTGTAGTCTGAGTCAGTGTAAGGCTACTAGATGTTATATTTTGCAAACGGTAGCTTGTGGGACCGAACCATGGGTCAACATGTTTGGATGGCTTGGTGAATGCTAGTGGAGGATTTTTTTGGTTCCCTACGCTACCGTGCTTTCGAGCTACCTCGTCCGGCGTAGTCCCTTAAGAGCCATGAGGCCCAAACACGCCATATCTTCGACGGGTGATTTCTCGGACTCCGTGGCACCTAGAGATGTCTCATCAAATCTGAGACCTCCACATTGGGGCCCTCTACAAAATAATCTCGTGGTTTTATCCATCTTCATTCGGTTCTCTCGTTGTCATATTGTTTGCAAAGGCACAAAATACTAGAGTCTGAGTTAGTGTAGAGGTGTCGGATGTTATAGTTTGCAAAACGAAGCTCCAGGGACTGACCCAAATACACCAACATGTTGAGGTGCCCTGGTGAAATCTAGTGGAGGACTTTTTGGTTCCCTACGCTCCCTATGCTTTTGGGCTACCTCGTTCGGGTGTAGTCTCTTAAGAGCCATGAGACCAAAACATGTTATATCTTCGACATGCAATTTCTTGGACTCCGTGGCATCTAGAGATGTCTCATCAGATTTGATACCTGGGTTGGGGCCCTCTATCTCTCATGGTTTTCTCTATCTCCAATCGGTTCTCTCGTTGTACTATTGTTTGCAAAGGCACGAAATTGAGTCGAGTCGGTGTAGGGGTCAGCCGAGGACGCTATAGTTTGCAAACGAAAGCTTGTGGGACTGAACCAACTATGCCAACACATCGGGGTGGCTAGGTGAATGCTAGTGGAGGATTTTTTTGGTTCCCTACACTCCCCGTGCTTTCGGGATACCTCATTTGGGCGTAGTCCATTAAGAGCCCTGGGGCCCAAACACACCATATCTTCGAAGGGTGATTTCTCAGACCACGTGGCACCTAGAGATGTCTTGTCGATCTAACACCACCATGTTAGGGCCCTTTATGAAATCCCCTCACGGTGTTATCCATATCCATTCGGTTCTCTTGTTGTCCTATTGTTTGCAAACACGTGAAATATTGCGATCGAGTTAGTGTAGGGCTCATAGGCGTAGTAGTTTGCAAATAGAAGCTCGTGGGACCAAACCAACTATGCCAACACGTCGGGGTGGCCAAGTGAATGATGTTGGAGTATTTTTTTTGGTTCCCTATGCTCCTTGTGCTTTCAAGCTACCTCGTCCGAGCGTAGTCCCTTAAGAGCCCTGAGGCCAAAACACGCTATATCTTCGATGGGTGATTTCTTGGACTCCGTGGCACCTAGAGACATCTCGTCAGATCCAAGACCTCCATGTTAGAGCCCTCTAAGAAATACTCTCACATTTTTATCCATCTCCATTTTTTTCTCTCACTCTCCTATTGTTTGCAAACATGTGAAATATTGTAGTCTGAGTAAGTGTAGGGCTCCCAGACATTGTAGTTTTCAAACGGAAGCTCATGGGACCAAACCAACTACACCAACACATTGGGGTGGCTAGGTGAATGCTAGTGGAGGTTTAGGTTTGGTTCCCTACGCTCCATGTTCTTTTAGGCTACCTCATCTTGGTGTAGTCCCTTAAGTGCCCTGAAGCCAAAACACACTATATCTTCGACGGGTGATTTCTCGGACTCCATGGCACCTAGAGACATCTCGTTAGATCCAATACCTCCATGTAGGGGCCCTCTATGAAATCCTATCACGGTTTTATCCATCTCCATTCAATTATCTCATTGTCCTATTGTTTGTAAATGCACGCACGAAATAGTGTAGTATGAGTCGGTGTAAAGAAGGTTAGATGATGTATTTTGCAAATGGTAGCTTATGGGACCAAACCAACTACACCAAAACATCGAGGTGGCTAGGTGAATGCTAGTGGAGGATTTTTTTTTGGTTCCCTATGCTCCCTATGCTTTCGAGCTACCCCGTCCGGGCATAGTCCCTTACGACCCCGAGGCCCAAACATGACATATCTTCGATGGGTGATTTCTCAGACTCCGTGGCACCTAGAGATGTCTCGTTAGATTCAATACTCCATATTGGGGCCCTATACAAAATCCTCTCGTGGTTTTCTCCATCTCCATTCGGTTATCTCATTGTCCTATTGTTTACAAAGGCACGAAATATTGGAGTCCAAGTTAGTGTAGGGGTCTTAGACTCTATAGTTTACAAATGGAAGCTTGTGGGACTGAACCAACTACGCCAAAACATCGGGGTGGCCTGGTGAATGCTAGCAGAGGATTTTTTTTGGTTCTCTATGCTACCCATGCTTTCGGGCTACCTCGTCCAGGCGTAGTCCCTTAAGAGCTCTGAATGACTAGATTGGCTTAAGATTGAAATTTATAGGGGTATTTATAAGAACACATAGGAGTTATCAATTACCTATTAAATCTTTTTTTTTAAGTTCGGATGGGATTCAGCTGGCCTACGAGTTAGTGTCCTTCCATCCATTGATAATTTATGCTATGATAAACCCATGGATGCTTTCAAAAGCACCTTCAAAAGGATAGGGGTAGTCATCAAGCCTAGTGAAGGGAGTGATGTGATTTCCAAATAACTTGAAATGCCTACGGATTTAAAGGTAATAAAATGAATTGGATAGGATTAGACAACCAAGAATCATTGAGTGTTTGAGTTAGAATGTCATTGCATCTGGAGACATTCTGAAGCATTGGATTAATGTACATGGAGAGACATTCTCAAAATATCAACATATGAAAGGCATAAAAGTGTGACGACTCTTGGGTGTTTTAACAAAGGAGAAGACTAAGAAGCATAGAAGAATGTATAAAGTGCATGATAAGATAGGAACCGATACAAAGAGACCATGAGCAAGAAGAAGCACAAGTAAGGTAAATACACATATACACATTGATAAATTGAATGAATAATTACTCGATTAGGTAACTCTTTATATACATACATTATATAAATATTGATTTCCAAATTTTGATGCATATTATACATTGAAAATGCTAGTACATGTACATCACCAATTAATGAAAAAATAATTCATAATGTCTTAAATATTGTCAAGTGCACATCATATTAGTTTCATACGAAAATATTCTCGAAATGTAAGGTCTCATACAAAATTATCAAGTTCCAAATAGTATTTTAATGTGCATAATAAATACAAAAATGCCCAAATAGGTCATATACAATCAAGTTCAAATGCCATATAGCCGTACATACAATGTCATGTAAGACATATATTTCCTACTCATCAAAATCTATCTCTCTTGGCCTTGCTCGAAGAAGGCCCTCCTTAGAACGAAGATGGAGATCCATGAGATGACTTTGGATAAATCGAGCCCATGCTTCGAGTCCTCTTCCACTTGAATACTCACATGTAGATGAGCCACGTAAATGTAAAATGTGTTTTTTTGTCAAAACTTAATTTATATATGTTTTCAATATGTATTTAAGACCATGCTAGAATGAAAGTATTTACATAAATACACAAACTTACTGTAAGTTGTCGATCACACCAAATTTGCATCTCACACTCGGATGAGTCATGGGAGCTCCGCAGTATGAACGGGGGTATGAAGACGACGAGATGGAGGAGTCCGTGTCCTCGAAGTCAAAATGGAGGGGGTGAAGTTCCCTACATACACATAAGATCAAAAAATATAACATTAGAATTAGTGAAAAATAGAACCAAGTACATTTATGTACATAATGAAAATATTTTAACTAATTTTATCAATATAGAGTTCTATTGTTTTTACCCTGCCATGCTGTGAATCAAATGAATAGAGCTGCTACATGTCATGGGTAACTCCTGCATTTACACAATGAAGGACATTATTAACATAATTTAATAATTCTACAATGAAAGACATTACTAACATGTAATTTAACATAATATGAATTACACGATAAATTTAACAAAATTTACGTGTTGTTTGAATACCTCAGTGAGTTGTTGCACAGATGAAATTGTAAGCGGCAAACACCTTTATCTACTTTTCGCAGAGATGGTGGGGTGTCTAGTGAAGTCAACATCTTTATCAAACATGTATATCATGTGAGTTAGATGGACATACAAGAACATACATATATTTGACTTCAAAACTTACACACACACACACACACACACACACACACACACACACACACACACACACACACACACACACACACACACACACACACACACACACACACACACACATGTATGTGAAAATTTTACATAATTAACATTCTAAATTACCTCTGTGAATGTATGTGTATGCATGGTGCTCACTACCTATGGTCGGGATGAAGATGCACCTCTCGCGCCGTTGTAATATCAATGCATATACATGTACAAATACAATTATTTCAAAAATTTAACATATATAAGTAAATCAAGTACTCCAAAAATTTTGTAACACACATAACAAATTTACCTACGAAGGTGACGCCGATGAATGTAATCCAAATGTCTCACTCAAAAGGACATCTGACATAGTGACATTATCATGTGCACCCCTAGCACTAGGTGCACCAAAATTAGTACACATGAAAGTATCGTCCTCCTTGGGCCCCAAACATATGCTACCACATGACGAGCAAAGATGTGGCCTCATACTAGTACTCCCTGAGGGAATACTCTATGTACCTCCATGAGCATCTGGCTCAGAAATCTCCCTCGTATGTTGAACAAGGGTCGCAGATAGCCCCTAAAGCACGTGGAGTGTATCAATCTCTACTGTCTCCTTCACTACTTGAGGGAAAATCTCAAGGTGAGGGGAATTTTGTGCAGGAATCTACCCTACTAAATAGGTGCACATTATGCACCTAGTCAATCCTGTGTAGATCCTTTTCCTCAGCCCTGGAAATCTCGGAAATCAAAATAATTTGGGATCTCATTGAGGATAAACTCACAATAGAGTTTCCTAAGAAAGTATAGTGGCACCTCGTTGTTATTACAAGGTGGAAAATCAAACACCATCCACCATCGGTCCCAAAAATTATTTTTAATCAAATTATTATTGCACCAATGGATGGGAAACCGTTTACATGACAACGAAACAGGAAAATTAGTGCAGGATTCCACGAATAAGGCACATATGAGGTCTTTTGAAATTTATTTTTCTTTACATCCACATATGACAATTTTTTGGAATAATAAACCCTACAACCCTCTTTGTAAGTTGTCCAATGATCAATTTTCCCCATTTCCGCGTCAACTTGAACAAGTAATGTCGATAATGTGTTTGCAAGAGAGGCATAGAGGGGGTTTATAGATTGTGAATCCCTCATTGTTTTGATTAAATCCTCAATTTCATTTTTTTTTCAACTATGTGGGTTGCTAAATATTCTTGACTACCCGAGTGATGTTAAGAAATTGTGGGAGTGTCGGGAGGGATGAAAGGAATAACAAGGTTTGGTTGTGGTTGATTCCCTCAACCTCTAACTGTAACAATAAAAAATATGTATTCAATTCAAATTTTAATCTATAATTATCATTATCAAAGTAATTTTGAGAAAAGAATTGTGCTTACCTCTTCTTCGTGGCGCCATCGTCGATTCAGATCTTCTCGGTGATCTAGAAACAATCCTTTGAGCTTGAGATCCAACTGAATGAAAAAATGTGAGGGCGCAGTTAAGCTCCAAAACTCGCGTTTGAGGGAGATAAAATGATAGATGCTCAGGCCTCTTTTTTTCTTTATAGCAGGCATAACGCGTATGCGTTATAACTCGATAAATCCCAAACCTGACAATTTAAAACGCGATCACGTTATAATACAACGTGTACACATTTTTCTTTTTCATATTTTTGTCCACTTTTGCCCCCCAACTTTGTGCACTTACCCATACCGAGAAAAAAATGCAATTTATAGTTGTTTCCATCCAAAGATTTGTACATTATATCACTTTTTGCATTTTGAATAGTTTTAAGGGTTAGACCTCATGTTTGAGCTTTTTAAATGAAGTGACTCATCTATATTTCCACACATACAAAATCAATCACCCATAGTTTAAACAAACACAACTACAAAAGAAAAAACTATCCCTATAACACAAATAACATATATCATTTTTGTTTGCAAAATGCCTCAAAGAAATGTGGTCTCATGGAATGCTATGATTGTAAGATATGCACAAAATAGCTCTAATAATGATGCTCTCAAACTCATTGAGGTAATAAAGAAATTTGGAATGTACCATAACCATTTCAGATTTGTTTATATATAATTGCATATTCTGTCTCATTTTAGTTTCATGGAGAGATAATATGTTAAAGCACTTAGTCATTCTTTCAATCTACTTTGACAACAACACTTCACATTCACAACATTCTTGAGAGTGACTATTAGCAAACTTACATGTCTCACTTGCATTTGCAACATTTGTTTTGGCTTTAATAGAAAATCAATATTGTCAATCACACCCCTTATCAACAACAACTACAAAAGTAATAATTGTCTTTCTAAATCGAATAACAAATACCATTCGGCGTTCACATTGCATTGTACACATGCGATTGCTAGTATATTATTATGTTAAATATAATAAATTAGGATCAACTTGATTAAAAATGGTCGTGAATTGGGGATAGGTACTCACATTAGTAAGTCTATTAATTTGATGCAGACAACTATTTATTATAAGAAATTCTATGTATCACTTGGTCAATAGATATGGGTGTTTATTGACTAATTAAAAAACACTTTATTCTAATTTAAAATTTATTTAAGTGCATATATTTACATTTCTCAATAAAATATAATTTTTATTAATGCTTAAATTATAATTTAAAATTTGAATATTTATTGTTTCAATGTGTGGAAATAATAAAATACAAGTTAAACCATCGTTGAAATGATATTTTTAGTAATATCTCCAAAATGATTTTATATATTAATAGTTAACAATCTATATATTTACTAATTTATAATATTCTAACTTTAAATTTTTAAATTTGTAATAAAATTCCAAAATGTAAATACTTATTCTTCAAAAATGTTAAACAATCAAAACATATTTCCTAGATAATTATTATTAAGCTAAAAATATTGGTTTTTTTAATATTTTAATAAGTAATAAGCATAAAACTATTAGGTCATTGTTATTGTTTAGTATTGTAAACCCATAACAACAATGTTTACAATTTACAAAAATCACATATATTAATATAAATCTCATGAAATTAATAGTCTAATGTTTAATATTTTGTTTTTTGATTAAGTAAAAGGTTTAAGGTTTTAAAAGGCTCCCAAAACTTTGTAGAAAATTTGAAGGATAGACAAATAAAGTCTAAGATAAACCATGAAATTAGGTCAATCCCAAAAGACCTTGTAGAATTAACTAGCTAGAACAACAACTTGATTCCACAAAACATTAGTTAAAATACATGAACATTAATGGGGAAAATCCCCATGTTTACCTCAATCTTTCCCTTTTTACCTCTTGTATTTGTAACCTCCTACCACTCCCCTTGATGTGGCTCCATTGTGACAAGTTTTAAATATGAAATTTGTTTTGAAGGTGTGTTTGAAATCAGGTTGTTAGGCTTTAAGTGAGCTACCAACTCCTTATTTGAGTTCAAGTTCTTTAATTCATGACCTCTCTTGATTCCTCCTTAAGGGAGATCATTTTTCCCATTCCTTAAAGAGGTAATCATCGCCTCACCTCCTTCTATAGTTGCAAGCACATATTCATCATCTTGATAGGTAGGATTGTGAGTTTTTACTTTTCTCGGTTCACTAAGATGTTGGCTTTCTCCATGAATAGACAATTTTTCGTATTCTTATTCAATCTCTTTGTAACTTCGTCATTTAGGGTTATTTTTTTCCCCTTTTCACTAGGTGGATATACTCAAGGTTGTGACCTAGTTTATACGTGACTTAGGAGTTTGCACATGACAATAGTGAAATGTTGTTTTTTCATAATCCAACATCTTTACGTGTTGATATATTCTCCATCCGAGAATCATTTCATATGTTAGCCCCTTATTGAGATCAATCTCCACATTAATGTGAGAAAAACTACACATACCACCTAAAAATATATCTACATCAGATTTGATGAAGGTGCCCAAGGAATTTCGTATCACATTAGATACATCATATATATGCAAAGGTAGGTTGGGTAGCCAAACACGGACACTAATTTTGGTAAATGAGAGAGTTAGGTAACTAGGTTCAAGTTTTGGAAACCATGAAGTGATGAATAGTCCCACACCGCCCCAAAACTAGCTCCATCCACAAGGGATATTTGACTCTTTTCGATCCCCAAATAGAAAAATGAAAAAACCTTTTGAGAAAAGATAAATATCATATTTTTCCCATGACAGTCTACCTAGTGATATAGAGCTTGTGTTGATTTAGAGATATTCAATGTCGGTGATGGCCTTGCGAAATGTTCCAAAATATTAACCATTAATGTTCCAAATGACGTTTTGCTAAAAACTACACATGCTACCGATAGATAACCACCTCTTTCTCTAAGCATGCTTATTCATGGTCCATTATTCCCCCATGAAACTCCATTATCAGTATCTCTTTTACATACTCTACAATATATACTATGGAAGGTTTATGAGAATTAGGGGTGGGAGCTACGGTTTTCTCCCTACCTCTCTTTAAATGGCCCAATTTTAATTGAGGAGGGCATACTTAAACCCAAGGCACCTCCACATAATGATGACACCACAATGTGGATGGAGTATTTTCCAATATTGTATTATGATAGAGGGTTAAGATCCTCTAGAACTTATCTCTTATAGGAACATTTGATGGTCCATTGGCATCCCTAGTTTTTGGTCCATTTTTTTTTTATGCTTAATCACTTGATTTTTCGTATAAACCTAGATGCAAAGAGTTGTCCTAAAGAGAGAACAAAACATAATACAAACAAATTTATGTTGTTCAACAAAGTGATTTTATTTGTGGTAATTTTTTCAAACATGTTGTAGCCAATCATGTTTTCAAACAATTAGTAGGTGTCCTTTGTCCCATGACATCAAAATCAAAATGTTCACTATATTACAATATCATAATTGTTTGAATTATGGGTCTCTAACATTATCAAAATTGTTATTTGAGGTAATTTCATTATTGTTAAAGTTGTGACTATGTTATAATGTTTTGAAAATGAGTAAATGTTATAATTTTTCGAGTTGTAGCAATTTCCAAAAATTTTAAGGCTTTAGTTAATACTATGATTATTTTACAATTTAATATTTCTATACAAAAATTGTGAATGTAATCTTGAAAATAGATTCAAAGTGCAATATCATGTATCTATAATAAATTTGTGAAAATATTGTGAACATAAATTCTAATATCTTATAGTAAATTATGCAAATAAATTTCAACCAAAATCAAGATTGTAACAACATACTTTATTACATAATTTAACACACTTACATAAGTAGGTTCAACATATAATGTCTATTCAAAAGGCTAAATAATTTCAAAGCTATAAAAATACCAAAGTTATTCCAAGTAACTTTGTGCATATACACATAACTTGTGTTTCTCTTTCTGATTGTAAACATATCAATTTTTGGGTGAGTTTATGTTAAACTAACTTATAAATCTCCATATTATCTCGCTGGTTCGACTCGTTTAATATCTTGGAAAAAGTCTGATGGGACACCCATTGATAGGTAGTGGAGGGACTGGATCTGCTGATATTTTTTCATTTGGATCAATTGCTTTGAAGCCACTGAAAGCTTTAACAAAATGGTGCATAAACAATAATATCTCTGTCTTTGAAAATTCCCACCCTGGACATTTCCGCACACCTCCCCCAAATGGCACAAATGTGTAGGCAGCCATAGGCGCATTAAATCTTGAAGGTTTGAATTTTTCTGGTTCACTGAAATACTCTTCTCTATGATGTGTAGTATAAGCCGTCCATAAAAGCTGCCAATACCATACAAACATTATTGAAGTCTATTTGATTTTGTAAAAAAAGATAAGCATTAATTAAATCAAAATGAATTGATAAAAGTTTAATAGGTTTATAGATAGTACTCTGCTTCCTTTTGGAATTGTATAACCATCATAATCAATATCAGTGATGGCCTTGCGAAATGTTCCAAATGATGGAGGAAACATTCTTAGTGTTTCCTGGACAACTTGCCATGTATATTTCATCTCTCTCACATCTTGCAAAGTCATGTCATCTCCTTCCTTTTTATTAGAAAATATCTCCATTTGCTCTGTCATATATATCCCAGGAGTCTTAGCCAACATAACATATATGAGAGAGAGTTAAATAATTACAAAGTTTTTATAATATATCGCTTGACAAATCTATTTTTGTTACTGTAATATATTGAGTTACAAAACAAACCAGTGTTATTACGAGGACTAAGAAAAACACAAATATACAGAAACAAAGAAATAACATAGAGGTGCACATACCTTGGGCCATCTTTTCATAGCATTCAGGATTGGAAGACAAGAGTTTGAACATGAGAATCAGTGGCGAAATTGTGGTGTCATGCGATGCATGAATCAAACCAGCAAGGTTGTCCACGATCTCCTTGTCCGTAAGACCCTTCCCTCTTTCGTCTCTCAACGTCAGCAATGCCGTGATGAAATCCTTTTTCAGACGCCCCTTTTTTGTCTTCAAATCGCTTTTTTCTTCTCTACCAAAGAAACAAGGTTTTTATCCAGCTTAGCCCGTGCCTTCACAGCTCTGTTGAATTGAGTCCCCGGAAGATTCAGTGGAATGGACAAACTTCCCACCATAATGGTTTCCAGAAGCTCGTAAAGCTCTCCCCTTTCGTGCTCGTCAGTTATATCGAAAAACAGGGTGGTTGCAAGGAGAACACTACTTCTATCACCAAGGGAAGCACTTTCACTTCATCTTTTCCCTTCCATTTCTCATTTATATGCTCTTCTATCTCTGAACTTATTTTAGATATGTAGCCCTGTATTGCTGCAGGGGCTACCAGAGAGTCGAGAGCGGCGCGGAGGATCCTATGGTCTTCTCCCGTTTTGGCTAAAATAGAGTCCTGCCCCATGAGTTTCAGGAAAGAGTTGGGCCACGATACGACCACCAGCTTATTCTCGTTGGAGAGAAGTAAGCGGTTTCCCTTGGCGCCGCAGACTACTATGGTGGGATGGCCTGTAAGTGAAGTCATGAAGATATCACCGAATTTCGAAGCCCTCTCCTCGAAAAATCGCTGGGGTTTGTCCGAGCGAAGTGCCGCCAGGAATTGGAATGTCTCCCCAATTAAAGGGAGTCCCAAATTTCCAGGAGGAAGTTTGTGAGGGGATTGATACAACTTTGGGCGACGGACGAGGAGAATGACTGCAACAACTATGGCTATCAGCGTAAAGAAAAGAGTAGCAGAGGAATATTGGCACTCCATAACTTGCTGGAGTTTTGAAACTGCACTGCTGCTGTTCAGATGGAAAGCATCCATCTTCTAGCAAAATAAAAACAGGGGAAGAAAGGATAAAGAAAAAAACTGATTCTTGAATCTTGTAGTGGGATTCTAGACGTAAAACTTAACTTCTTTCAGAGGCTTAGAATAGAGTGACTCCACATGACAAACAAAAAGAGTAGAAAGTGCGTGTGATAAATGGAGGCGAGGAAGGAGGGTTTTATAAGCAGTTGAGGAAGAAAGGGCGTTTTCAAGTCTACTTTTTCTGCACATGATCCTGACTTATTATGTTGACTTGAGGATTTTATTACGTTGATGGCGACGAATTCTGCAAAAATGTTGAAAGCTTTTCTTCGATGAAATTTGAGTCTAGTCGACGAATAAATCCAACTGACGTCTTACCAGACGATTCCATTCCCGCCGAATAAAATTTTATAATTGGAAGATAACTAGGTACCTAAGCAGCTTTCTAAATATTAAAAAACGGTAACGTCAATGGAGTAGGTAGTTCATATTATGAACAACAAAATACGGAGAGCTCGCAAACCCATTGCTAATTTGCCATCGAATAAAAGTCACGGAGTCTAGAAGTAATCGCCGTAGTAATCCATTTTTATTGTTTGTTTATATATTTTACAGCGGACCAGGCCAAAGGCTATTCTAAAACTTTCTCGAAGCAATATACCTAGTCATCGCAAGAAAGTTCGCAAGAAAGTTCTCGTACTCCTCGAAATTTAATCCCTGTCATATTTGCCTACCAATTAATCCCAAAGGGTTTAACCCCGTCCTAGAAGTGCACTTTGAAAGTTACTCAAGATTTTATTTTTTAATATTTTACTATTCGAACCGCTCTTTATATTAATAAAAAAAAAAGTTAATATAGTAAGGTCCCTGTGACGACTCACGGTTCCACAAAATGCTACGAGGGTAACAGAGAGAACGCCACAAAGACAACAAAAACAAACACCCATAAACACTAAACGAGTTCGGGCCTAGAAGGAGCCACGGAGCGAGCCAAAGACAAATTGTGAGGCAAAAGCCGTAATGAAGGAGTCGGGAGCCAAAATAAAGCTGGAGCTCCCGAAGCCATCTCGAATCGAGTAACATGTCGAGTAGCGGGAGGCACATACCACCCTTTCTTCTCCTTAGACCTTGTGACCACAATTCTCGGGTTGGGAAGGCAAGGTTAGCGGAGAATCAAGGCGAGGATGATCCTACTCTGGGTTAGACTCAGAAGAATCAATCACATGAGCTCTTTTACCACAACCGACAAAAGGGGGAATCTCCTCACTCAAGGACTCTGAACTTCCAAGGAGAGGGTTCTCTTCAATACCCTACGCTGTAAATGGTTGCCAACCTTTAGGTTGCGAAGTAGTCACTTTTTTCTTTTTTTGAGTCTTATTGAGCATGCAAGCCTCTTGCAGGTGACCAGTTTGGTGACATAATCTGCATCGAAAGGCTGTATTCTCATAATCAAGAACCTGAATCCATTTGAAACCATCATGAAGTAACTCCAACTTATCAGGAAGACCCTTGCTGAGGTCCACCTCAATGCAAATACGAGTGTATGTGAATAACCCTTGTTTGGACCGTTCATCATCCGTCTTAATGAAACGACCAATAGAGTTACCAATAGCTTCACAAACAACATGATGCCAAAAGGGAGAGGAAGATTAGGGAGACGAACCCAAACCGGCATTTTGGAGACTACCATAGTAGAAGGATCGAAATCCTCAAACCACGGAGTGAGAAAAAGGCCAGCCCTACCCCAAAACCATGGGCCATTGGTAAGCACTCGTTGATAATCGCAAGAGAAGAGAACTAGACAATAAAAAACCCTTTTGCACAAAGTTGAATCTCACAAGCACTCGACCAAGTGGAGTGAATCCATTTATGGAGAGCTTCTGTGAGGCCAAAATCCATTAAATCTACAAATAAGAGCAGAAGCTTTGAGGATAGAAATAGAGTTAGCTACCTCGGACATGGAGAGCTTAACCACTGGAGTGTCCTCGCATTTAAGGTAATGATTTCTGTTTTTGCGAAGGAAAACAACGATCGTGACTAGGGATTTTTAATATTTTGAGTTTATGTGTTGGGGAATTTATTTTAATAAAATCTAACATAAAACTACAATTCAAAAATTAGATGTTGGGAAGATACTGATTTATGCAATGGAAATTTGGGTATTTTTCCATGTAGATGGGTGAAATATTTAGGGTTCGGATAACAATTGTACATGGTTAAAGGCCTCATGATAGGGCACATGACACCATAGCTTGGCACCACAACCCCCCGATTTGTCTTGCAATTGTTATCCTTCTCCCCTATAGCTTCATTCATGCAGGTGTTGCTTCCAAAGTGGGAAATACATAGTTAGACAAAGCTTAAATTTTGGCAAAGCTCAAGGTCAATGCCAATAGTACAAAGAATGAAGGTCTTTGGATGAAATCACACCGAATTCAAGTGGGTGAGGAAGAGTTGATATTCACCTTCAACCATAGTGAGATCAAATAAGAAATGATCACACTTACAAACCAATATTTCATATGTAAGTTCGTGGGTCGAGGTCCTTATGACAAGGAGTTGGCTAGTGACTTGACAATGTTGAAGAAGTTGCCCAACATGCATCATACAAAAACCGTAATAAGGGTCATATTCACAGGGAACACCTCAAAGGCTTGCCTTGGAAGCTCCACCAGTCAATGTAATATGTGGGACAAGTGAATATGAAAGTGAAGAAATGATTGAATCATAAGTTGAAAAGAAGAAGAAGAAGAAGAATGTGCTAGGATTGGGTATTTTTGAATACTCACTAGATGAATAGTTTGAATCTAACTTAATAATATCTACTCTTGTGTAGTATTCACTTGATCACAAATGGAGAAAGAAGCCTCTTCTTCTACTTCCCAAGCTAAGAATTTGGATCCTCAAATGGTGAATCTATGAAAAACAAAAATGAAAGGAGGATCATTACAAAGACGCTTCCATGGGGGAAACTAAGAAGAATCCTAAGACCACCTCAATCAAGAATCCTTCTGCCTCTTCGGGTAAGTATCATTCACTTCTCTTGACAAATCATTTTTATTTCTATTGATCCTAAGTACAAAAATCCTACTCATGTCAAGGTTGGCATAATCCCTTATGCGCCTACTACTTCTCCAGCGTTTGACATCATTGACCATTGCAAGAAAACCAAAAGTACTTGAAAACCCATCCCAAGCAGTTTGATAGGCTTGTTCAATTTATCAAAGGAAGTGGTTTAAGTTCTTGTTCCAAATATTCCACTTCAAAAGAACTACCTCCCTCTTCTCATGACATTCCTTCTCACATCTACACCCTCCACCTCTGGGAAAGTAGAGCCTTTTTATCTAGCCTTGTTGGTCAATCGGTACAAACTAAATAATTGCATTATTGACTCCAATGCCTCTAATAGTGTCATGTCTGCGTGAAAGTTGCTAAAGCTCTTGGTCTTTCTCTCCCTACCACTAACCATTATTACTCTATGGAAATGAAGGAAGTGCCCCTTGTTGGCCAAGTCAAGGATGCTCAAGTAGCATTTGCATATTCTCTAGATAAGAAGATCATGATGAAGATACTCGTGGTAGACATGTTAGCCTCGTATGGTATGTTGTTGAGTTGAAGTTTATGTAGGGATGTGGCGAGAGATATACAAATGGATTGGTCGCATGCCACCATTCGATCAATGGTAAGATGAAGAAACTTCTTCCCATCAGGAAAATGAAGTACATTGTCCAAAATCTAGACCACCTAAGGATGGATATCTTGTTTCAAGATTCAAGTCCTTACAAAGTTTTCCTAGCTTCAGAAGAAGATGCTGAGCTGCCCATGTTGATGAAAGAGTATCCAAGTGTCATGGAGTCGGGCGAGAGAACATTATGGTGATTTGATGGAATTAAAATTTGAAAGCATGTACTTCTCACTAGATGAGAGCATGAATGTAGTTTCTCTACTGAGTGGTGATGATGGTCATGAAGGTCTTGACTTGCAACAAAGAAATCCCAAGGTGATGAACAATGCATGTATCAAATGAGAAATGATGGCAATTAACTTCTTGGCATGTGATTCTAAAGTTTCTAATCATGTTCTCAAAGTTCATTATAAATATGTATAAAATAAGTGTGATTGTAAATATTATGCTTTCTCTTTCCCATTGGGATTGGGTGACTCTTCAAAGAATGAATGCAATCTCGACAAGATGTTTTAGCCTCGTGAATTAGACCCTATTCAAGAAGAGGATAAATTCATCACAAAAATGGACTTCCTAGTTCAAGGTGGTGAAAATATTTTCGCCCCAACTTTGTGCTCATTCTCCTTCCATGAAGATGGATACCTTCTCAATGAAAAACAAATATATGGAATGGTGTTTGATTATCCCAAGGCTAATTTCATTCAAAATGAATACCCTCTCAACAAGGAAGTGAATAAGAATGTGCTTGAATATTTCAATGTTGACTCAACTCAAGGAAAGGATGATTTCACCATGAAGATGGATTTTGGAGCTCAATATGGAAAATATAGAGAAGGTGGTAATTTCTATATTGCATTCCTAACCTTGTGCTCGTTCTCTTTACAAGACAATGAAGCAATATACGCGCGACACTATATATAGAAGAAAGTCAAGAAAGAGCCGATGTGCTTAAAAGAAGATTTCTTGGAGAAATTGAGAAACGTAGGGCATCAAGAAGCTTGTGATAGTGTTGAATCTTCCAAAACATCTGTTGAGAATCAACTCATGAAAACAATGGTCATGAAGCAGATGAAAATGAAGAACAAATGTCTATCACATATCATAGGCATTAGTATGAAAAAATTAAGCCAAGTATGATCAAGACTCATCTTCGCTTTGTAAAAGAGAATCGACAATTGGAATGAACTTAAGAATCAATGAAAATATGGAAAGAAGGTTCCAAAGAAACAAAGGAAATGAAATGACTAAGTGGGTCATTAATTGCAATAAAAATCATGCGAGATTTCTCAAGAAATTGAGAAAGGGATCATATTTTAGTGATCTCGTCAATGGGTTTGCGAAAGAAAGGCATTCAATGATACCCATATATGGGTAAGAATTCAGTTTTAATTGGTTCTACAGTGAAAGTAGGTAGTCCTCCACATATAACATAGGTGATGTAGGATGTTTCATCATGTTTGGGTTTTTGTTATGTGTTTCCCTCCTCGTTTTGTGTTATCATTCCCCATTGTGTGTCGTTTGTGTTTGTCGTGTTTGTAGTTTTTATTGTTGTTTGGTATAATGAATTTGTTTCCCAATCTGAAAAGGCATTGATCTTCTCACCGATGATAAATACGTGGTTCTCTATTTCCACTTACAGTCCAATTTCATGTGTTAGAGCCTATTTGTTGTCATGTAAAATGACTAGCCCAAAAATTCAAAATTTAAAACATGACAACTAAGCCACAGTGTATAATTTTTCCTTCTGATATTTCTCAAATCCCTCCCCTAGCTAATTTGCTTCCTATGACATCATCACCCTACTCCTAAAAAAGGTCCTAAAGCAATTGATACACATGTCTTAGTGTGCAAAGAATTGCCACAATGTTCATTAGGTTGTTCAATGAAGTCAGAGGTGGTATCAAGGAATCCGAAAGTTTTGGGATAAATTTAGGAAGAATTAGGAAAGGTTTTATCATTCAAGTACATTCAACTCAACAATGAGTTTTCTAGGTGCATGGAACAAGCGAGTCTAATAGAAAACCTTAACTTTTCCGATTATATCGGGAGTTTCGTAAGGAGTTGGGAGGAAACCAAACATGCATTGAAAATGCATGAGAATTATCTACAAGTTGGTAACATTAATTTTTCTCCAAGGCTTGAAGGTTTTATGAAGAATTCCAAATATTACAGATTTGTCTCTTGATGTCCCGAAAAAAATAGGCATAATTGTTTATTTTCAGGCATATTAAAGTTATGAAACCTATTCCATTGATCTTATAATGTGTTTTGGAGTCACAATCATATAATATTTGATGACCTAAAACATCATCCTAAGTCTCTAGGGTGAAAGAAGTAAGTTTTAAGGCTATTTTTAGTCATCAGATGCAAAAATGGATTTCATTTTATAACTGTGGTGTAATTTAAAACTCCTTGTGTCCCTAATGCCCCTTAGGGACAAAGGGGACATGATGACACAAAAGTGCACCCTCACCCTCCTCTCTATAGGCACACTTTCAAGCACTTAGTGTCCAAGTGTGTCCCGTTTGCACCCAGGTGCGGGGGACATGAGGGACAAAAAGTGCACCCTCATTCCCTCAATGTGGGTACAATTTTGTGTCCCCATTGTCCCCTCTTCCCTTGTGGACAAAGGTGAAAAGAAAATGTGCTCCATTCCCTTTTGTATCTCTTAAAATCTCTACATGTAGTTAAGTTAACCTGGGTTGAGTTTAACCTAAGTTAAGGTGTGTGAGAGTGAGGGAGAATGTTTGAAATCCATACTTACAAAAACTCCACCATGAAACATGTCAAAAAAATTTATCAAAGGCACACTTTGGTGTCCCTTGTGTCCCCATTGCACCATTTCCACCAGATTGTAACTCCATTCAAACCTAGCTTCAACTCATGTTTAAGTGCAACCGGTAAGGTGAGGTAAAACTTCAGTAAAACTCATTCAAAACTCATTATCAATGCACAATTACTCATTTTTTTGATTTTTTTGCAATCAGACCTTTCAAACTCCATTAATGGCTACCATACGACAATTACAAAAGGACATCAACAATTCTTCTTCATTTTCCGAAGATCCGATAGGTAAAATCACTTGAAAATTGGAGCAAACGATCCTTGAAAATTATACTTACACATAATATTTTTTTTTGAAAAATGAAGTAGATAATTTTTATGGATATTGAGGACTGAATTTCCTCTCATAATTTTTTCCTCAAGTAATTCTTCACTTTCCCGAAGATCTAGTGGGCGAAAAGATCATAAATTTAAACGAATGATTCACAAAAATAAAGTTTCATTTGAGACATTTCTTACACGATGGGGTGGCTGATTTTTTAAGATATGGAGGACTATGTTTTTCTCATTATTCTTCCCCTTCGATGAAAATATCATTTTACCACTCACCCAAATGAGGGAATAATCTAAAATTGGAGCAGGGACTCTCGAGAATACAATATAGAATTTCAAGAGTGTTTTTGTTGCAATCCAACACCTACATTACAATTACTAAAAATAGCATTTTTCATGGCGAAGCATGTATAAAAAATATTAATTTGTCAAAATAGGTGAATTATTAGCATCCGTAACCCCTTGAATATGTAAGAAACATCAAGAATTAAAAACGATGAAAAATTGCTAAAAATAACAGTCTTGGATAGGACTTGCTAAAAATAGTAAGTCCTGGAATTGAGCTCAAAAAGGTGTAGAAAATCCAATTTTTCCTATATATTTTATTTTTTCCATTATAAAAATATTGTGATGGTGTGTTTTTGTTTGAACGAGGTCAAAAACACTCTGTAGTCTCCTAAGCATCATTCCATATGTGATTTCTACAAGTCATGAGTTCGATGAAAGGAGCTAGGCAATCTAACTCATTCCAATTGTGATAGAAGAGAGTCATCCTAAGCATGTTTCCATCATGAAGGAGACATCATCGTCACTAACCCTCTCCCCAAAGGTGAAGATCATCATATGAATCAAATTATGATGAGAAACATATTATAATTAGTCATTGTGTGTGTGAAAGGAAGTCTCTTGGTAAATGGGATAAATCAAGAACATCGTTGGGTATGCTAATGATTTGAAACATCAAGAGATTCATTCAAGTTCAATTCACCAAGAGGATGATCATCGTGAGCATATGTGAGAGTCTCATTATGAGTGAGGATGGAGGTCATCTTAAGTAATGCATACCTCGATAAGTGTTTCTAAACACTTGATCCATGCTCGATAATGAGCTCACATCTTGCAAGTTAAAGGAGGTGGAATTTGTAGTGTTTTAGTGCAGTGTGGAGGACAAGAACATGGAAATAATTCTCATTCATTCCTTTAATTCAGATGTCAGTCTTGCTATCAAGAAGAGGAAAACCATCTCCATGAGGAGAAATTGAGAAAGAGGGTGTTCAAACACCATAAGGATGTTTCCACTCATGGTTAAGAAAGTGAGTAGTGAAGAGGTCATCATGCTCATAGGTGAAATTTTTTTTACTCAAGGAATGTGTTAATGATCCTCATATCCCTGATTCCATCATTTCAAATGTTCTTAAAGGAACAATCCATCAAGAGCTAGTCCAAGACATACAAGACCTCCCAAGTGTGAAGGATCAAGAAGTCACCTATTTCTATGAGAAACCTATGAACATAAAGTGTATGATATGATTCCATTAAATGAGTACTCTAGAGACTATAAAGGTAAGAAGGTAATGATCTTCATTTGGAGCATCATATTTACAAGAATGGGCAATCATCTTCATTTCATTTTCTACCATCCACTTGGTAGTGTTCTTAAACACTCACCTAAAACCTTATGGTGTGATCATGCCTCAAGAAGGAAGGACATTTTCATCACCTCATTTCATTCTAATGGGTGGCCACATGACAATAATTTCATTTAGGGATAATCCTTTCACCCGCATGATGAAGGCCTATTTTAGTAAGAGAAGAATAAACATCAAAAAGTTTGAGCATCATACCGAGCCTCACTCCCACTATGAGATCAAGAAAGAACCATCATGAGTGATGCCCACAATCATCACAGTCTCACATTTTAATGTCTCACAACAATGTTCCTAAACATTAATTTAGTAGTTTGGAGTGTTTATACATCTTGCAAAAGGAGGAGATTGTGATCAACATGCTTTAGATAGAAAAAATCTTCATCAGCAAAGTCTTCAACCTCATCAGATTAGTCAACCCTCTAGCTCTCTCTCTCCCTTCTTCTCTCTTAATGTTCTAATTTATCATTAAGAATGTAATTTTTAATATTTCATCCTATTCACTTAAGTGACCCTCAATTAAACATTGTAAGAGTCATTTTTCACTAAGAATAAAAAGAATCACTTTTGTATACTAGGAAGATGAAAGGTCACAAGTGATATCTGAGATAGACGAAAAATCATCGGGGGTAGATGAAGAGACCTTTTTTAATGTTACAAATCGGAATGGATCCTCCATTCCAAAGGGTTTAAAATTATAGGTTGTTTTATGTTATTGAGATTTATCACTCACTACTACACAAAGAAATAAGAGCTACATTTTATTTATCTTTCTTTGTCAATGTTCCTCTATCCTCTTTACTATGCAACTTTGTAAACATGGTGACCTTTAACAACCAAGAAGGAACTTTGTGTCCTTGATTGATGAATCTATAGAACTTTGTGTCTCTAGTTTGTTAGTCTTACTGATTGTTTACATTGTTGTGTTCTTCTAATTGAATGTGGACCTACTCTAGTTACTGGTGATGAGAATTTGATAGTGGCTATTCATAACATTTACCCTTTCTCCTTATTTCTCCTATACCCCTTTACTTCTCATCACTGCAAATTACTCCCTTGTACCTTGTACAAGCATGTTGTCATGAGTTTGATGGAGTATTCTGTGTGATTCGTGACCTATTGGCCACCCCACCGATTTAGGCAGTTTACGTTCAATAGTGATAGCCTCCCCATACACAAGATTGAGGGGCTTAGCCCGTGATCATTGGTGGAAAAAAATAATTTGCAAAATGACAAAGTATTTCACGAATACAACACATAAGTTCATAGAGAAAGAAAATCTTATATGATATCCAAAAAAATTATACAACATATAATTTCCTAGAGAAATAAAGTCATACAAGATTGAAAATGAAAAGAAAAAATATATATATATAAATCTCTAGAGTAGTCAAATAGTATAACATTTAAAAGTTTGAACCATAAAGAAGAAGCATGGATATAACTAAGAAATCAAGAGTATAATCAAGAATATTGGATAATGAAAACAAGATCACACTTCTAATAGTAGTCAATTAGCAAAAAATTTAAAAAAGAATATACTAATGGTAAATAATATTTGAAAGTAATCATGGAGCATGGTAAAATGAACATCTAGATATTAAAATGTGATCGTTAAACAAATAAAAATATATAATATACCATAAAAGATTTCGTGTATGATAAGTAAGACTACCATTGTACATGAAATGGACTCATGTAAAAGGTTATGCTTGATATAAGGTTATTCAATTAGATTCTCCTAGTGTGGGTATTTCCTGGTGTGGTAGGTATGCAATGAGGTAGAAGGATTTTGGAAGCCAAAATATTATAAATATAAGACTTCATTAAAAATAATGTGCAATATTTCATTCAACATATAAATTCCCTCAAGATGGCAAGTTTTTTTTTTTTTTTATTATGGGCAAATAGTTTTTTGAAAGGGACTATACCCTTATACAAAAGTGCTCAACAGCAAGATTTAACCCCAGAAAAGCCCAACAACAGAAAATAATCTGTCGAGGAGAGAACCAGCAAAAAAAGCAAACCACCTACTACACAAAAGCGGCTAAAAACAATCACAAAAAAGCAACAACACTGACTACCTAACAATTTGCGTATTAGACCATATGCCTAAATGTATCAATGAAAGCACCCAAAAGACAAGAATCAAACCTTGTCCGATGGCAAGTTTCGCCAGGTCTTTGGGATGTAAAATCCATAAAGTTTTTTATGTCCATGGTTTAAGGTATTTATAACCAATTTATTTGTATTATAAATCGTAAGTATGAAATGGTAGGATTTATAGTGATAAATATAAATTATCATCAGGTTCAAGTACATACAATGAATAAACAAATCACATATAGGTCTTGGTTTTGCATTTTTGTAAAATTGTAATATTTTCACTATAAATGAATGCAATTGGAAAATTTCCATCTAGAATCAATATTAGTGGCTTTGGGCGTAAGATAAAAATATATAATATATGGAGTATTATATTTGGTTAAATTTTTCACTCAAAAATACAATTAGACCTCTGAAAATGTTGTACATCATCATGTAAAATTTTAGTCACAAATTAGGCGAGAATGTTGAATGATCAATAATTGTGCCAAGAGAATAGGCCATTAGTGGCAATATAGAAAGATGATATGTGATTGAAAGGATTGATGTATAAGTGAATTTGAGTATTCATCGATTAGATGTGAGATATCTCTATGGACCACTTGAATTTTTACTTTTTCATCTTAAAGTATTTTTTAGTTAATTAATCATCCAATGACATCTTCAATTTCTAGATCATCATATATGTCATCTAAGCTTGAATTTTCCTTGGAATATTTTTTAATTTTCCACTATTTGATATTGGTCTATATATTTTGAGTCCCATTGAGATACACTTCAATATATTGGTAAATATTCACACAAACGACCACACCTGAATATTGTTTTGATTTTATTCATGAGTAACTTGTGTTGTTATTGCTTCACTTGGTATTATATGTTAATCTTGAAATTTTGGTATGATTACTTGTTGGTATGATAAATGGATTCTAATTTATCCTCACTAAGTGTGGAAAATTACACATTTTATGATGCAATAGAAACAAAACACTCCTTGACGCTTAAAATTTTCTCTTATGTAAGTACTATGTACTTTTCCTCATTAGTTAGTGAAATATTACTATCCTATGATTGATATCATCCAATCTATAGTATGTTTTCATCACATCTAAAATTAACATATTCATTTTTTCTATCCACATTTTCTTCCATTCAGGTTAACCAATTTTTCCCCAAGATGGTATTAAATTTATTTTTAGTAAACCCAACATAAAATGATGTGGCCATAACTTTTAATCCTATTGCAACCCAAAGATCGAGATATCCTATGACTCCATCATGATGCAATATTCTAATTTAACTTCTAAGTGATATACCCAAGTTTTTAAATGAGATCCTCTCTAAATGTATTATTATAAAAAATTTCCTTACCCAAAATACTCTTTTAGGATTTTGGCGGCCAATAGATGATTTCTTTTTGTGTACGACTAACATTTAAAAAAAAAAAAAAAAAAAAACTCATGAATGGTTATTATTTAAAGGTAACTTTTGCTTTGAAATATTCATGTTTCTTAGGAAGATTATGAAATTTATTATATTCATAAGGTTACTCGTTATCTTTGTTTGATTTTTTTCCTTCGTATAAAATGCTCACAAGTTATAGATTTGATGTAATCGTGAAACTAAATACACTTATATGTGGTATATCCATCAATGATATGGAATTCAAAAAAACATCATCTTCTATTACATATAAAATGATGTTGTGGTTGATATCAAGAGAGAAATGTGATGAGCCTATTTTTGAATACTATTCATAAGATAGTGTTAGGACTATATTTTTTCATTTGTATAATAATATTATTATTGACTTGAGGACCCCTAAATGGGTGGCATTTTTTTTTTTTTTTTTTTGATTTTTATATTTATTGTAAGTTGGATGAGTTACACTTATTGATATAGAAACATTACATGAAGTGTCATAGGTATGGGTTCCTTACACATGAGAACATGAATATGAAAAACCCTTAAAGGATTCATAAACAAGGGTCTCATCTTGCATAGAATGGTCATATGATTTACCCTCTTCATATTATGTTACTCTATCTACTAATTGAGCAATGCATTAATTCGTTTGATTAACCATTGAAGTAGGAAAAATAATCAATATACCCTTACAAAACATGTGTTGTTCTCTAATACCAGGGATAAATGATGGATATTATATTAAGTCTTTGAAATGTTATACATGATCTTGGACCGATTCATTTTTTGTTGTCTTATTGTCTCCAAAATAAATTAACAAAATCATCTTTGGTAGTTTCATTCAATTAAAAAGAATGATAACATGGTTTTGCAACATAGAAAATTTATGAATGGATTCACTAAGAAAACATGAAACCAAAGTAAGGTTAGTCTTATGAGACTAGATGTAAATGCTCTAAGAAAAACTGAGCATATTGTGCATATGATTGTAGGAATTGTAAATGAGAAAAGCGATTAGAGTCATTCTATTGTCCAATGAATAAGGTAAATTTGGGATCAATACACAATTTAGTTGAAAAACTAAAATCATTAATTTTTGCAATATTGGTTGGTTACGAATACTATTGTTTTCAATCTAATTATTAAATCACATAGAGAATAAGCATATTTTTTTGACCTTATGGTTTGATTTTATTACGATTGACATGATGAATTGTAACTATATATGATATACATTAGAAGAGCTTATACACTATTTCAGCTCATAAATAAGAATGTTCACCATCACATCATTGCATTCGGGAGATTACAAATATATAGGAAAGTCACTCGAATAAGGAGATTCACTTACTCACAATATCCCACAATTAACACAATCTCTAGGATCTCTCCTGGGCTAAAAACTCTACATGAGTTATATTAGTAACTCCCCAAATACAAACTATAATAGATCTCACAACTTAATATTAGGAAGTATTCTAACTACCATATTCCCGTGTGAGTACTACTTTTCCTAAAAATCCTCCTAGAGTGAACATGGGAGAAGGGAAAGATGTCATTTAAATGTTTCTCTTTGAAAGCACCGCTTGTACTAAAGCACGCTATATCAAGTCGTCTCCTTACCCTCGAAAGATGCGGTGGAAAACAAAATTCCATTGGGATTGTTCTCAGACCACTTTCCCCAGGACTCCCAAATTCGAATCTTACATATTCCTAGGCTTGCCTAGAGCTCTCTCGATAGCTAGACAACAATTAATATTGAGCCGCCTCGAAATCTTCTCTTGCCCCAAGAGCGAGATTCGTTGAATATGTTTCTTTCTCCAAATGTCAGCAATTGAGGTTTATTTAGAACACATGAACAACATAAGTAATCGAAAAATAAAAATATGGAGGAATGTAAATTGAAAAGCACATGCCACCAAATCTACTAGGTGGCCCCATTGCTAGTGGCTGATGAGAAGTCATTGAATGGTCTCCACCATATATCCTCCAATTAAATATTACTTACTTAGTAAAAATGATCTTTGAGTTTAGTTGCATATTGATTTTGGAGAGAAAATATACCCCATAATTTTAACATACTAAAATTAAAATGTTAAATAACACGAAAATACATCCATTACAATATAAGAAGAAATTAATTTAAGTGACAAGAACTATAAACCCATATATGATTTTACAACACTATATATATAAGATTCTCCTATTTTACAAATGTTGTCAATTCTATAATTTACCCCTTTATTAAATATTGCAACACAAACATTATGAATATGAATTTTTATTACTTAGGGCTGAGCCTATCTCTCACGCACGTTTGCAGAGAGATAGGCGGATTCGAACATGTGACCTGCAAAATACAAGGCAGGAGCCCCACCACTCTGCCACAGCATTGGTTGTTAGGAAATTTGAGTCTTTTTAATTAAATATTCCCCCCGCGAACGTGCGTGATTACTTAAGTAGTTCCTACCTAGACCTTCCATCCCTTCACATATTGGCAATTGAAATTTTTAGCAAAGCTAACATGCACCAAACGGACTGTGTAACAAGTGAGACATAATCATGCACGTCTTTTGTTTTTAATTGTTCAACAAAGCAGCCTTATTGGGACTAAAGAAACAACACAACTTTTATAGAATGCGTGACACGGTCTGGTTTGAAGTGATGCAAACAGATATTGAAGCACGAATGTCCTGATTTATAATGCTTGTGTGGAGATATTTAATAAGGACACTCCGAAAATGTTGAATACCAGGGAGCAGGTTTTATTTTACCATGGCATTATTCTGCGTCGAAATTATTATCAAATATGTCGACCAGGGAACATCTAGACACCCTCACATGGAAGGTTTTCATTCTGACTTGTTGGATCTTCACTGGTTCGTAATACATACAGACAAAGAACATACAGACAATACATCGAGAAGTCAGATGGTAGAGAATGGAAAGTGAACAAATCAAAAACATTATTCTCCCAGTCATAAAATTGACTACTCTGATACCAAATGATACAAATCGTAAGAGTTTATACACTATTTCAATTCATATATAATATTTACCATCATGTTATTGCACTTAGGGGATTACACATATAGAAGAATGCCACTCCTAAAAATAAAAAGATTCATGGACTCACAATGTCCCCCAAAAACTCAATCTCCTAGAATCTCTTGCATGTTAAAAAGTTTAGGCGAGTTATATTAGCAACTCACTAAATTATAATACCTAACAGCTTAATATTAGGAAATATTCTAACTATCATATTCATGTGTGAGTACTAGTTTTCCTAACATTTCTCACTTTTATTGAAAGATTGATGAGATGTATCACATAGTGAGGTGGATTTTGGATGAGTTTCACATGAACTATAGATATTTCTAAGACTTATATAACTATCACATGAACTATATCTCAGACTTCTTTTTGGACACAAAAATCTAAAAGTGATCACAATGGCTAGGTACATCAATATTATTTTCTACCAAAACAATTATGTGAACTAAAACATGTATATGATTTTGAAATAAGAAAATTTATAATTACTAAAAGAAACATTGTTATTTCTAGTATAAGAAACTTTTCTCAAACAAGCTTTGTTATCATTTGCATCTACATGATCCATATAAGGTTGATCATGTTATACATTAAAAATTAGTAACCTTATTTGTATCCCAAATGCTAGGAATATGAAATTGTATCATCTTAACATGTCAAGAAGAATTAGTAGGGTGAATTGTACCCCACACAAAAGGGTCATTATATGTAGACACACAAATTTTGGAATTTATCACTTGATAATGGTATTATTGTCTTAATCCCTACATCATGACTCGTGCACATATTTTGAGCCAAGATTTCTATATCCTCATTACATTTCCCAATCACTCATATAAAATCTTACATCGGTTACAAGTATTCCATTAGTCAAACCATTACAACATTGCTACCTACCTCCCTGGACTAAACCATCCAAATGGAGCCAAATCCTCAAATGGTTTAGCTTGAGAGTAATGGTTTTTTTCAGGGACACCAAATGGTCATTTAATTAATCATCTATTTTGGGTCAATATTTTCCCTATGGCTTTTCCTTAATGTGAAAAAATAGCTATGGAACCTTATATAAGGAAGTAAAATGCATTCATTTGCTCACATAGAATTTTCAAGTGCTCTTCTAGAAACTATAACTAAAAATGCATATAATTTTTTTTAAAATTTCCGTAAAGTAGTAGAAAACATTAGGTGTATCTCAAAAATAGGTGTAAAGTACTCCAACCTAGGTTTAAGAGTCAAGCTTCCCAAGCCAAAGGCTCTCAAATCTAAGTCAAGAACATAGAGGTTAAGGTGTTACAAAGCATTATTACATGATTTGGCTATCAAATATAGTTATATTGATATATTATTATATCTCTAGGTGGAGAACTAATTGCAATTTCAACCCTCTTAGATTCATTCTAATGTAAGTGGTGTACATATTTCAGTTCAACCCAAAACTAACATTTTGTAAGGGTTTCACCCATGATGAGTTGATTATAGAAGGTATCACACATTTATAAAACCTAACGTCATTCACTTACAAAGGTAATGTTTTTGTAGATCTCTATTATTAACCTAGAAAAAAATGTTAGGTAAGGAAAAAAATACCAAATAGTCATGTCAAGATTTAACAATTTCATCCCAATACAAATTTAAAAAAGGATATGGAAGGAACTTATTGCTAATTTTTCTATCTGTCACACTTGGAATATATCGGATTATTGATAATCCAAATAGATAATTACACTCATCCTATTATGTATCACTCTATTTTGTAAATGTTCTAATTAAGATATCTTACAAATTGCTATATATGTATATTATGATATGAAAGTTAATGTTTAATTGATAATTTGAATATATGTTCTATTACTCACTTTAATTTTAAAACCAAACAATTAATAATGATATCACCTCATCCATCCTCTAACCAAATTACATTACGGCTAAAAACAACCTTCTATGATTCTTGATTCCAAATCTCGTATCCTTTTACGCCATTAAAATATCCAATAAATATGCACTTAGCAAATTTATTATCTAACTTGGTTCTTTTCTCTTGGAATATACATATAAGCAATACAACCAAATATACGTAAATGTCTAACATAGGTTTTCTTACTCCATGCTTCATGTGGAGTTTTCCCTTCAAGTGCAGATGTCGGTGATCTATTAACCAAATAGTATGCAGTTGCCACTGCTTCGCCCAAAATTTTATGTCCAAACTGCACCACTGAGCATACTTCTACACTTATCCAACAATGTTCTATTCATCCTTTCTGCAACTCCATTCTGTTGTGGCATATATGGAGTTGTCTTCTACCTTTCTATTCCACACTCTTTACAGAATTTCTCAAAGGCATTAGAGCAATATTCCCCGCCATTTTCACTTCTCAAAACCTTTATCTTCCTTTCTGTCTAATTTTCCACAAGAGCCTTAAACTCTTTGAATTTATTGAAAACCTCATACTTATTCTCGAATAAAATATACCTAGGTATTTCTTGAGAAATAATCTATGAAACTAACATAGAACATGGATTTTCCTAATGATGGAAATTTTACAGGTCCAAAAACATCACTATGTATCAAATGTATAATTCTTTATGATCTTGTAGCATTTGTAGGAAACTTTACTCTAGTTTGCTTTCCAAACACACAATGCTCACAAAAATCAAAATCTAAAGGACACTCAAAAATTCCTTCAACCATACCTTTTACTTTTAAAGTACGAAGTCCTTTCTCTCGATGTGTCCCATCCTTTGATGCCATAACATCGTCTTCATTGCAATAGATGTAGGAGTTGGATCTGAAGCTTTCTTCTCCTCTAGAACCACAGAGCTATTGCACTCATCAATAACAACACTTTCCTCAAGCTTAAACAATGTTCTAGTATGGATGCCTCTTGCCAATACCATTGCACTCGAACCATCTTGCAACTATCTTTACTAAATGCTACCTAAACACCTACATCATTCATCTTACTTACAGATATTAGGTTTCTGGTCAAACTGAAATGTGCAGAATACCTGGGAGGGTTTTACTCCTTCCATCTTTAAACCTCATCTTGATTCTCCCGCGACCAATGATATTGTAGGTTGAGTTGTCTCCCGATATACATCACCTCCATTACACTTTCCATATTCACAGAACCACTCCTTATGTGGTGTCATATGAAAGGAGGCACCTGAGTCAATCAACCCTGCACTATCACATGCATGCAAGCTGGAAGCCACCAAAAACAAATCTCCGAGTATTCATTAGAGGGTTTTGTATCTGAAGATCCACCATCGTTAGAGGACTTACCCTTTTCTACCTTCTTAGATCTACAGTCTTTCTTGAAATGCCTCGTTTTACCACAGTCCAACATTTCCTCTTATCTTTTTCTATAGTCTTTGATTTACTTCTAGACTTTGACTGTCCTTGCCTCTTCTTGCTTTTCTCTTGGGTATGACCTCTTACATATAAGGCATCCTTGGATTGATAATCCTCAATGGATTTTTCACCTCATTTCTTCTGATAGTAAGGCCACAACTACATCCTCAACTAATAATTTTGTCATAGTACTAGTAATAGCCATAACTAGATTATCCCAAGACTAGGAGTAAAGAACACAAAAGAGTAATACACTTATCCTCTTCTTCCATTTTAATATCAACAGAAATCAACTAACTTACCATAGTATTAAAGATGTTCAGATGTTCTCTGCAATGAGTCTCGTCATTCATTCTCAATGAATATAGCTTCTTTCGAAGAAACAATTTTTCACAAAAGACTTTGTTTGATACAAAGTCTCCAACTTCTCCCATAACACCTGAGCGGATTTCTCATTTGACACATTCAGCAAAACTAAATCGATGCACACAATTTTATTGAGCTCCTTGCCTTCCTATTGATCTTTTCTTATACCTCTACCTTCATACTCATAGGCATGACTCCAGACACAACAACCCACTTATCTCTATCCACAAGAAGATCTTCCATCTTGAGCTTCCATAACTCAAAATGTTGGCCATTAAATTTTTCGATTTCGATCCTTGTGCTTCCCGTCATTTTCTTCTACCTGAAAAATTCACCCGCAAAGCTCCCACTCAAAAAAGTTTATCACAGGTTTTAGAAACCCTAACTCTTCACATAAAATCTAAAACCTAGCTCTGATACCAAATGAAGAGAATCAATCCGATAAACTAATAAACAAGAAGCTATAATGAACAAAATATTCAAGATAATCAAAGAAAACAAATGAAAAACACAAGATTTAACTTAGGAAACACTTTCGGGAAAAAACCCAACATAGTAACTTCTCTCCTTATTACATTAACTTAACCGTTTATAATACAATAATGTACTTCCAAGTTTTGTTTTACCCTACTGCATCTCCAACTATTTGTAAGCAAAACAATAAGAAAATGTCAAAGTGGTTTTACAATACAATGGGTACCAAAACCATGGGCTAATAAACACCCATAATGGTTCCCCATAATTCATGGATTATGACACCACCCATATATATGTATAGATAAAACTAGCATATCTATACTACCGGAAAAATAGGGATACCGAATTTTTTTTTGGACCCCTACTAATGCTTGTGGAAGAGGTGTACAATATTCCTAGGTATATAATATACAAAATATACAACACATTCTAATAGGTCAAACCCAGACCTACCCACTCCCAATGTTTAAAAATATTCCACTTAGCAATGCGGCGCTTATAGCGCATATATAATGAATTGGAGAAATATGTATTTAAACACTATTAAAAGCACTAACCTTTTTAAATGCCGACGTGGCAGATTGATGCGAGAACCACGTGGTGGTTTAGGGCTTCCGTTTGAAGAGGATCCAACTTCTCTTTGTAGAGTTTTGCTATTGTGTTTATCTGCGATATGGTCATGTGCAATATCTATAAACATTGCAACCATTTCTATTGTACTATATTTGATTGAAAATTAATAATATTTACGAGGCTTCCCCATTTCTCTGTTGTTTGTTTGCCACCGTTGGGCTATTTTTTTTCTTTTTTATATGTTGTTTGCGGGGTTTTAGAGCTCATCATTTGTATCGAGAGGGCTCACTTGGAAATGAGTGCAAGTCAATGATCCTAACTTGTCGTTCGTCATTCATTTATTTTTGTGTGGAAAGTGGAATAGTGAAAACAATGTTCCGGCTTAAAGTAAGGATGCGAATCGACCATGGATGGCTAGAGCTCACCGACCAACACTATAACATGCTCTACAAAGTCTTTACCTTCAAAGTTTGTGAAGAAATGTTGGCTTGTCGAGGAAGGTGTTTGAATCAAATTTTAGGATGGTGCTCGGTCGTTGTCGTTTGGATGAGACTCGACCCAATAACATGATTAAATGCAATGTGGACTCGATCAGTGCGAGGCAAAGCTCATTTCAATGAAAAACTTCGTTGATGTGTATACACATATTGGCTATGTAACCCGACTCCAAATGTATCGACTCAACTCGGTGTAGAGCTTGACACATGTAACCACTCGGCTTTTAAAATATTCAACTCGTTAACATAAAAATATCTCGGTCAGGAGCTTTGTCTCAAACTCGATGGTAACCATGCAATGAGTCATCTCAATGGGTAGGGCTCTAAGGACACTTGATGGAGAACCCCTTAATGGGGATTTTTTTTTAAATTTGAATCGATTTTTTTCGAACTAGAATGGCTCTAGGAAGCAATTTTTTCATAGTGCGGGGGCACGGTGTAAAAAATGCTTTCCAAACACTGGAGAATGAACGGGAGGTTGTGTGGATGCGGATTATGGGGTGGGAAGTTGTAGGAGGTGTAGAGGCTCTCCAAATGCTGCAAATGCTTCTCTAAGTTTCTTTATCTCTTATGCACTCTCTCTGCACACATTCTCTACTCACGGGATCTCCTATCCTAATCGAACCGAATCTAGAAGAGGGACAAAATCCTCGTAAATATTATTAATGTTCAATAAAATCTAGTATAATAGAAATTCAAATATATATATATATATATATATATATATATATATATATATATATATATATATATATATATATATATATATATATATATATATATATATTACATAGGCATATGCAGACAAACGGGATGTTCAACTATGCAACAATAAACAAACCCATGTACAAAAAATTACAAATATGTGGTTTTAACAATACATAACCATATAACAATAAAACAACTCAAATAATGACAAAAACATGATATGAGAATACTATTCCTAAATACAATCAAAATATGGTTTATAACCATACCACAACAACTTACAACAATAATAATATAATTACCTATGCTAAATTAACCTAGGTAAACTATGTTTTACCTAACAAAAATATCTTATTGATACCAATACTATTGAACTTGATTCTACCCTTGAAAAACCTAAGCCTTATGTTAATGAAAATCCTAAGCTTTACTATTCAATGAACAAGTTTCTTATCATCTCAATTATGAATATGAGACTAGCTCGGAGGTGTATCATGTATATAATTTACAACCTCCTTTGGACACATATGATCATCATTGGTACAATTTCTTCTTCTTCACATCCTAGGACTATTAAATCACATATTATGATAATGACATACTTGAGTATGATATTATTTCTTATGATCTTTATATTCACGATTTTGGCAATAAAACACCTACCCATAATATATTGGTTGAAATAATTTCTAGGAACAACATGTCCACTATCTTATTTCTTACCTTTTTGGTCTATAGTAACAAATATATGTAATCCAATCCACAATACCCAAATCAATCCACTAGATTGATTTTCTCCCTCTTCTGATGGGATCCACTACCATGAATATACCTTTCTTTCTTAATGATAATCTTGGGACATGTAAAATGATTCTATAATATTCTTGTATTCATAAGCTTACATACATTAAGTGTATTCTATATCAATGTGTAAACCATATTTATTACACTCGATTTTTTATAGTCAAGGGTATCCTTTACTAGGATACTTTACCAATTCTTTATTATACAAGAGAAAATCTTTCTACAACCACGACTATTGAGCCGAAGCATGCTAGATCTAAAATTCCCACCCTCTATAAGCCCCTTTATGGGTATCCTCCTATAAGCAATGAATTTCCTAAGAATCTACCACATTTTGGATTAAAGTGATAGATCATACTCCTTTGTTCCTACACTCACAAATGTTTCTCTTCACCCTCTTGAACAAATCATAGGTATGTAAATCTTTTACAATAATTATTTAAACATGAAATATAGTTAATACACTTTTCTAGAAATCTAAAAGTATTCAAACATTCTAAAAATCCAAAAAACGTTGAAATATTATCAAAATAAAAATTAGCACCTAAAAATGGTTTGATCTACTAGTTTTGAATTTTCATATAATCTTTTTCACATGGTTTGATTGTAATATATTGTATATTATTTACAGTCATGCATTTGACTAAGTATATGAGCATGATGTAGAATATATAGGTTTGTCCATTATTATAGGTGTTGGATCTCCCCTTTTCCTCGTGGTATTGATTATATAAAGGAATCATCTATTTTATTAGGTACTATCATTTCATTACACACCGCTCTTTCAAACCCGATTATGCACATATTATATAATGTGATATATATTATTCATCAATATTTTTGTGACTAACTCATATGAACTATGCAAGATTGTTTTATCTTGTTCCATGTGCTTGTTGGCTATTGTCTAATTTATATGATCACACATTTGATTTCTTATTTACTTTTCTTATGTGTGCAACCTTTTTCCTTCTATATGTATGTACAACACTTAGGTGTCTTTTATGTTCGGATAATTTTCCTTTGTTTATGCAACCATGCGACACACATTTATGTGTGTGATACTATTAATGTTTATAATGATGCTAACATTGAAACTAATTAGTTATCGAATAGTATAAGTTTCTTGTTTCTAGGATTTTTGTTTATGTGTACAATTCTATTGTAAAAATTCCTTTTATAATTTTTGTATTAGACTAAAAGTGCCAATTACAATGCAGTTCACTAGATATGCACTTAATTGAGTTTAAATCTTTATCAATTTTACACTCAAAAGATGGGGTGACATTTGTATGTTTACATCACTAAATTTATTCTTATCTTAATCCATTTGTATTATTAGAAAATATTGGGACTTCTATGTGTTTTCCATTAAAATAACCCCCAAGGCTATATTGACAACTCACTTACCAATTCATTTTTGATAGTGTGAGTGGTCAAAACATGGAAATGAGAAGGGAGTTAATCAATTTTGGGGAAAGAATCATGTTTTGGGGAAAGTCTCAATTTTTGGGGCCTTTCTCTCCATATTGCTAAGATCATCAGTACAACACTAAGCTATTTTTACAAGAAGCGGGGTTAAATTGGGTAAAACAATGCAAATCGGCCTTTTGTGGAAATGAGGAGCAATTCCTTTGTTCCCTAAGTTCCCCGCCCTCCACAGTTCCTGCAAAACACATTGGATCGGGTATATAAAATATTTCTTACACTTGCGGAGTAATTCACATGTTCCTAGCCTTCCTCGCATTACTGTTCTGGCCACATGCATTGTTTGATTGGATGAATCAGGTTTTGGGAGCACTAATGGAAAATATATTGTGTTTAGTTACTTCACCAATTGGTTGAATGATGGTGAGGGGAATTGACGGGTGGTTAAATTGGAATCCATTAACATCGGCGGAACGTTCTAACATTCCTTGCATTCGCCAATCAACCAACATAGAAAATGAAGAGACAGGGAGAGGATAATGTCAATCAGTTCTATCGCGCACTGTACGAATCGTGGCAACTGATCCCATGTACCCAAGGTTCCCTTAATATCTAACCTTGCCGCCAACAAAGGAAAAGAAACACCGCATCAGGTAAATTGGGCACTACAAGCAAAAAGATAACAGTTCCCCCATTCCAAAACTTCCCCACAAGTTCAATTCTCTAACCCAAAGGAACGTTAATGATTAAAGAGGCTAATGAAGGCATACGGCTTGCTTTTCTGTTTATTTTTTGATATAGTTGTTACTTACAATTTATTAAAGAAATGGTATTTTGAGATATAATTATACAATTAAGTGAATTAAGAGTAACTCAATTCATGTTGAAATCTCACCATCGATAGTGTAAATTTTAATGCAAAACATAATTTTAACTAACTAAAAAATTGGTCAATTAGATTATTGGTAGAGAATGAAAATTAGAACTGCAACTCGATGGGCGATGATTGAACTCCCATCATTATGTCCCAAATTTAATACATAAAAATCTTTTTGAAAATGCACACCTTTGCCTTAATACCACCCACAATATTTTAAAATATAAATATCTACTAGTAGTTCCCAAAAGGTATAAGGATACATGAAAGTTGACAAGTTTAAAAGTATATAGTTTCCTTACAACTTTAATAAGTAATAAGACAAATAAAATTCAAAAACTAAAATCATGAATCTAGAAATCTTAAAACTAAAAAAATTAAAACCTATATTAATTAACAATCTTATTATTTTAAAAAAAAATCTTACTAACATGTGACAAATAGTCTCAATCTCACTAACCACTATATTAGGTTTGAAAAAATCTATTGAGAGGAAAAAGAGTTCTAAAATCTACATATAATCAAAACATTACGATTTATGTCAAATTTACTATGGAAAATCAACACATGAATGGGGGCAAAAACATAACATTAAATGACCGAGAAAATAAAGAATGATACATATGATTTAAACATATTTGTCTACTAGTCCAATCAAATTGGCAATTCATATTATTTCAATAGTACTTTGTCATTACAGAGCTATGTTAACATCATATTACATTGATATTTGTTGCCAACCACTCTTCTAACAAATTTGAGATTTTCCATGTGTAGACCAGACTATTGTTAATAGTTATGTCATGTACATTATTCTATTTTGCAGGCCGCGCTTCACTTGCATTGAAATCCATTAAAAGTGTAGTAGGTAGCTAACCATTTTGACTACATTGAAATGAAGAAAAAATGGTGTAGGTATGTTGATTTATGTGTACTTGATAGAATGCAACAATACTCCATATTATCCTTCCGCCATTATTATTTATTATAAAATTGAAAGGTAAATTTAATTTTTAAGAAATCATTTCTATAGATAATTGTAGGAAGTATATAAAGAATACTAAACTTAGATTTTGTTATTAATATACTACTAAAATGAAAGATATTATTTAAATATAGAGTAAAGTTATTTTCAATATTTAAGGTGACTTTTTAAAATTTGTATTACTTTTTTTTTTTTTACTTTTTGTTTAATATTTTTATGGTTTAGTCATTTAATGATACATATGATTTAAACATGTTTGTCTACCAGTCCAATCAAATTGGCAATTCATATTATTTCAATAATACTTCATCATTATAAAGCTATGTTAACATCATATTACTTGCTATTTGCGGCTAACCACTCTCCTAACAAATCTGAGATTTTCCATGTGTAGACCAGACTATTGTTAATAGTTATGTCATGTACATTATTCTATTTTGCAGGCTGGGCTTCACCAACTTTGAAATCCATTAGGTAGGTAACCATTTTGACTACATTGAAATGAAGAAAAAATGGTGTAGGTATGTTGATTTCTGTGTACTTGACAGAATGCAGCAAGACTCCATATTATCCTTCCGCCATTATTACACCGGAGGCGTGACTACTATGGACTTGATCTTTTACAACTACAGTCTCCTGCTTGAGGTCTTTGTCATCCTTCATTGCCAGTTGTCCTCCCCTCCACGTTTGGGCACCTGTCCTTGGTTGCACCTCCAAACCTATTTATATTCACCTTTGTTGTCCCTGGTTTGTTTTCTTCTTCCGTTGGTTTTTCCTCTTTCCTGTCGACCTGTCTTGCAGCTATGAGGCTGGGAGTATGTTGGCAAATGTAAACTGATCGGGTTGAAGACCTGTTTGTTGCATATGGTGAAACAGTGTGACTGCCTTGTGAGGATAACCATGTCTTCTGTATGCTGCAATAATTGTATTCCATGAGAAACTGTCTCGTTCTTTCACTTGGTCAAACTCTTTACGGGCATCTATCAAAACTCTGCACTTGACATACATTTAAATATGTTTTTATGAAAAGCTGTGTGTAGCAAATGCCATTTAATCACCTGTGAGCAATGAAAGAGTGGACTGTCTTTCCTTGTGAAACCATGCTCGTGAAAATACAGGCCTGCAATAATTGAAGATATGTAATCTTCAGAGGGGTTGTGTGTAGTAAGCAAAATGTGCATTTACAGCCATCAAAGCATAATGGATAGAGGAATTTTGACTGATGTAGTTGCAACTGCCTGGTAGACATGTATGCAAAATGTGGAAGCATAGACAAGGCACGTGAACTGTTTGATAAAATGCCTCAAAGAAATGTGGGCTCATGGAATGCCATGATTGCAGGATATGCACAATATGAATTTGTTGAAAATGCACGTGAACTGTTTGATAGAATGCCTCGAAGAGATGTGATCTCAAGGAGTGCCATGATTGCAGGATATGCACAAAATGGATTTGTTGAAAAAGCCCATGAACTGTCCCCGTATGCAGCTTTACCCACCTGTGGCGGTTTCTGCGACCCCTGTGCATATGCATTCCAGTTGTGGTTGTCTTGTTTTGTTGTTCCTGCTCTACTGTCCACTTGTCGTGCCTCTCCTTTCTGGAACCTTCTCCCCGCCCCTTCCCTGAGTCACACTGCACAGTACAGCAGCGCAGGTGCCAGGGAACAACTATTAGTCTATTGAGTGGATTGTGGGTGAATTCAGAATGATTTCCAAGTTACAAGAATCCAACGGCAGTCGGCAGTGGAAGAAACTGTAAACATCATAACATGAATGTGGAACAGTCAACAGTCACACAGTGGACTGTGTTGAGTGCCAGTGGCCCGTGGGACTGTAGTCTGTGGACACTGCAGTGGCCCGTCGGAGATACTCATACAGCCTGGGAGTGGCCCGTGGGCTCTGGGATCGAGGTTTCGTTTGAGTCTTTGACTTGAGGCAATGAAGCCCGAGGGTAGAACTCAGTAGGGGAAAGGACCCCATCTCCGAGCACCATAAGTTGCCCCTGTTATACAGCCACGTAGATTGACAACTAGGACTCCAAATCAGCACGCTGGATTCGTCAACGTTTTATGAATCTTAAAATGTATCTTTGAAACCTGTTCACAATTTGTATGACACGTGGAAATAGAATTCCATGCATGCTATTAAATTCGACCCAATATAAATATCAGACCCATCACCGCCACTATTTTATTCACCTGACAACACGTAACGTATTGGGAAGCCGCGCGTTTGATCTGGCAATGAATTTACAGTGCTTGGTATTAATGTGTGACAGGATTAATATCTCCACCGACTCCCCTTAATTTTCCATCGCCCTCCCATTAACTGTGCAAGTATTCCCCATTCACTGCGCATTCAAGCCGAAGTTACTGTTCATGAAATCGTGATTTCTAAGCAACTGGAGCAGGGAAAATAACAGCGACGCCCCAGCTGAGAAGGGCGAGCGGAGGAGGAAGATCAAGCGCGTCCGGTGGTGCTCATCCTCCCAAACGAGCCTGTGAAAATTTTGCATTTTAGTAGTAAATTTTGACGAGATTGAGGAAAACGGCCCGAGTCTGTGAGAAAACTGCATCTTTAGAAGTGAAATGTGAGGGCATTGAGGGGGAAAACCGAGCCTGTGAAACAATTTGCGGTTTTAGTACTTAAATCGGAGGAGATTGAGGAGAAAAAACCTGAACTTGTGAGAAAATTTCGTCATTAGAAGTAAAATTTGAGGAGATAGAGGGAAAACCTGAGCCTGTGAAAAGCTTGCGGTTATAGTACTCTGAGCTGATTGAGCGAAAAATCCCGAGCCTGTAAAACTTTGCGTATTTAGTGCTATAATTTGAGCCGATTTGGCTAAATATCCTGTAAGTGAGAAACTTTGGGCAGATTGAGGGAAATAACTTGAGCCTGCAAATTTGTTCAGACTCAGTTTTGAGGAGGTTTTGTACATTCTGAGCCTGCAAAACCCCGTATTGTGAGTTAGATTATGCCAAGTCGTAGGGGTATTAATATCTTTGAACAATAGTTCTGCCATCTTATTTATCTCATGGGATTATTCAGAATGACCCCTTCGAGGTGAAATATTATTTGCCTTTTTATCATGTTTTAAACTATTGAACGTTCCAGTCCTTTTCTTTCCATTATTTTCTACTAATATACTGTCAACAAAGGAATTTATCCCTAGAATATTGTATTCAAACCAACACTTAATGCAGACAGCTATATATGTAATTTGAAACGATTGAATTGAAATAATTATTCCTGTGGAATATCAGGTTCTTGATGAATATTTGCATGGATTTACAGGTAGGAATATGTGGAGAGCATGGAGGGGAACCTTCGTCTGTGGCTTTCTTTGCAGAGGCTGGATTGGATTATGTTTCTTGTTCACCTTTCAGGTCTCTCCCTCACTCCTTGAAGAACGAACTTTATGTGTGCAGTCGTCAAAGATAATTACCACTTTATTTTCTGTGTTTTCAAAAACAGTGTCTCAGACAGTTGTTCATTTGCAGGGTTCCTATTGCAAGACAACATTTACTGATATGTCATCATGCATATCCTCATGGGGAGGTAGCGCCAATGAGAAGACCACAATTTTATTGGACAGGTAAGGTCATCTGTGACCTTACTAAGGCAATGATCTGTTTATCTTAATCCAAAATCTTTTGTCTACAATTGTTTGTCTGTGAGATGATTGAGTTGTATTCCAGTTTTATATGGTATATTTTATTTGCATGCGTTAATTATGTTTGCAAATGCTGGCAAGGACCCATAAAATGGGAGACAACATAAAAAATACATATATGGATAGTCCTGACTTCACACACAAGAAATAATATATTATTTTATATTCATTTCGATAGACTTACAAAAATTTACATTAAATCCGACTTCCAAAGGATTAAAGTCGGTCTAACATTTATCAAAATCATATATACATATTCGACAAAATCAGCCAAAACTTACTAAATGGGTAGATTTTTTCTATTTCTTTGTAATATTGGACAAAATTTATAAAGCCAAACTCAACCGCTGGACCAAAATCCTGGAAATGCTTGAGGCTGCTCTTCCTCATGACTGTCTGATGTGCTAGCATTCATAGATTGGAGAACATGAGGTAGCATAGTAGCAGGCTTACCTGGAACATCTGTCAAAGTTCTTGAAAGTTGGCCAATTTGACCAAACATTGCTTGCTCTAATTTTCCTGAAAATGTCTCTTTGTTTGAAGGAGAAGATGGGCAACTGGATTGGTTATTGATAATGGAAGAAAAAGCAGGCATGAATGTGTTATACATGTCCAACAAAATGTGATGCTGATCAGGAAGGGGATTAGAGGGACTACTCAAACGTCTATTTTGTCGATCAGGCTCCTTCTGTGCTTGTTGCCATTCCTTCATCCTTTTATCATGTTCTTTTGACAGTCTGGCTTGTTCCCTTTTCAACTCCTCATTTTTTCGCTGCAACTTATCTTCTTCTTTTTTCTGCCTTTTCAATTCTCTTTCAATTTTAAGTTGCCCCTTCTTTTCTTTTTCTACCAACATGTGGGCTTTCCTTTCTTCTGCCTGCTCCCTTCTCTTTGCCTTCAAATCTTCAATTTCTCTTTTTCTTGCTTCTTGATCTTGAAGTAAATGCAAGTATTCATCAGAGGTAAGTATTTGGGATTGCCTACCAATTCTAATTGCTCCATCACTTAGCCGCACAGGGTTGTTGTGAACCCTCTCAATTGGTAGCTTTAAGAATTTACTTACTGATTGGTTGTCATTTTGGGTGCAAACCACCTCTTCAGTGTCTTGTGTGGCTATGAAATCAGCAACTTCGAAGTTACCTTTATCCATATGTTGTGTGGATAAATTTGGGGCATCTAATTGGGATGTATCACGTGCCTCCCACTCCAAATTATCAGCATAATAGTGTACCACCTCACTTGGAAGAGGCGGGGGAGGGGATGGCATTGAAAGAGAAACTTCCTCATTGTTGAAATCAATTTGCATGTTGAGATTTATGGCCCCTTCTTTAACCCATTGAGGTGGGCTGAGCTGTGTTGGCAAAGTCAAGCTATCATCAACATCTGTGGCTTCTTGTGTTTGGCTCACATGAGTTGTTGAACTAACATGATCATCTTCTTCATTGATTGTATGTGGCTGATTTAAATCTTTAGGCATGCCAAAAATTCTCGCCTCAATACTATATGTAGAATTTTAGAGGTAAATTTAACACCGTATGAATGTTTACATCTAATACTATATGTAGAATTTTAGAGGCTGCGAAAAAGATGTGGCTAGTTCAGAAAATAAATAAATTTTTATTTTGAATATTGGAAAAGCAATATGGCTATTTCAGAAAATCAAAGAAATCGCTATTTCTGGATTTTATCTGTTTACGGCAAAGAGAAACACAAGTGAACATTAAATTAATTATGCACACGAGTGAGTTTTAATTTGTAGATATAGTATAAACAACATGAATTTGCAATAATGAAGTTGTTCATTCTTGCAAATTTAATGATGTTTGTAAACTATCTACATATTCAAACTTCCTAATGTTCATAACAAATTTAATGGTTAAATGTGAGATCTAAAAATGTTTGGAGAAAATAAGAGACAATTTTTAAAAATAGTGCTTAATACAAAAGGTGAACAACTATTGCACCTGGAAATTTCTGAAATATTTTACTATTTTGTATTTGTGGAGCAAGAAAATCAGTCCTGGAAGTTCTCTGTTCTTCTGTAGCTGTGCAGTTGTATCTGTGCAACAAGAAATTTGATGCTGGAAAAATGTTCTTCTCTATCTCTGCAGTTGTATTTGTGCAGCAAGAAAATTGATGATGGTAGAGATGTTGACCTGTATCTGTGCAGTTGTATTTGTGCAGCAAGAAAAATGATGGTGGAAAAGAGTGAGTCTGTATCTGTGTAGCAAGAAAATTGAACATGAAAAAGGGCAGCAAGAAAGTAACAAATGCATACGACTCATCTCAATTTATAGATTTCATTGCTTTGAATTTATCTTTTGGTAATCTGGCATTGTTTTCTATTGGCTGAGAGGGGTTGGCACGGATTGATTGAGAAATAATGAAATTTGAGCCATTGGATTTAAAACTCTTCTTGATCAATGGATAGGTATTAAAGTGGATGTGAGAGATTTTGGTGGGAATTGGGAATTTGGGAGGGAAATGTATCATTTTTATTTTAAAAATTTGAATTACAGTTGTTTTATTGAATGTTGATTTTTGAAATCTGCTAAAAATCTATAATAATGGTGACTTTTTCTTGTAAATGGTGAGTCTTAATGATTTTTTTATGTTTGCAGGTACCCCTATTAATTGTAGAAAAGGCAGTGGAGGTTGGATAAATATAGATGAACAATGTTTGCTCAAGGATATGTGTATTGATAAGGAATGGATGTATAATTGTGCAAAAAATAATAATATTTGTACATGTTGAAGCCCATCAAAGCAATGTAAATGGGGTCAGAATAGTAATGGAGATGATATTATTATATTCATGTGGGAGTTTCTAAACTTTAAATGTGACCCTCAAGTTGTAAGGAATGACATGTATTTATGTTTAAAAATTAGAACATTTGCACATCTTAAAATTGCCAAAGAAAAAGGAAATCATGTACAGTTTTATGTAATTTTTTGGTTGAGTATTTGGTGAACTGTGTATAGACAAGTAATATTTATTTGTGCCAAAATAGTCTCGGTCAAAGGGCCCTGCTCGGAGATGGGTACTTTCCCTAGTTCTCATTGGCAATGTGGCATGTAGCACTGTAGGTGATAGGTCATTTGGACACGATGCGCGCAGCACTGCGGGACAACAAAACACGGGTGGGCTAAGGGGACCACGCCGCCACGCAGAGACTCATCATTTGAGTCGAGTTTTTATATTAATCGTTGTTTACAAATTAATAGTCTGTAATTTGAAACTGTTTACAAATTGAGACATCGACAATGAGATTCGTGAAAATGAAAGTTGAATTTGAAAGCGTAGATACGTAATTTGTAAATGCGATTGAGATTCGCGTTTAATAGCAATTTTTTTGGTAAAATTTTTAGCCGAGCCATACTAGTGCGAGTCGCCGACACAGAAAAGTTTTTGAAAATGTCTTTGCCCTCCTTTTTTGTGCGCGCCTAAGTTGCTAGGGTAAGACACGCCCCCTCGCCCTCGCAATCATCACGGCTCTGTACATTACTATAACTCTCCTCATCTGTATGGTGCAGGGTTTTCTTGTAATGGAAATCCCTAGTAAATGTAAGTTTTTGTAATCAGCCATCTTCAATTATTGCAGACCTGAATGCCCTTGCATATGGCAAAAAAATCCATTCTTTCGTCACTCACAGGGCTTTTGCATTTGCTACCCGCACATTTTTTCAAAATAACCTTATCAACATGTATGTTAAGGGTGGTAGTTTGGTGGATGCTCGAAAATTTTTTGACTACATGAAAGAACCAGACGCTTGCTCATCTTATGCCACCATACTCCTAGCTTTTGCCAAAATAAGAGCTTTGGGATAGGGTGTGCACATCCATAAGAGCATAATGCAAAGGGGATTTTTGTCAGATGTCGTAGTTGCAAATGCCCTGCTAGACATGTATGCAAAATGTGGAAGAATACACAAGGCACGTGAACTGTTTGACAAAATTCCTCAAAAAAAAGTGATTTCATGGAATGCGATGATTGCAGGATATGCACAAAATGGTGTTCTTGATGACGCTTTAAGGATTTTCAAAGAAATGCCTCAACTAGATGTCATCTCGTGGAGTGCCATGGTTGCAAGATATGCACAAAATGGGTTCTTTGAGAAGGCCTTGGAGGCATTTAAGCAAATGTAGTTGGCAGGTGTAAAACCGAACTCCACAACCTTTGCCATCATCCCCCCAGCATGTGCCAACACAGGAGCTTTATACCAGGGTGTGGGCATCCATCAGAGCATAATCGAAAGTGGATTTTTATCAGATGTCATAGCTGTGAATGCCTTCATAGACATGTATGCACAATGTGGAAGCATACACAGGGCACACAAACTATTCGAAAAAATACCTCAAAGAAATGTGGTCTAATGAAATTCAATGATAGCAGGATATCCACAAAATGGTGGTCTTAATGAGGCTTTCAGAATTTTCAAAGAAATGCCTCAACCTGATGTCATCTCATGGAATGCCATGTTTGAGGGCTCTGTTGGAAGCGGAGCTTACTGCAGATAAGATCCACGTTGTTGAGGTTGTGGGTTCTGGTTCGCGAGTCCCTTCAATAATGAAAATATTAACATAGTTTTTGCAAGGAACCAAGGAGGACCATGAATGCTAGAAGAGTGCTCGAGGGTTGCTCGAGGGTGTGCTATTCTTAGTCCAACATTCAAAGTGCGTGATTTCAAGGTAAGAACTAATTCCCTTCTATCTTATTTTGGCTTTGTTTCCTGAAAAATGATTCTGCCTTTGTGAAATTCGCACTCAATCATCTGAGTGGCTACCCTTCTTTCTCTAGAGCATCTACTTGCTTTTAATCTTATCCTGATCTCTGACTTTTTTGTTTGCAATGTAGTGCGAGTGGAGTGGCCCTCAATTCTAAATTGCCAACTTTGTTAAATTTAATACAGAAAATTATATGCATATGGTAATGCCCAGATACCTTTTGTCTACATCCTTAAGGCGATTTGTGTCTTCCTTGAGTGAATTATGGTTGGATAGATGTGGTTTGCTTATTCATGCGATTGGATACCTTGGTCTTTCTAGAGCATGTCCTTGATTTTAGTCATATACCGAGCTTGCCTATTTTCCCGTAGCAATGTTGTATCAGTGGACAATGCTCAGATGTCATAATATCAACAAAAGTCTTATTGAGCTGCATAATGCTACCATCTCAATGATATTGAATCAAAAGGGAACTCTGATTTAGTAGACTGAAAATTTTTTCCTGCCTTGTTCAAAGCATTTACAGCTTACAACTTACTCTAAATGCAAATTTGTTTGTTTAGCAAGAATTGTAAAGCATCCAGTTCATCTTCACTGGAAGAATATTTTCTCATGTCTGTAGCGTCATTTTAGGAACAACTGAAACAATGTTATTGCATTCTAATTGGAATGTCCATTTTTATTGTGGTTGTACTTTCAGATACAAGAACGTTTCCCTTTCTCCATTGCATTGTCCTGGAAAGGATCTTCTCCTGAGATGGAAGATAGCCCTGCAGACCAATTACAATACTCAATTGTGTTTCCAAAGGGCAACATAGTGCCAAGTACAAAGGTTGTAACAATTTTCAGGTTTAGGTTGTAGATATTTAAATATGTATAATGTCTCGTGTAACACTATTAAATATTATTTGTGGCTGAAGGTTTCCTGGTTCTTTAAGCATTTGTATGTTAAGATTATTGAGAAGTCAAAAATTTGAAGATTCAAGGAAACATACATTTAGAAATTCTACTCCTGTCTTTTGCAGATTGGTCCTTTCCAGACTCCAAATGGTGAAAGGGCCAAGATTAAAGTAAAAGTGCAATTGGATAAGCATGGAGTAGTGTCTGTTGCATCTACAACTGTGAGTTTCTATACTTAATGCCAATTTTTCTTTATGATATTTGTATTTGTAATTATTGACTCAATAGGCGGGAAGACTTGTATCAATAAATGTAACATCATTCTTCTATTTCTGCAGATGATTGAAGAAGAGGAAGTGGAAGTCCCTATTACAACTACTAAAGAGAATGTTAAAGAAGAAAAAGGGACTATTGTGATGGAGACAGATGATGGTCAAAGCAATGGTGTACCTGAAGTTGGTGAAAATGTTGACGTTAATATGCAGGAGACCAAAATTCTTCTAAACAGTCATCAACAGGGACTACTTCTGAGAATGGAGCTTCAGAGATGGAGGATAAGACTACCCAGATGGAGACTGAAGCTAAGGTGTGCTCTTTAATGTTATGCATGTTTGTGTCTTTCTTCATGTTTTCACACAATTAATCTTTACACAGATAAATACATTGAATAAAAGTTAAATTGTTCAAACCTATTAATCATTGGATAACATCACACAGTATTAAAGAAGGAAAGAATGTTTGCTTCAGTCACTAACCACCTCTGGTTCCACATAGAATCAATTTGTATTTTGTTTGGCCTATTTGCCACATGGAATTTGTCTGGGTTTCATTTGGCCTATATGCTTAATAGAATTTGTTTCAATTTCATTTGGCCCAGTATGTTGTGTGATTTCTAGCATGTGTTGATATGAATGGTTAGTGTTCTTGTAGCAAGAAGCATGTTGGGTGAGTGTAGTTACACATGAATACATTCCAAAACTCCCAAGAAACTGTTTGTTAAAATTTAATTATTAAAAATTTAAACATTTATGATTTTATGATTTTATTTGATGTGTACATAAAGAAATCTTGTTTCATGTCAAGGCAACCTCTTTCAATCCTGTTTCTTATTGCTATTTGTTGCTTGTCATTTTTTTGTTTCTCATTCTTCTAACATAGGTTAGGAGTAATAAGGAATGTGTAGATGGTGGCATAATACTTCGACTGAGTAGGTTTTGTATGGAGCTATTCAGTGTTTTAAAAACCGGTCGAATCGGAACCGAGAAATGGCCGGTTTGACTGGTTCAATGTGTTTTTTTCAAACTGGTATACAATCTAGACCGGTGGACCTGGTTTGGTATTGAACCAACCATTTTTGTAAAGAACCGACCGACTTAGTACCAAACCGGTCCAACCGTCCGATTCTTCTTTGAATTGGCCAAGCTAGAAAAAGCACTATAATATAGTGCTAATTTTGCAAAAAAACAAATTTTTAATTAAAAGTCCATCTTTTTAACTGACCTAAACCCTAATTTTTCTATAAACACCATTCTTACATGTTATATAGTATATACATGAGCAAAATTTGCATATTTTGTGTGTAATTGTTGTAATCATGGTTTGTAATCTTTCAAATATATTGTTTTCATTAAAAATATAAAATTTTATGTGTCTTTTAGTAAACCGGTTCATAAAGTTTGAACCGTTATGGTTCCGGTTTCGGTCTGGTCTAACCCTCGATTGGTTCCAAGTCCGGTTCCAATTTTTAAAACATTGGAGCTATTGGGTTATAGCTAATTTAGTTTTGCCAACTTGTGAGGTTTTATAAAAAAATTGAAAACTTTTGAATACTATATTTTAAAATAAAAAATCTTACATTATTTATAAATAAAAAGAAAGGTAGCTTCCTTTACCTTCAGTAACTCCAAATGCGAGAAGGATCTAAAAATGCTTTGTGATTGGTGATGGTTGGTCACAAACATTTGGATCTCTTCATCCTCTGCATACACTTGTTGAATCCATTCTATTTTCACAAAATGATTTAACTCAGATTGTAGATGAGGTGATGATATTTTTATAGACTTCTGAAACAACCCACTCAACCAAGTTTAACCAGCTCATGTTTATATAGCATATAACTTTTTATTATGTACAGTTTAAAAATGCATACACATTTAATATTATGTACTAATTATGCATATAACAGAGATGCCATGGAGTGAGGAAGAGCACAGACTATTTTTGGTTGGATTGGGAAAACTTGGGAAGGGTGACTGGAGAGGGATATCCACAAGTTTTGTTATAACCAGAACCCCTACACAAGTTGTCAGCCATGCCCAGAAATATTTTCTTAGACAAAGTAGTCTCCACAAAAGAAAACGTCGCTCCATCCTCTTCGACATGTGCCCTTATACTCAAAATGTATAAATCTCTTTCATCCCATATCGTAAACAAGCTTCTTCTACCTTCTGTTTACTTCCTAATAATTTTTATTTCTCTTCTTTACTTAGGCTACAAGCTTCTTTGTCAAAGAGGATTCTCTGGAAAAGCAAAGCAAGATATTTTTCCAAATATATCTGGGATTTAGAGCTATTAATTGCAGTTGCTCCAAAGCTATCTCTATCCATATCTACAGAGCAAGATGGAGAAAGTAATATTGGCAATACTCATGAAGCACATTTATCAACAACTTTTAAAATGCCCTTAGGATTGTGCTCAGCATCCCAGGGTTGTGTAGCTAAGGGCAATTCTTTTGCAGCCTCCACACCGCCAATTGCCCAAAGTTGTTGATTTTGCAAATTAGGTCTCTCCACAAAGTTTACATACTAGCTCTGATATTCTATCACTTGAATGACATCCACCAACATCTTGAGGGATCCACACTTTCGCCTGAATTTGAGTACTTGTATTGTAAAATTGAACATTTTCATTGGGATATAGGGATTCTCTGGGGCTCATCTGCCCAAACCAAAGAATTGAAATGGGTATTGAGAAATTAATAAACATTAAATAAGAAGAAATTTTCGAGGCAAAGTTAGAGAAATTGGGTATGTACCTGAAGCAACTTGGTCCTTTTCCTTTCTATTGGGGTTATATTGCCTCCAAATCCTTGTTAGCAGTGTCTCCTCATTGTCTGCATGGCTCTACACTTCCAGTTTAGCAATCTTGGCCTTATCCACTTCCTTTCTGCCCCAAAGAGCCCAACAGAAAAAGGAGTGAAATAGATACAAACCCTCCCACTGTTGTTCCAACTGCAATTTTCCATGTATGCGACCCCCTGTTCTCCTTTGCTTTCAAATATTTGGCTTTCTGGAGCTAGACCAGGGAGAGGAGTAGTGTAATTTGTGGGAATGACAAGAGAAAACTCTCCAAGCTGAATGAAATTACATTTATGTCCGTGGGGAACCCATCTCACTGATGTTATTCGGTGCACCCCTCGAGTTCACCATGGCACAAGAAGGGCTCAAGGTACTATAAACATTCACTGGGATCTTAATGCTTATTGGAGTACCCCTAACAGTGAGCTTGAGTTCTCACTATGATTCTCTTCTAGAGGTACCAAAAATATAGGGTGCTCATTTAGTGGTGCATCTCCCCTAACAGATCAGATAAACTCCGCTCAAATTTCGTGGAGTAATTTGTACCTGTCTCCCATTCGTCTTTGATGATCTCCAACATTGTTGACACCTGCTTCATGGTGGGGCGTGCTTTAGCCATATGTGTTGAACACCGCAAACCAATGCGTAATAATAATACCACAATTTGGATTTCATTGCCTGTTGTATCAATGAGCAACCTCTAGTCGACCACATCAAGCACTTGATTCAGAAATGATGAATTCACCCAGTTATGCAAGGTCAGATCCCCTTCAAACATGTCGTTGGTGGGGCTCTTACCAGTGACCATTTCCAACAACAAAATGCCATAACTGTAAACATCTGTTTTAGTAGAAATCCTTCCACTCAATCCACATTCTGCAATCAATTACATCAATTATTACAATCATTATTGATATTTGAACACAAGGAAGAAAATCCCTGGTATTGATGTTTGAATCCATACATGGTGCGATATAGCCCACGATACCTTTCAAATATTTGAAATTAAGTGTGTAAAACCCTGCTATTCTGGCTATCCCAAAATCTGACATATGAGATGTCATGTCTTGGTCTAAAAGCACATTGCTTGGTTTTATATCGCAATGCACGATCTCCACATGACAGTCATGGTGTAGGTATTTGATGACATGGACCAAATCTAAAGCTATGTTTAACCATTCTCTCAGTCCCAATTCACAACTGGGATGATTGTCGGATGCAAATGCTTTTCTAAGCTTCCATTACACATAGATACAAATATTAAAGCTTTGAAGTTGTCGGTGTACCGTGTAACAAAAGACTATAATTTTAACTAGGTTTTAATGTCTAAATTTGATCAATATTTCAAGCTCGCTATCGATTTTTTTGGGCGTCCTTTTTCTTTAAATTGAAAACCTTCATAAAGCAACATGCCCGCCATCACTCATTAGTCCCTTATAAATTGATCCTGAGCTACCCTTTCCCAACAAGTCAAGTTGCGTGGTGAACATATATGTCAGACCGACAATGTCTTGATATGGGTTACCCTTTTCTAAAAACTTGGCATGATCGAACACATCTTCTACACTCGACAAGGTCTTGATATGGGTTACCCTTTCCCAAAAGGTTGGCTTCGTCAAATCCATTCACTGCTACTTTAACAATATCTTCATATGGGATATGTGGAAGTTTAAATAAATTCTTGAGATATAGATGCAAACTCTGCTCATTCAAAATCCTTATCTCCCTCTTTCCTTATACATGCAGGCAAGGAGGGGATACATCTGACCCCAACACACCATCATTTCCTATTAGGGATATAACTGCAGTACCATTTGTAAAATATCTTCCTCCATCCTTATCTACTGCTAGACAATTGAATGACAAATTTAAGAAATGAAGGAATTTCAACATTTTAAAAGACATTGGTACTGTACCTGAGAAGAAGTTGGAAGAAAGATCCATATATCTCATATTTTGCAAATTTCCAAGTGAATATGGAACCGAGCCTTCTAAGGCATTTCTTGATAAGTTCAAATATCGCAATGCCATGTAGTTTCCTAGGGTCTCTGGAATCACGCCATTCATCCTGTTGTGGGAGATGTCTATTGCTTGAGCCCTCACAAGGTTACCAATCTGTTGAGGCACATAATCCTCTAAATAATTGAATGATAGATTGAGATAAAATCTTATATGAGAGAGATTCACAACTTTTTGTGGTATGCTTCAATTAGAGAATTGTGAGACAAGTCTAGAAGTTGTAATTCTTTTCTTTCAAGAGCCTAAACCGAACGGTATCATATCGATAGATGGTTGTGATGAAGAAAAAGCCTTTTCAACCTTTGTAAGTTGGCAATGGATTGAGGAATTCTGCCAGAAAGCTTGTTATGGCTAATCTTCAACACATGGAGATGTTTTAGCTGGCCCAATTCGTCAAGGATAGTCCCAAACAAACTGGTTATTTTGAAGAAATAAACGTTCTAGAATTTCAAGCCTTCTCAATGATGGAATCGTTTCGTTCAAATGATTTACACTCAAATCAAGATGGACTAAATTAGTAAGATAGCCAAGCTGATTGGGTATTTGTCCAGATATGATATTTTGTCCCAGATTAGTGAATGGTTGGGATTAGTAGTAATAAGGGAAGACTTGAAAGACAAGAGAGATTATTGTTCCTACTTCCGATTAGAGGAAAAGTGGACATTTTTATACTATACATCAAACAAAGTAAACATAAATGAATTTGGTTGAAATTATAACACAACGTTGGGGCAGAGCATATTGCAAGAAAGCGGGTACTTTGGTTGTATTGTAGAGAAAATACAGTTTCTATGGTGTTAAACAAGGCATCTAACCAGGCTGCTTCGTTGGTAAGGTTACTTGGTAAGGAATTAGTTGAGGTTTCCCTCGAGAGTCCACTCTGTATGAGAGTAAAGTGAAAAGAATGTGGATTTCTTTAAAAATTGAAAAGCTTCTATTAATAATAAAAAATTAGAAAGATGAAGAAAATGGAATTTGCAATGAAGCAAAGACTTTGCAACACCACTTTCGGCTTGTTGCCTCCCATTGGAAGCTTGCTCACCTGCATAGTTGGTACCAAGATTGATTTTCTCACCTGCATAACTTACCCTTTTTGGATAATGAAACTTATTTTAGTTGATCCTCCAAACTTGGAGTTTGGAAGGCCATTTCTGCTTGGAGCGATATAGATAAAAATGTGGTTCCATCGAATAACAGAGGAAAAATCAGAGATTGCAGGGAGGAGGGTGGATGTAATTCACCAAATGGCATAGAGAGTGGGAGGCAGAAGCAGACATAAACAACACTCCAAAGCTACCTTATCCACACTTAAATTATTAACAAGGCACACGTCCACCCCATGTTCTAGAGAATACGGTGGTTGTTTGAGAGATTAAATCATGCCAAATATTTAGCCATGGTGTGGAAATTATAAACAGGGAAACTACCTCCAAAACTAGACCATTCAAGAATTCAACTATATTGTTCACTCTCAAAAATATTTCTTGGTCAATGCATGAAATTGCAAAGACAATCTGCCATGCTATTTGCCTCCCCGAAGCAATGATGTTGGGCTTCATGCCAGTTCTGTTGTTGGTTTTCAAACGCTGAGATGATTACCCTAGAGTCCCCCTTGATAAAAAGGATCCGTGTACCACATTACAAAGTGATTGGAATGTCCGACACTAGAGCTTGTGCCACAACTTTGTTGTTTGAACCATCCCCTAGCTTCATTGATGTTGCACTTATCTGAAATTCAGTGCAATCCCTGATTAACCCAAGCACCTTAAGCGTCTCAAAGCTCCATTGCAATTCATTTGGAATGAGCCCAAAGGAGGAGGTTTCTCTTTCTTTTCTTCGTTAAGTTTACTACTGTTTATCTTCTAATGGGGAGCTTTTTAAGATCTATATTAGCATATATGACATACATTTGTTACTTTGGGTGCTAGCTTGTGGGGGTTTGGTTTGGTATGGAAGTGGTACCCAAACATGGAAAATCTCCTCCACTTGGAATTACCGAAATAGATTGTTTTAGGAAAAATTATTTCATACTATATTTTTTTCGATTGACCCAAAAATTGGATTCACAAATTAGAATTTCATTTGTAAAAGCAATTAACCATCATTTTATATGTATCGTGTATGTACACACACACAATATATAGATACATGTATATATATTATAAGTAGATATTGGATTTGCCAAAATTTACTCGTGAACTGTGAATTATACATCCACCCTCAAACAGGAGCCTATGAGACTTTAATTTCTATTTTTCAAATCGAAAAAATCCCCAATTGTGTTATGCTCGTAAAATTGTTTCCATTCCTAAAAAATTTTGAGAGTTGGTTCCTGGTTCATTGGTGTTTGCTTCCCACTTCAGAAAGCTTAATTAGGTGGTATTGGTGATTAACTTGTTTTTTGGAAGAATATATGCATGGATAATTCATAAATAAAAATTTAAACGCATTGGATTGGTTTAATATTTGGCCTTTGAGCTATTGCATCAATGTTTTGCCTCTGAATTTGTTTGTTTTGATCATATAATTCTATCTGAAGTTTAAGTTTTTTCTCATCACAGATGATAATCTTATGCAACAAACTTTTTTAGTATTAAAAACCCAAATGGGAGCACTCTCTTTGTCAAGACGCGTTCCACACATTACCACTATGATACGAAAAATATGTAGTTAATTCTTTAACTAAGGGAGCAGGGTATAATGTAAGAAATATGTTCTGTCAGGGTATAATTGTTTTCTTCTACCATGGGTTTTAAAATATCCTTATTCCTTTCGTCGTGAAATCTTACCAGCACATTTTTTTGTACTTTGTGCCTCCGTCCTTATGATCCTTATTGCGTCCATTTTTTATTTTCGAATTGAATTATTGTTCTCATCATCCCCTTTTCATGTTCCAATAGCAATTATAATAGCAACACAAAGCAACACAAATGCTCTTCTAGGCAAATCTCAATCTTTAGTGCCTTGTTTTCCTACTTTTTGAGTGTTTATGCGTTAGGGAAATCCATTGGTTGTTTCTCAAGGGACCAAATTGTGCATGAAACAAATTAATTCTTGTCAAATAGTTAAGCCATGTCTTCTCCTTCTAAATCAGTTTCTAATGCTTACAACCACACTGAGACGTGACTTTGGTGTGAGGCATTGCCTAAGTGCACAAAGGACATGGAAAAAATTGCTCTATAGTCCTACCAGATTTGATCCTACTCATTCACCTTCTCTTTCGGTTTGAATGCAGACCAAATGTTTCAACCATCCATAAGAGGAAAACCAACAATATCATGGCCACCAATATGCAGACACTCAATCCTATTAATCATAATCGATTAGGCGAAGGGATTCTTTGTGCATCCTAACCTCAACTAATGGTGGTAATATTTATGGTAACTTTCTGGAATCAAATGTAAAATAGTGCACTAAAATTGAAAAAAACCAGAAATAGATTATGTTTCTTACAAATTTCGGTTATTCCGACATAGATTTAGTTCCCTGCAATGTCAAATTGATACACATCCATTCCTATTTATAGGCAATTTTAATACTTACATTGGTGTCAGAATAATTTAGTCTTGTTGCGCACCAACATTACATGTGCCCTATTCTTCAATTACCAACCCATTATTAAAAAACCAAACCACCTCATGGTCGCTTGTCATGTTGTCTCATTAGCGGTGCTTTTCCCGAAATGCGATCTGGTGTCATTTTCCCTCCACTACATGCATTTCTTCCGGCATGGACATATCTACCCATTTTTGGTTTGTGAATGATACATCACCCATTCCTTGAGGAATTTGGCCACATTGAACACCATGGTGCATGAACAGAGCACTTCACGGTGTCTGAGATCATTTTTGTTTGCTGATCCTTGGGCAGTTCATAGTAAGCCACGGAAGGAATCAACCCACCATGCCACCTGAGAGAGATTTTGGTGCCAACAAGCTCAGGTCTATATGCTTTTTGAGGGTGCTTACATCTGAAGACTTCTTGACTTAAGACTGTGACATCTGTCTCCACAGTTCCATTGAATACACAATGCCGAGATTCGGATCTGTAATAGTAGGGATAATTTTAGCGGTGAATATTCGTAATATGGCGAAAATTTCATTTTATGAAAATTTGAAAAGGTGAATTATTCGGAGTGGGTCGGTGTCCTGTTCACCTAAAATATATAGTATATTTTTTCTGGGGGGTCGGCTTCGCCTTCATTTGAAAACATCTCCTATAAAAACCTAGCTGATTTTTGGGTAGTATACCTCAAGTAGCTTAACAAATTACCAATACTGTGAAATTTTAACTCGCATACCCTTAAGCACCAGAGATTCAGATTACTGTTAGCCTGTGATTGTTGACGCGCGACAACAGCTGTCTCGATCGACGTGCGGCGAGAGGAAGTGTTGACACGTGACTGAGAGGCAGGTGTTAACGCAGCGGCGAGGAAGTGTTGACGCGCGACAGAGGAAGTGGTGATGTGTGACATGGGCAGTGGTGACGCGCGACATGGGCAGTGGTGACGCGCGACATGGGCAGTGGTGACGCACGACATGTGCAGTGGTGATGCGTGACATGTCCAGTGGTGACGTGACGACATGGGCGTGGGAAGTGGTAGCGCGCGCGAGAGGAGGTGTTGACGCGCGCAAGAGGCGGTGTTGATGCGCGCACTTGTATATTCGAGCAGTGGATGCGCGACAGGAAATGGGTTGTTGACGCGAGACAAGTGCAGAGTTGACACGTGACAAAGACCTCAGACATGAAGATTTTTGATGAGAAAGCAGAGGTCAGAGGCTGCAGACGCGCGACAGGAGATTTTGCTGTGTCGCGTCAAGAAAATGCAGTGACGCGCGTCAATAGACCTTAGTGACGCTGCGTCAACAACCTTGTTGATGCGCGTCACTAAGGTCTATTGATGCGCGTCACTGCATTTTCTTTGACGCGGCCATGCAAAATCTCCTATCGCCTTCCTGTCAGCGCCACTTGACAATCAGGTGAAAATTTTTCATACAACCCCCAAAAAATTTGCCTTCCCGCGAAACCCGTTCCAGGGATATTCGCCAGGTATTCTCCACCTCCGATTTCCAAGAGGCCTCTTAAAATGAACCCAGAGCCGCGACCAATTGGAGGAAGACACATGTCAGGAGGCAAGATGGAAGAAGGGGCCGAAGGAAAATTTTATGAAATTTTGCCTTTGTGTTTGCAAGGTAAAAAATGAAAAATGGGCCCGCCTCCAATGAAAAGTGGACACGTGTCCAGGAAGGTCAAATGGAGCAGCGGGGATTTCAAAAAAATTGTTGTTTTTGGGCTTAAAGTTACAAAAGAAAAATTTTTCCCGAAGGCCCGTGTCCAAAATTTGGTGAAGGTTTGGAGCGCGGAGAAAAAGTGGAAAACTTTACAAAATTTTGGCAAAAAATCTCAAAGTAAAAAATGGACCCGCGGAAGATTTGGAGGTGTCCCCCTGCCCAATTAGGGGGCAACACATGGCCTATTCCAAAAGGAAAAAAGGGGATCACGAGGCGGCGGGGAGGATTTTGTGCTTGCGGAGGAATGAAGGAAAAATAGGAAGGTCGGCTCCGCAGCTAATGGGAGACCGCCACGTGGCAGAAGAAGCAGCGGGTGTTCGGGTCCGCATGAGGTTTTTGAGGAAATTTTCCTTTTCTCGAAAAGGAGAAAATTTCATTATTTTGGCCCATGAGCTTTCAGTGGGGCCTACCTAAGGACACATGGCGGGTCCAGGGGGCAAGCGGGAAAATTTTCAAAATTTTCCGAAGTTCAAAAGGGTTGAAAATGTGTTTTTTAAGATGGGGACCTGCCCAATCATGTTTGGACACATGTCCACCTAGTCCAAAGGGGAAAAAGGGGAATATCTTTGACACGTGGAGGGCTAACATTAAAAGTTGATTTTTAAATCAACGATTGCTATGCAATTTCATTTTTGGGCGCCATGGGACTCCAAGAAACTTGGAAATTGAATTTCTTCATCAAAATTCATCGAACCTTATATGATTTTGAGTCCCCTTGGCCTTCTAAGAACAATGGCATTATTTTTATGAGCTAATTTGATGGCTTATGATGTTTTTTGATGAAATTTTTCCCTTGACCCATGAAAAAACATGAAAAGTGAAAATGAAAGGTTGCAGAGGTGAAAAATGATGAAGTAAAAGGTGGAAAATGATTGCAAATGCATGTTGGCATGTCTGAATGCCAAAAACATGACCCTGGGATGGATAAGGATCTAAGCCCATGTAATATTTTATTGTTTTTGTGCATCCCTGGCATTCTCATGAGCTGTTTCACAGTTTAATATCATTTTTCATCAAATGGATAGGGTTTTGTAACAAATTTGATCCTTGGAGCATATTCTTTGCTTGGGATGCAAGGATCCAAGTTGGCATAGGGTATAAGTTGTAATTTTGAAGCATTTTGTAAGGCCTGTTGAGATTTTTGGAGAGAGAAAGAAGAATTTTTAGGAGGAAAACTGGAAGTAATCCATTTCTTTTGGAGAAACTACCTGAGAGCCATTTTTAATTCCTTCTTGCATCAAATGTTCATCATGTTGAGTTGGTTTCAGCTGTAAAGCCATCAACAAGCTTTGAGATTGTCTTAATAACATTCCCTTGCTGGTGTATTTGATCAAATTTATGGATTGACTGGTTTTATCTCTTGGCAAAACTTGCATACACTTGTATTTCAGTATGTTTTCAATTTGTGTTTTATGCTCATGTTGCAATCTTGTGTTTGGGATCTCTTTTGATCATACATGGCCTCATTTCTTGTAGAGGGTTTGAAGGCATCTGCAATCCTTCATTTAGAAGAGCATTCATTTGAGTAAAGATAAACAGATTTAAATTCATCTTACTTTCCTTGAATATTGAGGGTGTTTGTAAACCTTTGGGTGTACCTCAGGTCATGATCAAATGAGGGTTTCTAGATGCTTCATTGATATTTTTCTTCAAGATGTTGTGGTAGGTTATCAAAGTTTGTGTGGAATAGTGTAGATTTGGGCCTCCATTTGTGTACACATCTTGGTTGAAAGAGCACTTCAAACTCATTGAAACATCTCTGTTGTTTAGGTGTTGTAATTATTTTGCAAAGGTTCCCAAAGAAGTTGGTAATTTCTTATCTTGTCTTGTCTAAAATTCTCCCATGAATTTCATTTAGACTAACTCATCCTACCTGTACTACCCCTGCATTGCATTATGTGTCAACAAAAGAATACAATCCTTCCACCAAAATGCACAAAGTATATCAGGGTTTCATTATGTCTTTAGCAGCCCTAGCTTTGTTTTGAAAGCATATCCATCATTTAGTAGTGACAACTCCTTTGAGTTTGGATAATGGATACTTGATCATGTTTTCACAAGGCCTCTTTCATATCATATGCAAAACACAAGGATATCTCTACCTCCTTAACCATACAAGGGCTGCAATATAGGTTCTCTTGCCTTGGTTGATAGGCACAACCTAAAATAGTGAGGGTTAGATCAAAACCCTTATGAAGGTGTTATCCACTTCCTTAAATCTTGAATGCAAACAAGCAGATAGGTGTGATCCCCAGCTATAAATGACACACAAACCATCTATCTACTCTTGAAGTGTCTTGAGCTAGTTCATGATGTTGTTCAAGTTGTGAAGGAGACTAAAAGTGGATACCAACATTCCTCTCTTTTGTTCTGTCCCTAAGAGTCGATCCTGCTTTTTTTTCCTAATCTAATAAAAATAAAGAAATTGATCCAAGAAAAATAAGCTACAAATTATGAAACCGTAATTTCAAAGAGGAGCTAGGAGAACTTGGTTGTTTTGCAAATAAATATGGAATGTCCTGAAGTGACGAACTAATGAATAGAGAGGGGAAACTTTCACATTGAAACCCATAAAATTATGCAACCACAATATTTTCCTAGACTTGGGCACCATGAATGGGTAAGAGGAACCTGTGGGCATTACAGATCTGCTATGGGCATCGGTGAGTGCTCGAGAACCTCGAAAACCAGCTTTGGAGGGTCGTGAGGTATTTTTTTCTTACGCTACCTATCACTTGTATGTCGCATCAAATTCATTGATGATGCATGTAGCCTGTAATGAAGAAATGACCTACAAAACCCTCAAATGAACATCAAATCTTGAAAATAAAATAATGCAAATGAGGGGTCGATTTTCCTCGGTTGTCAAACAAGTGAACTTACAATCGAGCACTAAACTACCTCTCACACCCAATGTAGTTCTATGATCCATAGGGATCCAAAATAACTCTACTTCATCAAAATCAGTCAACACAAAGAAAGAAAAATAGTAAAATGGAGGTTTTGTCTTTTAAGTAACAGGACCGCTGCCTTGTGCAGGGTGGTGGTTATAAAACTTCCACCCAGCCAAGGTGGCAGTCCCAGGACTACCAATTTACATAGGGTGGCAATCCTGGCCATTACAGCATAATTTTTTTGAAATGAACTGACCTTTGAATTGTAAAGGATGTCCATCTCTCTTCTCCTTCATGACCTTTCCCATTCTCCAATGCATGGGAGGACATGAGAAAGGCTATAAATACATGATTGTAGAAGTGTAGAGGGATCAAAGATGAGAGAAAGTGAGCAAGAAGTCTTAGTGCTGGAAATTGTATTTTATCGAAGAAAGGAGTTTTGAGATAGAGTAAGCAAGTAATTGAAAGGAAGTGTTGAGATATTATCTACTTCCATTTCCTACTTATTGTAAATTATGTACTTGTTGATTTGAATTGGCCAATAGAAGTGGGAAGAAAGAACAATTGCCCTTCCCGACTAGTTTTTCCTCCATTGGAGGTTTTCTAGGATAAAATTATTGGTGTTATGAGCTTATATTCTTTCCTTTACTACAATTATTGATTATAAGCACAACAATAATTCATTCACAAGATATCTATGTTATGGATTTGGAGGATGAGGATATTCTGACCAAGTACTTGGGAGGACTTCACACTCACCTTCGAAGAAAAGTCATCTCCACAAAGCCCAATGATTTTAATGAAGCATGTGTGCAAGCATACTACATAGATGATGAGAAAAAGCAAGGAGAAGCAGAGCCGAAGGTAAAGTAAACAAAAATTAGCAAAAACAAGATTATGGGCAAACAAGTAACAAGGATAAGTGGAAAGGGGAAGGTAAACAAGCTACCACTACTTTAAATACTTGTAAAGATCCCAAGAATTTTTGTAAGAATTGTGATATCAATGGTCATACTGATGCTACATGTTGGAAGTTACATCCGGAGTTACATCCGAAGAACCGAACCAAGGACTCCAAAAAGTCCATGACAGTTGTAAAGGCAGAAGGGGAGGTGGAAATCAAAGATGACTTTGATGTAGATGAAAGGCTTGGATGACAAGCCACCAACATGGACAGCGAAGAGGAGATGAGTAGATTATTCCATATCAAAATCCAGATCAAGAGAACTAAGGTAAATGCTTTGGTTGATACCAGGCTCTCAATCTAACTTGATTTCTAAGATAGTTGTAAAGAAGCTTGGTCATGGGACTTATGAGCATCCACACCCTTATCATTTGGGTTGGGTAAAGAAGGGTGTTGAAATTCAGGTAACAAGAAGATGTAAGGTCAAGTCTCGGGATAAATTCCCAATATATAGATGTTTTTGAAGTGATGTTATTCCACTTAATGCTTTTGATGTTGTATTCAGGAGTCCTTACTTATATGTTAAGGATGCTATATTTATGACAAGGAAAACTCGATATAGATGAGTCAAGGATGGGATCAGCTACAACATTCGGGAACACTAGCGTAAGACACGGGTTACTATGGTAAGTGCTAACCAAGCAAAACGACTTATTCTAGAAAATCATAATCAGTTTTTTTACCTTTTTTAAAAGGATAAACAAGATGGGGTAGAATTTTTAGATATTTCTAACCCAAGTAAAACAAGATTTAGATAGTATTATTCAATATTTTCATGAAGTATTTCAGGATCCTAGTGGGTTACCACCAAAACAAGAAGTAGAGCATGAGATTCAACTATTGCCGAGTCACCTCTATCAAACATCAGATTGTGTAGGAAATACTTTCTTGAGAGTACTGAAGTAAAAAAATAACTCCAGGAAAGACCAAGGGGTGATATGTCTGATCACCTCACCGTGTGGTTCACCTATTGTGATGGTGCCAAAGAAGGATGTTTCTTGGAGAATATGCATCGACTACTGTGATTTGACCAAGATCACCATAAAGAACAGATATCCACTTCCCCACATAGATGATCTCGTAGACTAGCTTCAGCATGCCAAATATTTCATGAAGTTGGATCTCAAGTCAGGTTATCACCAAGTCAGGATGAAGGAGGAGGATATATGGAAGGCTACCTTCAAAATAAAATAGGGTTTGTATGAATGGTTAGTACTTCCTTTTGGATTATGCAATGCACCCGCTACATTTATGAGATTGATGAATGATGTATTACGGGATTTCATAGATTCATGTGTCATTATATATCTAGATGATATCTTGATTTTTAGTGCCACATGGGAAGAACATCTAACTCATTTGCAACAAGTCTTGCAAGTTCTCAGGGAGAAACAACTACTTTGTAATATGAAGAAATGTGAATTTTCTAAAAAATCACTTGTCTATCTTGGGCACGTGGTTGGAGGAGGAGAGCTACGAGTGGATCCAAAGAAGGTGGAAGCCATCACTAATTGGCCAACACCAAGAGGAGCCATAGAGGCTAGGATTTTTGTGGGAGTAGTACATACACATGCGGAAGTTCATTCGAGCTTCTCGCGATTGAAGACCTATACACATAGTGGCCGCAAAGAGTAAGGGTTCTAAGCTAGGGTAAGGAAAAGAAAAATCCTTTGATTTATTGAAATACAAGATTATTCATGCTCAAGACTTGCTCTTCCTATTTTGCAAGAGCCTTTTAAAGTAGAGACAGATGCCAATGATTACGTTATGGGCGTAGTGTTTCTCCAAGGAGGTAAACCCATATGTTATCATTCTAAAACCTTCACTTTAGAAATTAAAGGATATTCAGTATATGATAAAGAAATGTATGCACTAGTTCAAGAAATTAAAAAATGGAAACATTATTTGTTGGGTAAAGAAACTATTGTGCACACTGACCACAAACCTCTCCAGTATTTACAAGCACAGTCTAAATTATAGCAGACAAGGAATTACAAATGGATGGGATTTCTTCAGTAGTTCCACCTAGTGATCAAATACAAGAAGGGTAGTAAAATTTTGGTGGCAAACATGTTGTCTAGGCCACCCACATAGGATAATTACTCCTGTTTGGCCACTATCTCTCAGATCGAGCCCTTCACGAAGGAAGCTTACGGAGAGGCATATGACCAAGACAAAGACTTTGGGGTAACATTTTAGAAGTTGTAGTCCCAAGGGGCTGAAAATGGGATTGAAGATTGTTATCTTAAGGACGGGCTACTCTACCGATGGGGGAAACTTTGTGTGCCTAAAGAAGAAAGACTTCTATTGATGAGGGAAGCACATACCTCAAAAGTAGTGGGACATTTCAGTGTTCGTAAGACCCTAGCCCACTTGCAAAGGTATGTATATTGGCCCAACATGTAAGAAGAAGTATTAAAATTTATTCGTGGATGTAAAATTTGTTGTATTAGTAAGCCTAAAACTAGGAAGGAAGGTTTGTATATGCCGTTACCAGTACCTACTTGTCTGTGGGAGGAAATTTCTATGGATTTTTGTAGGAGGATTACCTATGTCTAAACATGGCCATGACTATCTATATGTTGTTGTTGATAGATTCAGTAAAATGTGTATTCTTATGGCATGTAAAAAGATAGTAAAAGCACATGAGGTGGAAGATCTTTTCTTTGCTAATGTATGGGTGCATTTTGGTTTGCCAAATTCTATTATCTTTGATAGGGATTCCATGTTCTTGGGGAAGTTTTGGACTACTTTGTGGGACAAGATGGATGCTAAGTTACAAAGGAGCACAAGTTTCCATCCACAGACAGATGGACAAACAGAGGTGGTGAACAGGACTTTGGTACAATTGATCATAGGGTATAACAGCAAATACCCAAGGACTTGGGATGAGTCCTTAGCCTACATTTAGCTTTTCTTATAACCAGGATAGTACACATATCCACTATGAAGTCACCATTTGAAGCATGCTTGGGATATCTACCTACAAATCCGCTGGACATAGCAGTTGGACAGCAAGATGAAAAGGAGACACGAGACACATAGGTGACTAGGGCTAACAAATTCATTGAGAGGATCCAGAAAATCCATCTCAAAGTCAAAGAACAACTAGAGAAATATCAAGCCAAGTACAAAGCTAGGCATGATCAGCATAGTAGGGAACATAAGCTTCATGTTGTTGATAAATTTTGGCTTTACTTAAGTAAGGAGAGACTACAAGGTCAAGCACGGAAGATCAAGCCACTACGATATGGACCCTTCACCATATTGGAGCAGGTCGGGGAAAATGCTTTCCGATTTGATTTTCCATCATTTATGAGGATGTACTCTATAGTAAACTGTGAGAACTTGCACCTATATGAGCCATCCATGTTAGATGAAGATGAAGAACTATGGTTGTTACCTTCCATTGAGCATTGTGTCTTGGACTCACGAGGTGAATTGGAGGAAGATGTAGTGCTGTAGCAGAAGGTCAGAGAGACTAGGAGAGGCCCCCAAGAGTCTTGGAAGATTGGACTAAAAGGAAAGACACCAAGGTAGGCCTGGTGGTACTCGAAAAGGAACAAGTGAGGGAATTATTTCCTCATCTACTCCCCACTAAGCTTTTATAGGACCAAAATCCTCCTAAGTAGGGAAGGTGTGATCCATAGGGATCTAAAATAACACTACTTCATCAAAATAGTCAACACAAAGAAAGAAAACAATAAAACAGAGGTTCTATATTTTAAGTAATAGGACTATCACCCTATGCAAGGCAGTGCGTTACATAACCACCGCCTACCAGGAAGTGGTCCTTGGGACCGCCGATCTGCATAGGGAAACACCTGGCCCAGACAGACATGAAATTTTTTTTTGAAATGAACCACCTCTCGAATTTGAAAGGATGTTTGTTTCTCTTCTCTTCGTCTGACCTTTCCCATTCTCAGATTGCAGGAGGACATGAGAAAGGCTATAAATACATGATTGTATAAGTGTAGAGGGATGGAAGCATGAGAGCAAGTGAGAAAGAAGTCTTAGTGCTAGAAATTGTATTTTGTAGGAGAACATAGTGTTAAGACAGAGCAAGCAAGTAATTGAAAGGAAGTGTTGAGATATTATCTACTTCCCTTTCCTACTTATTGTAAATTTTGTTCTTGTTGATTTTAATTGGCCAATAGAAGTGGGAAGAAAGAGAAATTTCCCTTCCTGACTGGTTTTTCCTCCATTAAAGGTTTTCCAGGATAAAATTGTTGGTGTTATGAGCTTATATTCTTTCCTTTACTAGAATTGTTGATTCTAAGCACAATAATAATTAATTCACTAGCTATCTCTCTTATTTTCTAATAGAAAGTAAACAACACAATTAATTGTGATTTTCAAAGGTTGTTCGTTTCAATTTTTTTTTATGTTCAGACGTGCTTGACAGACCACCACCCTATGCTGGCAGGCGGTCCCCTGGGACTACCACCTTGGCTGGATGGCAGCTCTATAACCGCCACCCTGCACAAGGTGGCAGTTATGTTACTTAAAAGATAGAATCTCTATTTTTACTTTTTTTTCTTTCTTTGTCTTTGTTCGATTTTGATGAAGTAGAGTTATTTTGGATCCCTATGGATCACACCTCCCCTGCTTAGGAGGATTTTGGTCCCACAAAAGCTTAATGGGGGATTAGATGAGGAAATAATTCCTTCACTTGCTCCTTCGAGTACCATCGAGCCTACCTTGGTGTCTTTCCATAATCCAATCTACCAAGACTTTCGGGGCCTCTCCTAGTCTCTCTGACCTTCTGCTGCATCACTACATCCTCCTCCAATTCACCTCATGAGTCTAAGACACAATCCTCAATGGAAGGTAGAAACTGTAGTTCTTCATCTTCATCTAACATGGATGGCTCATATAGGTACAAGTTCTCACAGTTTACTACAGAGTCCATCCTCAAAAATGATGGCAAATCAAGTAAAAAAGCATTTTCCCTAACCTACTCCAATATGGTGAAGGGTCCATATCGTAGTGGCTTGAGCTTTCATTTTTGACCTTTTAACCTCTCCTTGCTTAAGTAAAGCCAAACTTTATCTCCAACATGAACCTTATGTTCCCTCCTATGTTGATCATGCCTAGCTTTGTACTTGGCTTGATATTTCTCTAGCTATTCTTTGACTTTGAGATGGATTTTTCAGATCCTCTAGATGATTTTGTTTAGCCCTAGTCACCTCTATGTCTCATGTATCCTTCTCGTCATACTTTCCAATTCAAGCTATGTCCATCAGATTTGTAGGTAGATATCCCAAGCATGCTTCAAATGGTGACTTCATAGTGGATGTGTGTACTGCCCAGTTATAGGAATGTTGAATGTAGGCTAAGGAATCATCCCAAGTCCTTGGGTATTTGTTGTTATACCCTCTGATCAATTGTACCAAATTCTTGTTCACCACCTCTATTTTTCCATCTATCTGTGGATGGAAATTCATGCTCCTCATTTTGGTATCCATCTTGTCCCACAAAGTAGTCCAAAACTTCCCCAAGAACCTAGAATCCCTATCAGAGACAATAGACTTTGGCAAACCAAAATGCACCCATACATTAGCAAAGAAAAGATGTGTCGCCTCATGTTCTTTTATTGTCTTTTTACATTCCATAAGAATACACATTTTATTGAATATATGAACAACAACATAGAGATAGTCATGGCCATGTTTAGACATAGGAAATCCTCCTACAAAATCCATAGAAATTTCCTCCCATGGATGAGTACGTGCCTCAAAACAACGGCATATACAAACCTTCCTTCCTAGTTTTAGGATTGATAGTACAACAAAGTTTACGTCCATGAATAAATTTTGATACTTCTTCTTTCATTTTGGGCCAATATACATACCTTTGCAAGTGGGCTAGGGTCTTAACAACACTGAAATGTCCAGCTACTTTCGAGGTATGTGCTTCCCTCATCAATAGAAGTCTTTCTTCTTTAGGCACACACACTTTCCCCCATTGGTAGAGCAGCCCATCCTTGAGATAAAAATCTTCAATCCCCATATTTTCAGCCCCTTGGGACTACGACTTCTGAAATTTTACCCCAAATTCTATCTTGGGCATATGCCTCTTCGTAAGCTTCCTTCGTGAAGGGCTCAATCTGAGAGATAGTGGCCAAACAGGAGAAATTTTCTGTGTGGGTGGCCTAGATAACATGTCTACCACCAAATTTGTACTACCCTTCTTGTATTTGATCACTAGATGGAACTGCTAAAGAAACCCCATCCATTTGTAGTGCCTTGCCTGCTGCAATTTAGACTGTGCTTGCAAATACTGGAGAGGTTTGTGGTCAGTGTGCATAATAGTTTCTTTACCCAACAAATAATGTTTCCATTTTTTAATTGCTTGAACTAGTGCATACATTTCTTTATCATATACTAAATATCCTTTAACTATTGAAGTGAAGGTTTCAGAATGATAACATATGGGTTTACCTCCTTGGAGCAACACTGTGCCCATAGTGTAATCACTGGCATTTGTCTCTACTTCAAAAGGTTATTTGCAAACTAGGAAGAGCAAGTACTGGAGCATGAATAATCTTGTATTTCAATAACTCAAAGGATTTATCTTGTTCCTTACCCCAGTCAAAACCCTTACTCTTTGCATCCACTGTGTGTAGAGGTATTGCAATCACAGAGAATCCCTAATGAACTTCCGCATGTAATGTACTGCTCCAACAAAACTCTTATTCTATGTGGCTCTTGTTGGTGTTGCCAATTAGTGATGGATTCCACCTTCTTTGGATCCACTCGTAGATATCCTCCTCCAACCACATGCCTAAGATAGAAAAGTGACTGTTTGGAAAATTCACATTTCTTCATATTACAAAGCAGTTGTTTCTCCTCGAGAACTTACAAGACTTGCTGCAAATGGGTTAGATTTTTTTCCCATGTGGCACTAAAAATCAAAATATCATCTAGATATACAATCACACATGAATCTATGAAATCCCACAATACATCATTCATCAATCTCATAAATGTAGGGGTATCGTGCATAATCCAAAAGGAAGTACTAACCATTCATACAAACCCTATTTTTTAAGAGTCTTCCATATGTCCTCCTCCTTCATCCTAACTTGGTGATAACTTGACTTGAGATCCAACTTCGTGAAAAATTTGGCATGTTGAAGCTGGTCCATGAGATCATCTATGCGGGGAAGTGGATATCTGTTATTTATGGTGATCTTGTTCAAAACACGGTAGTCGATGCACATTCTCTAAGAACCATCCTTCTTTGGCACCATCACAATAGGCAAACCACATGGTGAGGTTCTCAAATGTATCACCCCTTGGTCTATTAGTTCCTGGAGTTGTTTCTTTACTTCATTACTCTCAAGAAAGGATTTCCTATACAACCCGATGTTGGGTAGAGGTGACTCTAGAAATAGCTGAATCTCATGCTCTACTTCTCATTTTGGTGGTAACCTGATAGGAGCCTGAAATACTTCCTAAAAAGACTTAATAATACTATCCAAATCTTGTTTTCCTTGGTTATAAATCTCTAAAACTTCTACCCCATCTTGTTTATCCTTTAAAAAAAGTAAAAAAAATTGATTATGATTTTCCGAATAAGTCATTTTCTTGGTTAGCACTTACCATAGTAACACGTGTCTTACGTTGGTGTGCCCAGATGTTATAGTTGATCCCATCCTTGACCCATCTATATCGGTTTTCCCTTCTCATAAATATATCATCCCTAACTGATGCAGCCTAGAATTGTTAGTTAACACCTAGTCACGCTGGCACATCACTCAACCTAGGCTGAGCGCTCACCTGAAGCACACAAAGGTACTAGGTCCCTCTTAATAGTTGCAGTAGTAGAATGGTTGTATGATAAAACAGTAAACATATATTTTAGGAACTAATCCATCCATTCACCATTTATATCCAACCAGATCTATAAGCGCTAAAGGTAAATCATCATGAAAGTAATAACATGTATTGATAAAACACATCACACACTTTGTTCAGCCAATTTCCTTTATCTAATCATTGAACCAACAATACAGTAGCTTCCTTACAATACTGCATGCGCGCATGGATTTGTTACAATTACCAAGTCACATGTACTCATGTTTTTCCATTCCTCCAAACTTGTGGTTCCATCCGTATCTCTATGTATGTCTCTCTATTCTCTAATTAATTCATTACATATATATAGGGTGGGGAGCTAACCTTCACCATTAACTCTACAGAAATAGGTCACATGCTAATAACAGCCATGCACCTTTTTACAATTATAGCCATACATGCAAGTATGCTATCTATAGATTTCTGATAGTTAACTAAAGTGATGGATCTATTCTTAACTTATGCCCATACAAGAGTGAGTTGACATGTCCTTCCAAAATCTCCAAGAAGAGTGGCGCGTAAATCTCGACATCACTTTGTGTACTCCGCATGCCAATCTCTAAGAATAGACCTGATCTCCAAAATCTAGATAAGTCCTTGAGAGTCTTACTCTACACCTTCACACGTGACACCTTCCTATACCTTCACACTTTTTCTCCTATGTCATTCTTTCGTGTGGACTCTATGTGTAAGTTCAACTAAGTGTTTTCTTTTATCAACATTACCCCACACTAATCTCATTATCACCCCGACAATGGTGATGCTCAAAACTTATACATAGAATGGATAAATAAAGAATAGTTGAATAAAGAATTTTGAATAAGAATCTTGAACAAGAATTTTGAAGAAGATATACACAGCTAACAAAATTGTTTAGGCCTCAGGCCCCTCCGTCTCATCCTGAAGCGTAATGATCGGATATTCTTCTTTGATATCTCCGCCTCCGTGTTCTCCCACATTGTTAGCATTGCTCTTGTTGTTTCTGCACATCTCGCAATGATGGACTCGCAACTCTTCCATGGAGATTTTCCTTGCTCATTTTATATTACAAGCATTACGCTTGACGTGAGATTTACACCCCTTCCAGTACATCCATCTTCTAAGCAATGAGCTTTCCTAGCTCCTCCAACCTCTCCTTATGTGGTTCCTGCATCGTAGCTAGTGCCTCGCACTTTTGCTTTACCAGGACTAAGCATTCAACGTGGCCTAGGGAAGCATCCTTCATCGCCTTGTGGACCTCATTTTCTTCCTCCAAGGTTTTCACTGCAATCAGCGCATTTGGGGTTGTGCATATGGTTAGTGCATGATCGGCCTTCTTCAGTTCATCATGGGTGGCTTGCAGTAGACCTTTATAAGTAGCAATCTTCCTAGCTACTATAGCCTACACCTTTTTTGTCTTTTCCCCAGAGTCCTTGGGCTGTGAGGATATGGGCACCTTTTCATCCTCCAACACTAATGTTATCATTGTTTTCACATAGTGCATCACGAAGGAAATTCTTTTTGTGCCTAGGATTCCAGATTTGGGCGTACCTTTAGAAAATCATCCCCAATTTCCTCTACCATACTAACAAAAGTGTCATATTTTCTTTTGATTAAGTCCTTTTCCTAGACTAGGCATGCTATCTCCACATCCTTGGCTTTTAATCTCTCTCACGGATTGCCTTGATGGTAGTAGATTTATCTATGTTTCTTCTTGTTACTTCGAAGAGGATACTTTCACTAGAGCATTGCTCACCTGCTCATCTGACATCATTGTTGGTTTGATTATCATGTGGCACGTTTCAAGTTCCTTCTTCAACCACATTGATGCGCATGATTCTTCACCGACATCAAAGTTGGGCTTGTCCATGTGTGTGTGCATAGACCATGAGAGCTTCTTCCTTATGCGTAGAGTTTCCTTGTCCTCGTCCATGAGCACCCATCCAAATAAATCCTTCTAATCGATGGTACTCTGGAACCGAGTGCGAATGATCAGCTTTGGGTCTTCAGCATACCCCATGGCATGTGCCTTGGCATCCTCCCCTGTTTGAAGTGATCAAGGTCCTCTTGGAATGGCTACATCAAGCTTGGGAATACCAGATGTATCCCCACCCTTGTCCTGTGTAGCCTCCGATTGCCCCTTCTTCTTCTTCCATCTTCTCCTCCTCATGTTGAGGATCTTCTCTAATTAGAGATGAAGGTGCCTTCTCCTTAGATTCCTCTATTTCCTCACTCAGCCTAAGTTTTCTCCATTTCTTCTCCTCTGGATCCTTCACCGACTGGGGTTCCTCCTTACGCCCTTGTGTGCTTAAACACCTTCTTAAATCTTTGTGTGCCCTGCTCCTCCCTATAGCTCCTTCTCCCTGGGGAGTTGTCACGCACTCCCCCTCCTAGCTCAGATGGCTACTTCCTCCTTCACACCAGGCCGCCACTATCTTTAGGTTCTTCATCCTCTTCCTCATCATCTTGCTTGGGCGCAGAAGGCCTAGGTGCCGGAATGTTCTCTATAGTATGCTTTCCCTTCAGTGGCCCTAGAAGTGTGAATTCGTTCTCCACATACTTGTTATTCTCCATTTTAGGCTTCAGTTGGAGGTATATTAGCACGATATCAGCCACTGTCTTTGGCTTAATGCTTAAGATTTACGAGATGTTATTCTTGTTGTATGCATCCCTCCCTAGATATCCATAAGTCTTTCTCAGGGTGTGATACTCACAGTCTACCTTGTCTGCATTAAATACCAACCTATGTGTGTTGGTGAACCGATGAACTACAACTTGGAAGTACTGTGCGGGAAATGCATATGGTAGTTTGCACTAGGGGCTCCATGACCCATCTACCATTAGGAAGCATGCAATACAAAAATGTTGGTAGACTACAAATTATACCTATTTTCCCAAGACCGAGGGAAAATCCTTGGGTATGCACCATTCTTCCCCAAACACCGTACGAAGCCTATCATACCACATCTCAGTGTGCTCCTTAACCTCCTCCGTCATCGACCCTTTGCAAATATATTTGTTGAATCACTCAGCTGGAGACTTATGATTCATGGGGTATTCCCATATGTTCTCTTTTGGGCCATCTGGTACCCCGATCTCCATGAAGACTAAACTCAGTAAGATAAAGCCAAAACTTATCTTACTCCCTTCACGTGCTTCCTTGACTATCCGCTCTACAATGAATCCAATGATGTTATAAGTGGTTCCCTCTGACATGCGCTTGGCCACATGCAACCACATAGAATTAACTTGTGACCAATGTTCTTGGTCATTCAACTTTGTGGTTAGATGTGTTGTTGCCTATACTATTGGACAATTTTTCAACTTGTCAATGTCCATCCCACGCGGTCCTTTCTAATAGCCTAGCACCTTCTGTGTCTCCAAAATGGCACTTTTGTCAGCTAATTCGGTCTTAATGTCTTCGCTCGTTTCCCATAATCCAATAACTGTTGCAATGAGGATGGGTGTCAGTCTTACCCTTCATCCTGCGAAGTAGAAGAAGTCCTCATGGACTTGGCTCATCAGCCATTTGTACAAGGGTGCATACTTTCCAAAGTATGGAAGCTCATAAAGTTGGTAGACACCATTTCCCTTGAGTAGATTTTCCCTGGCATCATCATATATCGGCATGTCGTCTTCAGTGCACCTTTTCATTTGAGAGGTGAGCAGGTCGTCTAACTTCTTCAAGTTTTCATAGGTTTTGTGATTGTATTCACTTATCTTGCTCATTTATGTGGGTATTCCATTCTTGTCCCACAATAACTTCTTTAGGGTACTACATTTCAGACAAATTTCTCTCTAGGGCCATCTCCTCCTCTTCTTCCACCACCACTTTCTTCTTTTATTTTATCGGTGCTACTTTCTTCTTTGCTACCATTCTCTTTCAGGGTTTTGTTTTGTAGGTCATTTGCTGTGTGTTTTGCATAATTTGCTTTGAACCCTAACTTGGTTCTTCCGTGCCCTAATTTGTAATCATGAACTTGCGCACCCTAACTCTTTTATATTACTCTACTTCGTCAAACCCTTTTTCTAGGGGATCCAAGCCCTTCTAATAAACAAATCTCTTCTCCGCACCTGGTTCACTTGTTTCGTACCTTGAATTAGTTAGATTTATGCTCTTCACGTATCGGATCTCTATCAAATTCTCGTAGTCGTAAGGGTAAAAATGAAATCACATCCTGTCCTTATATAGATTTCTCTACTTTTTCCGCATTAATTACTCCTCCACCTACAATTTCTCCTCATTTATGACCCATTTTTATCATTTCCACGTGGTATATTTTACATGAAAGTTATAACCTTCTAGCCAGCACCTCTTTACCCTTTGTTATTGACTTCTCTTTAGCACACACCTTTCTTTGCCAGTACCAGTACCTTGCTACTGACATGATCTCCTAGTAATTACCATGGCCGCCGCTTATGTCATGTTATACTTTCCCTTATCCATATTCATCCTTTCTTATCTTGAGGAAGCAATCTTTTGTAGGCTACCCTTAGAATATTCTTTCAAAACCCATGAATGACATCTTCATAAGCATATCCCTAGAGTCACCAACAACCAATCCACCCCAAATGAAAAGGATGCGTTAGGTCCTCTGCACGATCAACATGCTTCATATCAGAGTTAGTTTCATGCGCGCAAGTGCACTTATTACACAAACAAGAGCTAAAATTGACAAAGCATAAGTGACGATGAAAGAAATATGTGCCAGAGGAAATGCATAAAGGGAAACCTAATGCATTTGGCAATACTACCTTATTACAAACACCAAGAAGACTTATTTATAGAGGGGCTTCAACCTACTCGTTAAAGTAACTGGGCAACTTCATGTGCCATCAATTGTTTCTAACTAGTAAGCACTGACTCAAGCATATGAGTGATAACATATGGCCCCAAACCAATGCACCATGAGCTTTCCGAGATGGTACAAAAAATTTAAGTCATAGAAGTACCATGTACTTGTCCCACTGTAAGTTTCTTATCCTCGATGTATTGATCACGCCATGTACAGTTTGTCCAGCAATTTCTCCTATTTCCTGACTCCAGCGTGCAATGGTGCAGGCGACTCATCTAGCTCAACCATCTTTATGCAATCCATTCTTCCAAGGCCTACTCATCAGCCCAGACCTCCAATGCATGCAATGTGCAAAGGAAGGTAACGAAATTCTAGAGGCGTATCAACTTCTCGTGCCAAACACCTATTCAAAAGGTGTGGCTTTGTTTAATCTTTTTGTATAAAGTAGTTTCTATAAGCCCAAAGAATGAAGCAGAGCGATGCTTTATCATCCCGATCTCCTCCCAACATCACAAATCTTGGTCAATGTGTGGCTCATTATCTTGTTAAAAGCCTCTGCCAGGTCCCCATTTTCCTGAGGATGATAGGTGTAGTTTTGGTGGGTGAGTAACCATAAACCCATTTACCCCAAAAGAATTGGGGATTGTCTCATTTAAAAAATGTGTGCCCCTATGGCACTTGTTAAAATTAAAGGACATCCATACCTTTGTAAGTACATTCCCATAAGAACCATGTTGCTGTAGCTTGCATACGAGTCCTTTATAGGTGCCGCCTTACACCCATCGTGGGTAAGATAATTTCTCTGACATATGTGATTTATACGGGCGTGATCTAGTCCTGCCATGTGCACTGGGGAGATAGGCCTGACAAATTCAATTGCCCATTTCTCAAAGGGTTTTGCACTTGTTATCGGCCGTAGGGCATCTCATCCCATTGTCCTCGCTCGACTAAGATGTTGAAAATGGTCACATGTCTTACAATACTTCTTTACAATCCTCGTATAATGTTTCACCACAACCTGGAGCAAGTAGATCTGCGTGCTACGCAATACCCTGTTAATGGCCACCTGCAATACAATTACCATAAGTCTTCCATTATGTCCTTTCGTTCATGCTCCAAGACATAATGGTGTAACACTCCTCATCTCTATCTAGCCAGTACAAATCACCACTCATTAACATGAATGGTGTCGCCAAATCATCGTAAGCTATACTCTCTAAAGCTTTATCTCCTTCTAAAAGCTACACTAATTCTCAAAAAGATAGCAATTTGAACGAAGTACAACAG